>JASPKZ010003878.1:3107500-3622500 GCA_030220185.1 Diploptera punctata
CGAAAATGAAAGGGTTGATTCTGAAGGCTACGTAGTTAACCTATATAATTAAGATTCATAATCTCTGGATCAATTAATAGTACTCAACATAATTATATTTATATTTAATCAAATTTTAAGAGAAGGAAAAATACCGGAAGAAATGACAGTAGAACATAACTATATTTAAGAATAGAGATCGAAGGAATTGTGAAAATTACCGTGGAATATCTGTTATAAATTCCCCGATGAAATGCCTAGGAAAAGTGATAAATAACGAAATAGAAAAATGTTACAGTGGAATAGAAGAGCAATGTGGGTTTACACCAGGTTGATCGTATATAGATAATATACGACAAATCGTTGAGAAATGTGAAAATAAATCAATATATTGGATTTGTTTTTATAGATTTAGAAAAAGCATATGAATGTATACCAAGAGCAAAATTATGGGAAGGATTACGTATTGCAAACAATCATAAATCCCTAATTAAAGTAATACAAGAAATATATAAGAACAATAAATGTCAAAATGGGGTCTCAGTTATCAGAATCTTTTGAAACTAGTAAAGGATTGTTACAAGGATGCCCGATGTCACCGACACTGTTAATATATATATATATATATATATATATGTCCACCGCTGTGGTCTCGAGGTAGCGTGCTGCCTTGTCACGCAGCGGGCCCGGGTTCGATCCCCGGTCGGGGCAGTTTTTCTGGGTGAGGTTTTTATCGGGGTTTTTCCTCACCTGTAAGACAAATGTCAGGAAAACCTTAAGGCCCAAACGGTCCCCGAAATCATATGTCCATCATCATCCTTCACCGGTGTGGAAAGCAACGGGAAGCTACCACACCTATAATTCTCTAGTAATAATAATAATAATAATAATAATAATAATAATAATAATAATAATAATAATAATAATAATAATAATAATAATACTTTATTTATTCTGGCAGAGTTAAGGCCATAAGGCCCTCTCTTCCACTCAACCAGCACAAATACAAATAAATATTCGACAAATATAGATATACACTATACTAATTATAAACAGTTAAAGATACAATAAATGTAGCAATGTAAATGTCATGTACAAACAACATTTTATAGGGTAATAACAATAATGATACGATAATAATAATAATAATAATGATAATATAAATATGATAAATTATACGGGAAACACCAATTAATATATATATATATATATCTTACACTGGATAATAATGAAGTCGAGTTTAGAGCAAATATAAATTTAGATTTCTTTTAAAAATGCCAATGTCCGGCAGCCCCTTATTTCTTGTGGTAGGGAATTCCAGTTGCGAGAAGTGGAGATGGTATATGACATGGAGTGATGTGATGTCCTATGTTGCGGTATATTAAGTAAGAGACTATGTTGTGATCTTGTGTTTAGGTTATGGTTTGAGGATAAAGCTGCAAGCATAGCATGAAAATGCTATGATTGCAGTGAAGGACCTGCCTTCGAGCAGAATTACTATATATATAGACATTTGTTTAGTAGAATGGTCACGTAAGTGAGCAAAAATGGGACTAGAATTAACAGAAAGAAGATATCTACATCACTTAGTTTTTGCCAACGATCAGATAATTATATCCCAGGATGGAGAAGATGCAAATTATATGTGTAATCACTTTGTCAACAACATATCAGAAATGGGGTTGAAAATTAACAAAAAAAAAACAGAAAATTTAGATTCTTCTCATATCTGTGACTCTCTATATCTGTGACTCTCTATATCTGTGAGTCTCTAAAATACATGCGTCTTCTGATCAAGTCCCGTAATGTGCCTTATCATCTGAAAACAAACCACCTTTACCTTTTGCTTAACGTAGAACAGGATACTTTGACGAATTTATAGTTTATTTAAGAGAATCCATCGGCCGCGGTGAACTAGTGATTATGCTCCTTGCCTCTGGTTTCGAGGGTCGCGGGTTAAAACCCGGTCTGGATTGATGGATTTTTTAGGACGAAAAAATCCAAGGATGAATAATAATAATAATAATAATAATAATAATAATAATAATAATAATAATAATAATAGCTTTATTTTACCTGGCGTCCTCCGGTAGGAAGTTTAAGCCGTGGGTCGCGAGTATGAAGATTTTCAGGCGTGTAAAAGATCCTCAACCCATTCGCCTCGAAAGACGAGGTAGACTCACCGTCAGTAAATGGCCTTCAACTCAGAAGACGAGGTACACTCGCTTAACTCTGCTTTACATATTTTGTAATTTTTGTGCATCCCTTGGCAGCGTAATGTTTTCTTAACATTTATGAATAGTAGAGGAATTGTGATCTCAAGTACCGTTATCTTTTGTTTGTTTTGAACGTCTAAAAAATAATATAATTTACGATAACTTAAATTCGGTTTCTGGGGAAATGCATTGGGCATTTAAACCTGAAGGAATGGGTTAAGCCTGAATTAGGATGGATCTAAGCAACATTTACCGGCATCAACGTCCTTGTAATAACTTAGTTGCCTGCTAGATGTCTCATTGGGTCGGTGTGTTGACCGCATGACTTCCATGACATCTACGAGCAAATAAGGTAACTAAAAATTAACAAATTAACAAAAATATTAGCTCTGAAAGGAAAATGTGCAATAAGAACAAAAATAATGATAAACAATGAAATTATAGACCAAGTTCAGCATTTGAATTATTTGGGATGTCATTTAGGCAATGACAGAAATTTAGATAAACACACTAAAATACAACGATTCAATTATCTATGTGGCACAATTAAACGCACTTTATTACATAAGACTAGAAAATAAACTATTCTAAAGTTTTACAAAGTATTGGCAGTTCCATCTCTTATCTACGGATGTCAAACCTGGACATTAACAAAGGCATATAGTAAACAAATAGAGGCTGCCGAAATGAAGATGTTGAGAGCAATAGCAGGATACCAAAGGACCGATAAAAAGAAAAACGAAGATATAAGAACAGAACTTAATATATTTATTCTCTGTGAAAGAATAAAATATTACCAACATGCTTACCTTCAGCACGTATTACGAATGAATGAACAGCGCATACCAAGAAGAATGTATAATTATAAACCAAAAGGGAGAAGATTGTTGGGAAGACCATTGAAGAGATGTAAGGACCAATTCGACCTATAACGAGATCGGAACAGGCCATTGGGCTTAATCCTTGTTGTTGATGATGATGATGAAAAATTAACTTGGTGTAGTAACTCCTTACAAAGGAGTGGCTATGGGCTACGCCATTAAAGATAGATTTCCGAGAGTGTGTGGTTTGCTCATTAGGTGACATTTGAGTGTATACAGCCTTTGGGATTTAGGAAGTGCACTTAAGTACAAAATTGATTAATAGGAAACCTCCCTCAGCCAGACAGGAACTTGGTAACACAGATGAATTAGTAAGGAGTTTGTCGATCTGCGACCTCCTGCTGACAATAACAATAATGGAACTCACCACAAACACAAACCACGAATCACAAGTGCTGTCGTAAAGTGCTCAGTCAAGCGCAAATTGTCCATCAAACGTATGTGAATTAGTCGCACATAAAATTGGAATTAAAAATAATAATAATAAGGTAACCGTTAACCAACCTCCTTTTTAACATTATGAATAGACTCTCCAAGAAATACGGCTACCAGATTGTATATACATAGTGCATGAATGTCAATACATAGCGCATGCGGGAGTTAATATAAAAACATTTGTAGCAATTGATTATACCACCATAAAAAAAAAAGAAACCACTGTTTGAACTTTCTTAAATTTATTTTTTCCCAGGTAATAACATTCCAGAAAAATATAATTGTCATATTTACATCATATGACATCGGAAATGAATTAATATACAGTTTGATGTGTTTCATTTTTTCTCCACTAGAGTGCATTCTTACAATATTGCGTTCCTTTGGCAATAAATAATATGATCTAGTTGCAGTGATGAACAAAAGAAGCAAATGAAGCGTATCAATCATTTCTCATTTTTTTTCAAACATCGCCGTTTACATTAAATATATAAATATTTTAAAATAACTATATTTAAATAATGATTTGTGAGTAAACAGCTTAATTTTATTCGTTAAATAGTCCTGACAAATGCCACTCTTGATTTCCAAATTCTCGAGATAAATTCACTCCTCAGTTCGTGAGTCGTGAATTTATCGATAATTTGGAATCACTCGTGGCATTACTTATGATAATTCTGAATTTCTTCAGTTATAGGATATTCTGCTTTATATATATCGCTCATTTACTACAACATCGTCATAACTGAAAAATCACTATATTTTAGTTTAATAACATAGGGGAATTTGGAATGACAGCATTTCAAACTTCAAATGCTTCTCCTGAAATATCGTGATATTCAAGTTATGACATTGTTGCAGCAAATAAGCGATATGTATGTATGTATGTATGTATGTTCGTGCATGCATGCGCATGTGCGAGTTCAGCCGAAAAAAAAGTTTTGCGATTTTATAAAAAAAATGTTATGAGCGAATGAATGAATGAGCTACTTTGACCGAAGGACTTAGGACTCCTGCAACTCGTTTTCGTGGCTGACTTGGGGAGCTATTCCGCACAAGTAAATGGTTGCGTCTTAAGCCCACATTACTTATTTATTCTCTGGCACTATCGAACCCGTAGGTTCATGGCCGCGCGGACATAAGCTCTCCATACATCCCTATCCCGAGCTAATGCTTGCCAATCATTCCCTGTATAATCTACTTCCCTCAAATCATAGTTAATGTTGTTCTCCCACCTCATTCTTGGTCTACCAACTGGCCGTTTTCCCTCTGGCTTTCCTACAAGAAGCTTCCATGCACGTCTTTCATTCCCCATACGCGCAACATGTCCTGCCCATCGCAGTCTACGAGACTTAACTGTTCTTATTATATCTGGCCTCCTATAAAGACAATGTAGTTCATTGTTAAGTAGTCTTCTCCATTCATCTGTCTGTTCATCTCTCTTTGGTCCAAAAAATTTCCTAGGTACTTTATTCTCAAATACTTTTAATCTCCTTTGCTCCCTTAAAGTAAGAGTCCATGTCTCGCACCCATATAATATAACTGGGAGAATAATAGTTTTATATGCTTTCAGTTTAACGTTTTTTGAAAGGAGTTGGGACATCAAGATTCTCTGGAATACATAATAGCACGCATTTCCAGAATTGAGCCTATGTTTGTGCATCTCATTATAATGCTTAAATACAGTTAAACTTTTAAATTGTTCATCAGCACTTTTCAATCACTTAGGCTATATTACGAAAAACTAATTGATGTTTTTGAATGTGCTCTTTCATTTTTTTCTGGGTTGCACAAGATTCACTTCCCTATATTGATGTCTCGCACAGTAGTTTCTGGTATATTCATAAATACGTCGATGAATCCATCGCTTACATCGTACATTCAAAATTAAAATATAAAATTATGGAATATTTACCTGAAAGGTCCGTCTCCTCAACTTAATCAATCATTTAACTCAACCTTCGAGATAGAGAAAGAACAAAATTAAGATGGACTGACCAACAACATCTTGAGATCTCATCGGAACAGGTTCAAATGACCTAAACCTTAATGAGTTTATGATGAGGAAATTCGGCGTAACGGATGAAGACACAGAGGACAGAGAACTATGGAGAACTTTGACTAAGGGAAATTTGGTGTATTACAAACTTATAGTTTATAATGATCTTGAAGATTTTCGGGCTGTAGACCGTGGTCGTGAGGCTTGTAGTTCCCCAACGTTTCGCCAGAGACTGCGTTTGGCATCCTCAAGGGTTGTCTTGAGGATGCCAGACGCAGTCTCTGGCGAAACGTCGGGGAACTACAAGCCTTATGACCACGGCCTACAGCCCGAAAATCTTCTTCAAGATCATCATAGCAGCTCCGGCCGTGAAAGTATACGTGAATACATTATAATCTATAAGTCCGTAGTTGAGGAGACGGACCTTTCTGGTGAATATTCTATAATTTTATATTTTAACGGAACACATCATGAATCTTATAAAAGTTGATCGTAAATTCAGCAAAATGTTCGTAAATCCTTGAGGATGCCAGACGCAGTCTCTGGTGAAACGTTGGAGCCTCATGACCACGGCCTACAGCCCGAAAATCTTCTTCAAGATCATCATAGCAACTCCGGCCGTGAAAGTCTACGTGAATACATTATAATCTATAAGTCCGTAGTTGAGGAGACGGACCTTTCAGGTGAATATTCTATAATTTTATATTTTAACGGAACACATCATGAATCTTATAAAAGTTGATCGTGCATTCATCAAAATGTTCGTAAACTCTTGAGGATGCCAGACGCAGTCTCTGGTGAAACGTTGGAGCCTCATGACCACGGCCTACAGCCCGAAAATCTTCTTCAAGATCATCATAGCAACTCCGGCCGTGAAAGTCTACGTGAATACATTATAATCTATAAGTCCGTAGTTGAGGAGACGGACCTTTCAGGTGAATATTCTATAATTTTATATTTTAACGGAACACATCATGAATCCTATAAAAGTTGATCGTAAATTCAGCAAAATGTTCGTAAATCCTTGAGGATGCCAGACGCAGTCTCTGGTGAAACGTTGGAGCCTCATGACCACGGCCTACAGCCCGAAAATCTTCTTCAAGATCATCATAGCAACTCCGGCCGTGAAAGTCTACGTGAATACATTATAATCTACAAGTCCGTAGTTGAGGAGACGGACCTTTCAGGTGAATATTCTATAATTTTATATTTTAACGGAACACATCATGAATCTTATAAAGGTTGATCGTGCATTCATCAAAATGTTCGTAAAGCGAAAGGTGAAATACTTCTTACATTCATCAGGCATCTTTTAATTCCTGACAGAACTTTGATGGAATCAATCGATTGGCATTAAATCCATCGAGCCGCTAGGTCGATGCTCCTGATAAATAGTTAATTCTTCTTCTTCTTCCTTCCAAGTATTAGGCCAAGGCCTGTTACGATCCTATAGAAAATTTTCCCTCCAGAGTTTTGATCCTTCCGGGAAATTCTCATATAAGACTTGAAAGCATAATAATAGTCCCTTCGATTGGTTGCTGGCCAAAGGAAGGCAAGACCAGTGATGGGGCAGCCATCTTATAGCCTCTGGTCAGGCTTTTCTGGAGAAGAAAAGAAAATAAAGGAAAGAAGAAATGGAAGAAAGGAAATATTCCCTAGCCCTCGGATGCCCTAATAGCATCGGAATCGAAAAAAAAAAAAAAGAGTTAAGCAAGAGAGGTTAGATAGTAAAGTTAAAAGAGTGCAAAACACAAGTAAGTGGAAGAAATGTTTTGCTCAGCTTGAGCACCTTGTGGTCGCCATCCACATATCCTCTAGATGAGGACCCCTGATTAATTTACTAAAATCTGGTGGTTAACCCTAAAGTGCCTACAAATTTTAACATCTTACCAGCGGCAACCCATGATTGTATTCTGCATATGGCGGTTTATTCAGATCTCATTCTACAGAAATATGTTTCTGCGTTAAAATCAAGTTTCTAATGTTTAAAATTTAATTTTATTGTAATTTTTATTTTGACGCATTCAATTTAAAACATAATTATGGAATTATCAACATATAAATTAATAAATAACTAGTAGTTGTAAGTAATATTTAAATATTACAAAATCAAGTATTTCTGAAAGTATGATTAAATATATTAATAAATTGACAAATTAACTACATAATATTTATTTTGACCAGTCTCATTAGCTGACTAAGTTCATGAGGTCCCGAGTTTGATTCCCGGTCAGACCCAGAATGTTTTCTTAAAGGGAATAATTCCTGTGGTTGCACATTATCTACAATTTAGGTTAAGTTTAGGTTAATGACTCTCTTCGCCCTTCATTATCACCCATCATGTCATCGTAACTCCGCCTTCCAAGTGCCCCAACCTAAGAAATGGATTACAAATCCGCCAATTCCAGGGAAGAAAACGAGAAATGTCATAGAATATAACCTAGTGACATTGGGGGGAAAAAATTGTGACTGTGAAATATAACGAAATCAAAATCATCGTTTCTTCAAAAACATAATAAAGTGCTTTTAGTTATATGGGAGAATATGTGAAGATAATAATTTACTGAGAAATTGACAATATCATTGTTCATAGGTTCTTTATACAATCCGAATATAAAATGGGAATTTTTTTAGTCTAAAGAGCAAGATTTTCATCAATAGAGTCAACCAGCGAGTGTGTTTGTAAAGACAAGCATGACAAATCACAAGATCAAATAAAAAATATAAAATACTGAAGTGATGCAGATTTTATCGCTACGAAAAGAAACCAATCCCAAGACAATTAAATAGTTCGCTAATTTATCAAACGCTAATCCATCTGTTCGGTGACGTCATGACAGTTAATTGATTGAATTCATTAGATTTTTTCGCTGATGAATTTACGAACACGCCCTTCCTGTGGCTATTTACCTTGTTTTTGTCTCGCTGCGTGGCCATTCCATGTTAATTTTATTACCGCAGTTCATTGCCCCACATTTTTAGATCTGTAACTTGTTGTAACCTCGTAGTAGATTATCACCCTCTTAAAAATGTAAAAAAAAAATTAAAATAAGTACCTGATATATCAGTCGTCCTCACCTAAATTCAATTTCCGTTTAAAAAACTTCGTCAGTGTTACTGCTGCTAAAACTGCAAAAATTACTACAGTAAAACCTGTCTTAGCCGGAACCTTTATAAGAAGGAAACCTGTACAGTTGGAAAAAAATATCCAGAACGGTACGATTTTATATGTAAAATCGTCCTGTATAAGCCGGAAACCTTCATAACGCGGAAACGGGACGGTTTTTGAAGTACCGATAGTTAATTTTCACCTCAGTAAAACGGAAAATTAGTCTGAAGCACTTTCAAATTACAGTATTATTGACCACACGTGAAAATTCTGCATATGACTCTTTCTGCATTATATCGTTTTACCTTCTTGTGTTACCATTGTATTGCGGGGATACCCTTGCTTACGTGTGACAGCGGGGCATCCTTCGCTTTTCATTGCCTGCTTACGTAACCTGCGAGGGAGTTGGAAAGCTCTTCAGTCTTCCTGTAATTGAATTCATTCTCGTTTTTGAGTAATAGAGTTTGTTTTGTTTTGCCGTGCAAACTGAGCTGTGTTACATACACTATTTTGTCTGTATTTGCATTCAGTACATTATGTCTTTAAAGCGTGCATGTAAAACCCTTGCACTCCGTGAGAAAATTGAAGCTTGTAATTTGGGAACTCTTTATAAGAAGGAAAACTGCCAAGACGGAAATATATTTAAGGAACCGTCATGTTCCTTCATAGACAGGATTTACTCTACTATTACTAGAAATAATAATAATTTTATTTAATATTTATTAATTTAATTTTTTATTTATTTAGCAGGTTTGACAACGTATTCCTGTGTCAATTAATCTTTTGTCATTCTCCTCCACATCTCGTTCATTCCAATCTCCATCATCCAATCCTTTTTCCCCTCTTGTTGCTCAAAGCACCATCAACCAACGTTATTTTTGGCCGTCCTCTTCTTTTTCTACCAAATGACACCCATTATAGTATTGTTCTTAGCAGTCTGTCTTCTATCATTTCTTATGATGATGACAATAATTTTACTTACATACAGATTTTTAATGTTTACACATCTTTCTGTGCCAAAAGTTTTATTTTCCTTCTCCACTCGTCTACATCCATCCACTCCATGTTCTCCAGTCCTCTTGTTCTCATTCCAGTTCTTATTTCTTTCATCCACGAGTTTCGATGTCTTCTTTTCCTTCTCCTGGACATCATTACAATGTTTTCCTGGGTAACCTTTCTTCTTGCATTCGTCGTACGTGCCCATACCAATTTAATTACTTATATATTATAAATATAATCTACTATTGAATATCTAATATTCATTTTTTCTCGTATGACAGAATTTCTTATTTTTTTCTAATTTTGAACATCTTGCTGCTCTCCTCAAGAAATCCATTTTCATCGACATAAGTTTTTGTTGAATTTCCAAACTTCAGCTCCATATGTGACGGTACTTCTCACTATTGAATTATATAATGTACCTTATTTCTTCCGGTTATACGTGTGTTCCATAATACTCCATTTTAAGTGGAATTGTACAGAACGGTGTAAAAAATGGAATAGCTTGTGGGGAAGGAGGAGTCCAGCCAGAATTAATTAAATATGGTACAAGGAAATTATTAAAATTGTTAAGGAACCTTTTTGAGAGATACCTAAACGGAGAAGATGTAGGCCTACCAGTAAAATAGAAAATTTGGTTGATATCAGTCAATCATAAGAAAGGAAGAAAATATTAATGCAATAATTATAGAGGAATCACCGATAATTAATGTTTTTAGCCGTATATATGGAACATAATCGTCAAATACTATTTCGAAGAAAATTATAAATATAAGGAGAATGAAGTACAGGCAGGCTTTAGGTGTGGGAGATCTACAATTGATCACATATTTGTGGTAAAACAATTGATTAAAATAATAATAATAATAATAATAATAACAATAATAATAATAATAATAATAATAATAATAATAATAATAATAATAATAATAATATAACTCTATAGGTTTCCACAAAAGAACTGTATGTCTACTACATAATTTAAATTTAAATTTCTTCGTCCATTACATCTGTAACTCGTAGTTTCGTATGATACATAATTCTGTCTCACTCCCTCCATAACTAACTCACTGGCATTATTGAACCCGGAGGTTCATGACCACGCGGATACAATTTCTTGTACATTTCTAATTCTTAGTTAATAATTTCCAATCATGCTCTATGTATTTCACTTCCCTCAAACCATATTTAATATTATTCTCCCACCTCACTCTTGATCTATCAACTGGACGCTTTCTCTCTGATTTTCTTACGAGTTTTAATGCCCATTTTTCATACCCCATTCTTGCCTATCCATCACGCTGAGTATATAAGCCAAGAAAAAGGGTTGTTTAATGTCTTTGACATCGTCCGATTCTTAATAGCCAAATTTGTCGGTCCATCCAATCTCCTGGTCGTAGATGTTTTCCTTCGTGCATAGATATATCCTCTGACGCCAGGAAGCTTTAGGTCTTACTCTGCCTCGTCTCCCCACAGTTTTCCATTCCAAATAAATTTTCTCTATCCTTTTTCATTCGCTGGACATGTTCGTACATACCATCTTAATTGTTAAATTTTAACATAATCTAAAATAGTGTCTCCAGTCATCATTTTCTCCCTTATAACTGAGATACTAATTTTTTTTCTTCTTGAAATTCTTGCTGCCCTTCGTATAAAATCCATTTCAGTTGCTAAAATATACTATTTGTTTTTGTTGTTAATGGCAAAAGTTTTACTCCATAAGTAATGATGCTTTTAACTATTGTATGATAGATATTAATTTTATTTTTATTACTTATATTTTTATCCCACAATATTCCATTGAGGCAAACAATTGCAAATTTTCCTTTATTGTTTCTATTTCCTCTTCATAATTCCCATGTTTATTGATTTTAATTCCTAAAGATGTGAGTTCACTACTAGATTGTAAGGTTTCTCCAGTCTCCAAAATTAAATTTTATTCTGGTTCACCAAATGATGCATACTTTGATTTATTCATGTCCAAAATTAATCATCATTTATTATTTGCTTCTATTAATTTTCCAGTCATACATTTAAAATCGTCATAATCTTGTGCAATTAATAACACTGAGCAACAAAAAAGAAGTTTTTTTTGTCTCGGAAAGAAAAATATGTGATTCTGATAGTATTTTGTCTCCTGAATTCAAATATGATATCGATTTTTCTCCATCAAGCAAGGTTTCCGAGAGACAGGCATTTATAATTCTAAACACTTTAATATTTTCTACATTCATAACTACACCATATTCGAACATTCGGACTCACCTAGAAAGCAAGAAATTACGATTTTCTGCTATATTTCGCCTGTGGAGCATCCCTCTTGATGGTCCAACAATAATCGGCAAACATATTAGGATTCCATTTGCCTTGATATCTCTTTTCCATAGCTGAAATCTCCTGTTGAAAGTATTCCCCGTGCTCGTCGCTCACTGCGCCAACATTTTCCGGGAAGAAATCTAGGTTTATTACAAAATAATTATTTAAATCCATAAATTGAAATTAAAAAAAAAACTGTGGGTGATGGAGATTCCGAATACATATTTGAAAACACGATAAAAAACTGCATTAAGTACAACTGTTGGTACTCATGAGACAATAATCATGCTGACCAATGTAATTGATCATCTGCAAAATGTAAGGTGTATAAAGTTTTTTTTGTATGAAGTTATATGTTAGTTTTATAATATACCTGGGAATTTTGATAATGTAAAGAGATTCTCTCTAGAGAATAATAGAAGAAAAACGTTCTTAAAATTGACTTTTATTTCAACAGATGTAGTATCGATGGAATTAGTAAATAAAAAATTGGACGTTTCAAAGTAACTCTACAGAGAGTGCTGGAATAAAACGAAAGCTTTTATGTACTTGACCTTTACGGTAACAAACTGTAGTCGTCCACATCTCAGCATTGCATCCTAAAGGTTACTGTAGCTATAATCTCGATTACAGAGATTCAGTGCATTAAAAAAATCAATAACTTTTGAAATCCAGAATGGGTTGAAGCAAGGAGATGCACTATCTCATCTACTATTTAATTTTGTACTAGAGCATGCCATTAAATCTTTAGAGAATGAAGAAGGCTTACAACTCAATGATATTAATAAGCTGTTAGGTTATGCTGATGATGTAGTACTATTGGGCGATAGCGAGGAGATATTAAAGGAGAACACGCACACTCTATTGAGTAACACTAAGAAATTAGAACTGGAAGTAAATGTCAATAGAACTAAATATATGGTCACACGTAGAAATTCATTATATTGTGGAAGTGGACAGCTAATGATAAATGAGGGAAATTTTGAGGAAGTGGCTGAATTCAAATACCTAGGAACAATAATCACAAATAGGAATGAGATGCACAAAGAAATCATAGGCTCAATTCTGGAAATGCGTGCTATTATGCATTGCAGAGACTCTTGATGTCCCAACTCCTTTCAAAAACGTTAAACTGAAAATATATAAAACTATTATTCTACCAGTTATATTATATGGGTGCGAAACATGGACTCTTACTTTAAGGGAGAAAAGGAGATTACAAGTATTTGAGAATAAAGTACTAAGTAAATTTTTTTAACCAAAGAAAGATGAACAGACAGGTGAATGGGGAAGACTACATAACAATGAACTCCATGGTCTTTATAGGAAGCCAGATATAATAAGAACAGTTAAGTCTCGTAGACTGCGATGGGCAGGACATGTTGCACGTATGGGGAATGAAAGACTTTCATGGAAGCTTCTTGTAGGAAAGCCAGAGGGAAAACGCCCAGTTGGTAGACCAAGAATGAGGTGGGAGAATAACATTAACTATGATTTGAGGGAAGTAGATTATACATGGAATGATTGGAAAGCATTAGCTCAGGATAGGTTTGTATGGAGAGCTTATGTCCGTATGGCCATGAACCTACGGGTTCGATAGTGCCAGTGAGTAAGTTAGTAAGTGTGTGTATATTCAGTTATTTACTTATTTATTTACTTATATACATATTTAGTGGTAATTAATCATACATGTAAGATGATAGGAAAGAAAGCATGTAAAAGAAATCAATGTTGTTATAAGTATTTAGTAAAAAATTAAAGATCCATAGTAATTCTGCCCGAGGGCAGGTCCTTCACTGCAATCATTTTCATGCTATGCTTGCAGCTTTACTAGGGAATTGTAGGTGTGGTAGCTTCCCGTTGCTTTCCACACCGGTGAAGGATGATAATGATGATGGCCATATGATTTCGAGGACCATATGGGCCTTAAAGTTTTCCTGACATTTGTCTTATAGGTGAGGAAAAACCCCGATAAAAACCTCACCCAAAAAAACTGCCCCGACCGGGGATCGAACCCGGGCCCGCTGCGTGACAAGGCAGCACGCTACCTCGAGACCACAGCGGTGGACGAATTAAATATATTAGTTGGATGAAGAGGTTGGTAAAGTTTGCTTAGAGGCCTATTTGTCAGGCTTAAGGATCTTTTATGAGCCTGAAAATCTTCATACTCCGGATACACGGCTTCAACTCCCTCCCGGAGAATTTACTTTTTGGAAAGTGACAGACAGCGTAATATCTGGTTACATTATCCAGTTTGAGACTCGAAAGGTTTGAGGAATCAATCCCGTCGAAGCCCTTATTAGAATTTTTTGGTGGGTAACATTTTATGCTACGGCTTCTTTGTAAAATAGGAAAGAGTCGAGATGTCGTTAATAATAGGAATCTATGGGAAACTTTCGTAAACAGGGACTAAAAAGTATCACCAGTATGGAAAGCTCTTACAGTATTGACAGATTGATTTAAGAATTTTTGAAAATATGCTTGATAAAATTGCATTTTTCCCTTGTGGTCTCGAGCTAGTCTTGTCACGCAGCGGACCCGTGTTCGAGCTCCGATCGTGACACGTTTCCTGGGTGAGGTTTTTTTCGGGGTTTCTCCTCACCTTATGAGACAAATGTCAGGAAATTTAAAGGCTCAAATGCTCAGACCTCCATATAGTCATCAGTACCATCATTACCATATTCATTTAATTAGATTGAGTTCATTTCAAGATCTCTCCTGGCACGTCATTACCATAATCATCACCTTTCATATCATCGAGGCAGCATAACCCATCCTTCCAGGCGCCCCAACCTCAGAAGTGGGTTACAAGACGCCATCCCAGGAGAGAAAACTAGAAACGTAATGACACTCTGGTGGTATTAATTAAAGGATTGTATTTTTATGCTCGTGTCTTTGATCTTACTGATAAAAAGAAACTAAAGTAGCTGTGTTCGAAAATTGGAAATGAAGTGTAGTATTTTAGTATTTGATAATGTGATGAAATGAACCGTCTGATAGAATACCAATTTCAATTAACCAATTTTCCGGACAGGTAACATTTTCAGCTAAGTAAAGTCGGTTTCAATCAAAGCTATGCAATTTTAATTAAATTTCGTTCCATATTGATTTTGAGCCACCATTTTTGTGTTCACATATATTTTTTTTTAAATTCCGGTGCCGCTCAGTTGCAGCAGAATTCCTCCATACGTCCGTACGATTTCCCGTCAACACAGATTTCGGTTTGAATAGAGGTTTCATGCGAGTTATATTGGAAATAAATCTAGAGGCGGTTTCAATATATTGTTCACTTCCTCTGTTCTCACAATAAAAAAGCTTTTGTTGAAATGTGGTCGCTTATTCAGAACTATTAAATCTACAATAGAATAGTTGCCCCGTAATGAGATCTAACCCACAATGATTCGAAAGTTGAGTTTTCAGTGGATTACTGATCTATATGGAGAGTATCACGGCATGGTGCTTGTAAAATTATCCAAACTCTCTTTCAGACCTGTTTTATTTATTTTTAAAGTTGGCTTTCAAGCGAATAGTGATCTATAGGTAACATAATAGCGGAAGCAGTTAATCAAGTCATTAATAGCAGTGCAGGAAAATAATTATTTCGCATGTCCAAATTCATTCCGTGAATTCTTATCAGAATCTTAGAGAAATTGAGTGAAAATAAGAAAGACACAAAGAATCATAAAATAAGATAAGTTAAAATATCTTCTTAGGTAAAATCCGTCGTCCTCAACTTTTAAAATATGTGATCTTTATGCCTGTAGGCCTTTCAGGACATCCGTCCCATCTTCAGCAGTTCATTCTTCGCCACAGCATCCAGGTTGTTGTTTGATGCTGCTGGTCCTAATTTTTTCCATCACGCAAGGTTTCCGAGAGACAGGAATTTATAATTTCAAACACTTTAATATTTTCTACATTCGTAACTACACGATATTAGAACATTCGGACTCACCTAGAAAGTAATAAATGACGATTTTCTGCTATATTTCGCCTGTGGAGCATCTCTCTTGATGGTCCAACAATAATCTACCCGCTTATTAGGATTCCATTTGCCTTGATATATCTTTTCCATAGCTTAAATCTCCTGAGTTAGCTCATTTGGTTTTATTTTATAATGGACAAATTGACGAAAAAAACGTTTATTAATAAATAATTATTTAAATATATTAATTGAAATTGAAATAAGAAAACTGTGGGTGATGGAGAAATTCCGAATACATATTTGAAAACTCGATATAAAAAACTGCATTAAGTACAACTATTGGTACTCATGAGACAAAAATCATGTTGACCTGCGCTATTGATTCATAGAAAATGTGTTCTTACTTGATTGTAGATTGGGAAAGGAAATATACTGAAAATTAATATTAGCAAGAAGTTTAATGATGTACGGAGCAGAAATATGGACTATAAATGTCAAATGTCAAATTCTTCTCCTTCTTCTACTACAAGGTTTAGGCTATGCAGCCTGTTCCGGCGAAGTTAAAAGTGGAGTCCATCTTCTACGTGGTCGGCCAACATCTCTTGTTCCTCTGGGATTATACAGGAAGGTTCTTGTTGGTATTCTTTCGTTGTTCATTCTCATTAAGTGTTCTGTCCATTTCTTATTATTTTCGCTGATTTTATCTTCAATTTTATACATATTTAATTCTTCTCGTATAGTTCCATTCCTTATTCTATCCGCTCTTGTGCATCCTTTTACATTACGTAAAAACAGCATTTCCGCAGTCTGTATCCTGCTTTTATCCCTTGATTTCATTATCCAATTTTCACTTCCATACAACAACAAAGGAACAGCCATTGTTTTATATAATTTAAGTTTCGTATCTTTCCTTGTTTTCCGACCGAAGGTTCTTTTTATGGTTCCACAAATAGCCTCAAATTTATATACTTTATTTTCTCTATAAGTTATATCACATCCTCAAATGTCAAATTAAAGTCAAAATTGCAATCTACAGAAATTTATTTTGACAAGATTTTCACGATGCTCTAAATGAAACATCATCAGGAACAAATATCCGAGAAATAATTAACTTTAACGAAATAACAATTATAGAATTAGTTGGAAATAAACCATTAAAATAGTATGGACACGTAAAGAGGATCGATGAAGATAGATTGCCAGTTAGGAGTTTGGAGTGGATTCAAATTGGAGGAAAAGAAGAAGGAGACCTAAGAAGACATGGATAGAGAGAACTTACTTCTTACTTACTTACTCACTGGCACTATCGAGCCCGTAGGTTCATGGCTGCGCGGACATAAGCTCTCCATACATCCCTATCCTGAGCTAATGCTTTCCAATCATTCCCTGTATAATCTACTTCCCTCAAATCATAGTTAATGTTATTCTCCCACCTCATTCATGGTCTACCAACTGTGCGTTTTCCCTCTGGCTTTCTTACAAAAAGCTTCCATGCACGTCTTTCATTCCCCATTCGTGCAACATGTCCTGCCCATCGCACGGATGGATAGAGAGAACTGCGAATTTAATGAAAAACTGAGGACTGGAGCATCGTGACTGGAAGGACAGGGTGAATGGAGAAAGAAAATCGAAATTTAATATTAGGCACAGGAAGATATTGTATACATTTAAGACCTGGTTAAATAAAAATGATAATAATCATCATCATCCGGTATCATGGCAGCTGCCGCCGTCTTCCGGAAACCAAACGCCATTCCTCTCTATCCATCCATTGATCTTCCTCCATTCCTCTGATATTCATAGCTGCTTGTACACCTTCTATCCAAGTTTTCTTCGGTCTTCCTCTCTTCCTCCTTTCCATTGGGATCCACTGGATAACAATTTTTGTCTATCTTTGCTCTGGCATTCGTTTGACATGACCATACAACTGCAATATTTTCTTTTCTATAATGTCTATGATGTCCGGCGCCTCTTGTACACCCATAATTTCCCTTATTTCTTTATTTCGTATTCTATCCATTCTAGATTTTCCAGCTGATCTTCTTAAAACATCCATTTCTGTACTTAAAATTCTTTTCATTTCCCTGGTAGGAATTTGCCAGACTTCAGCACCATATGTTAAAATGCTCTGAATTATGGAATAGTAATAATAATAATAATAATAATAATAATAATAATAATAATATAATAATAATAATAATAATAATAATAATAATATGTAGGCTAATGTAATTTTTTTTCGAAAAAAAAATTGAATTTCCACTTGTACTACTACTGCTTTGCATATCCGTTTTGCTATTTGTAGTAGAAGTTATAGCTGATGTTAGGTGAAGTTTTGACGTTCATTGGGTAATTACTTTAAACATGTGGATTGGATTAACACGATAGCCTGCATTGAGTTTATGTAATGGATTTGATTTAATCAGCTTTAATATTGCTATGCACATCAACACTTTGGTTTTTACTGGACCGTTCCCACTTCAGGTTTGGGGTGTGACAACTTGCTGATTGTGCGGTTTGTATGTACAGCTAGGCGTGTGGTTTCCACACCAAACAAAGCTGCGGTATGAACAAAACGAGGCAAATAGAAATGTGACTGAAGGTTATTCTCCATTTTCAAACAATTGTTATGTTGATAAGAATGTGTTATTGTTCCAATTGTTATTATGCATAATTACTGCTACTACTCCTACTACTACTACTATTACTACTACTAGTAGTACTACATAGAAACCTAAAAATAAACTCCTTGCTTTTTGCAGATGATTTGGTATTAATAGCTCCAACAGACCCCTCAGGGGTCTTCACCTAGGGGATATGTGGATGGTGACCACAAGGTGTCCAAGCTGAGCAAAACATTTCTTCCACTTACTTGTGTTTTGCTCTCTTTTAACTTTACTATCTAACTTCTCTTGGTTAACTCTTGTTTTTTCAACCCGACGCTATTAGGGCATCCGAGGACTAGGGAGTCTTTCCTTTCTTTTCTTTTCTTCTCCAGAAAAGCCTCACCAGAGGTTATAAGATGGGAGCCCCATCACTGGTCTTGCCTTCCTTTGGCCAGCAACCAATCGAAGGGACTATTATCAAGTTTTCAAGTCTTATACGATCTCTGGGCCGTCCTATGAAACGCTGGAGGGAAAATGTTCTATAGGATCGTAACAGGCCTTGGCCTAATACTTGGAAGGAAGAAGAAAAAGAAGAGGCTCCAACAGAAACAGATTTACAGTATTCTATACACAATTTTAATATAATTGCAAAAGGTAGAATATGGAAATCAATACGAAGGAAATTAAAGTGATGGCCTTTTATGGGAAATATCTTATACCCAGCAACATTTTTATTGGAAAATGAAATTTTTGAACGAATAAATGAATTTAATTATTTGGGTTATAATTTAAGATTTCAGGATGAAGCTGTTATATCAAAGAAAATCACAAATTTCACAAAAAAACAACGAGCATAATTAACAGTGTAATGAAACCAACTTCACTACAGGAGAACACAAGATTACGGCTTTATAATGTTGTGGCAAGACCAGTGTTAAGATATGGTAGTGAAGCATGGACAATACGAAGAAGAGATGAAAGCCGAATAACAGCAAATGAAATGCGATTTATGCGCCGTACAATAGGCTATACAAAGTGGGACCATAAAATAAATGAGGAAATTACGGAAGATTTGGCTGTAGAACCCATTCTCCACCATATACAAAACTACCAGAACAACTGGAAAGTGAGTGTATCAATTATGCTCCAAAACCATTAGGTGTAGGAGTTCACCTGAAACAAAAATTTGGAAATCGTTCTAGAGGTGACAATTTTGAATGTTTTTCACAAAGAAATTCAGTATATGCTTTTAAAATAAATAGACGTAGATATTATCAAAAAAATCAGCGGTATCTGACAATTAGAAGTAGGGTTTACCTGAAATCTGAATTAAACATTCTCTTACAACCATCATGTTTGATTCATCGCAATATATTCCATATAATGTAAGTAGGCCTAATTCTTAAATTCCCAATATATGCAATAGTTTATATAAACTGTACAACTGATCTTTATGAAAATTTATAAATAAATATCAATGAAATCAGCTTATAAACACGTTTCATTGTCAGAAACACGGGGTATCTAAAAATAATTACGCTATAAATTTATGAAAGGACACCCGCTGTGCCTTGTTGAAACAATAAAGAAATTATATGAAGACACAAATATAATTATAGATACCGGATTCAAAAGAACAGATACAATCAAAACAAATACTGGATTACGACAAGGATGTAGTTTATCACCCACTTTGTTTAATATATATATATAGACGATATTTTAAATAAATGGAAAGTTTTAGTGAATCCAGGAGTAAGAATAGGTAATAAGGTGGGCACAAATAATCTTCTGTTTGCTGACGATGTAATCATAATACAGAAAAATGAAGACTTACAGAAATATATGCATGCATTAAATGAAATATGTAAATTATATGATCTAAAGATTTCTGTAAGCAAAACGAAGACCAAGGCTTTTAGAGGAAGAGATCCAGTGAGATCCAAAATTATTTTAGAAAATCAAAGTATAGAACAGGTGTCTAGTTTCAAATATTTGGGCTACAATGTGGAAAGAGATATTGACTCCAAAATATATAAATTTCAGACGGTGTGTGGAACAATACAGAGAACATTCAAAAATAAAATTAGAAAAGAAACAAAGATAAAAATGTATAATGTTATGGCGGTTCCCACAATACTGTATGCATGTGAAACTTGGGCACCAACGAAAAAACAGAAGGATAGAATACAGACGGCGGAGATGAGGTTCCTAAGACAAGTTAAAGGATGTACAAGACTTGATAGAATAAGAAATGAGGATATAAGAGAAGAATTGAAAGTACAGCCTTTATTGGATGAAGTCACGAATTACAGACAGAAATGGATTGATCGTATGGATGGAATGAGTAAGGAGAGATATCCATTGTTAGCAAGAAATTATCAAGCAAGAGGAAGACGTGATGTTGGAAGACCTAGAAGACGTTGGGCTGATGCATTATGAAGTCGGAACGGGCAATTGCCTAATCCCTGGAGTGATGATGATGATGATGATGATAAATGTATAATAATTTTTATTTCTACTTAAACTAAAAATTAAAACACATATTTCGTTTATTTAGGCATACCAGCGCACGCCAGGTATTAGGTAGCAAAATTATAAAATTTTGCGTTCGATTGCATAGAGGTTATGTTGAGGAAGATGAAATCGATTACTTAAAAGTTAGTAAAATGCCAGAGAAAGAGTGAGTTAAATGGAAGAAAGAAAACGAAAAATGAAAATCAGTAATTTTTGCACTCTAGCCACTGACTTCATTAGATTCAGACAATATTTCACAGAAAGCATCTGCGCGCTAGCATTACCACTGCCTTATTTAGTTTTCAGTTCTCAACTATTTCAAGTCAATTCAATTTAATCTCCATTCCTTTTAAAACCTTAAAAAATCCATTTACGAAAGTATGGGGGTGTGAATAATGTGTCCATATAGCTTAAGACTTTTGATTAGAATTTATTTGATTATTGTAAAACCCTATAGTTCTCTTTAGATTAATAATTCTGTGGCATTATGCTAAAAGTACATTAGTCCAATTTCAGTGGCTTTTATTTTGTAGATTAATTCTACAGATAAGAAATCGAAATAATAATAGAAAATGTGCAATTGCTTGCCTCAATGGAATATCGTGAGATAAAAATATAAGTAATGAAAATAACATTAGTATACGTATATCATACAATTGTTAAAAGCATCATTACTTATGGAGCAGAACTTTGACCATTAACAACAAAAACAAGTAAGTATCTTTTGCCAACGGTAATACATTTTATATGAAGGACAGCAAGAATTTGAAGAAGAGAAAAAAATTAGAAACTCAGTTATAAGGGAGAAAATGAAGATTGAAAACACTATTTTAGATTATATTAAAACTCAGCAATTAAGATGATACGGACGTGTCCAGCGAATGGAAGAGGATCGGCTACCAAAACATGTTTTGGAATGGTAAACCTGAGGGGTGACGAGGCAGAGGAAGACCTAAAACCTCCTGGAGTCAGGGAATGTGTTTATACATGAAGGAGAAACATCTACAACTAGGAGATTGGACGGACCGACAAAATTGGCTATTAGGAATCGGACGATGTCAAACACATTAATTAACCGATGATCTATCTATTTTTCTTCCTCTATCATAAGGGTAAAATTCTTATGGTAGATATATCTTGATGGCAAGTAATGCAAATCTATGGTTATTAATAAGTTATTTGCATATTAATAAGCTCTCGTGAAAAGTTACGTTTTCAAACTTGTGTATGAATACCCTGTGGCTACAGAATTATTTCTGGCTTACTGAATATTCTATTACAGTAGTTAATATAATAGCATATATACCAAGTTATGGTTAGGTATTTTAGCTATTATTCTTTTATATTTTCATTCACATTACAAAGTCAATAATTTAATTCTAGGTTATATGTTATTATTATTATTATTATTATTATTATTATTATGTCGGCCGCGGTGGACTAGTGGTTATGCTCCTTCCCTCTGGTCCTGAGGGTCGCGGCTTCAAACCTGGCCGGAGTCGATGGATTTTTTAGGACGGTAAAATCCAAGGACAAGGTCCTCCGGGAGGGACTTTAAGCCGTGGGTCCCGAGTCTGAAGATTTTCAGGCTCGTAAAAAATCCTTAAGCCTGAATGAAAAGGCCTCTAAGCAAAATTTACCGAATTTTCTCGTCCTAGTACTACCTTGGTTTTAGTAATTTTTGTTAGAATCATTGGGGGCTGAATTGGGTTTGAAATTTCTAAGTTAAGTGTCGGTAGTAAGATTAAGTATGTCAGTATGAGGCGGAACGCTGACCACGTACCACTCAAAATGACATCTATACGAAAACAAGTGTAACTAAATTAGTATGGTTCAAATACTTCCCTGTAGGGGGAGAGCGCCTAAATCTCTGTAAAAGGAAAACATTGGCTTACAATACAATTATTATTATTATTATTATTATTATTATTATTATTATTATTATATTATTATTATTATTATAACAATGTTAAACAGAGTTTTGTGGGGAAAAACATAAGAATAGATACCAAATTACAAATTTATACATCCATAATTCTAAGCACGCTAATACACGGTTCAAGAACTTGAGAGTTGAATAAAAACTTGAGTTTAAAAGATTATGTCTACTGAAATGGATTGTTTTATACGATCAATTACACATTCTAAATTCGAAAAAAATCGGAAATACAGTCATCAGAAAACAAATTAAAGTCCAAAATTCAGTATTAGATTTTGTGAGATACAGACAACTAGAATGGTATGGTCATATACTCCGTACGTAGAATGGCAGAGAAAAGATTACCCAGACAAGCTTTGGAATGGATTCCACCTGGGAAAGGAAAGAGAGGTCGACCTAGATTTAAACGGAAGGATAACGTAAGAAGAGGTATAAGGGAGCTAGGTCTGGAAGAATTAGAATGGGAAGATAGAGAAGAATGGAGAAAGAAGATGAAAATTAAAAAAAAAAACTTCGGGCACAGGAAGATATTTTATTACATTGTAAACCTGTTTATAAATTATTATTATTGTTATTATTATTATTATTATTGTTTTGATATATATTATTTTGTTTACTTGGCTCGTCTCAAATCCTGTGATAATGTAATTAACTTGACTATTTAACTCATGTCGCAAATGGTAGTCAATGACCAATCACGTTTCAATGAATTCTGTTTTACACCAATGACAGTCGTGTTTCACCTCGCTCTTTATCGCTCCTGCTTTTGTGATAAAGAAAGCTCCTCCTTTTTTAATATTCTGAACAGGTTAGACCATTATTTTTCTCCAACAAATACATTGAATATAGCAAATAATGAATAAATTCAGTGATTTTACTGAGTTCTTTATTCAAAATATAAATGACTAACCTATAATGTTGATTATAATAGTTTGTTGCGTTTCATTATTTCTCCGCTAGAGTGCATTCTTACAATATTGCGATCCTATTTGGCAATAAATAATATGATAGAGTTGCAGTGAATATACATAACCTCACATTTTTAATTTGTTTTCAAACATCGCCGTTTACATTAACTATATAAATATTTTAAAACACCGGTAACTATGTTCAAATAATTATTTTTTAGTAAACAGCTTAATTTTATTCGTTAAATAGTTCTAACAAATGCCACTCTTGATTTCCAAATTCTCTTCATAAATTCATTCCTCACTTCGAGAGTCGTGAATTTATCGATAATTTGGAAATAACTCGTGGCATAACTTTTGATTATTTTAAATTACCTTAAAATATTTTATACTTACTTACTAACTTACTCACTGGCAATATCGAACCCGTAGGTTCATGGCCGCGCGGACATAAACTCTCCATACATCCCTATCCTGAGCTAATGCTTTCCAATCATCCAATCATTCCCTGTATAATCTACTTCCCTCAAATCATAGTTAATGTTATTCTCCCACCTCATTCATTGGTCTACCAACTGGGTGTTTTCCCTCTGGTAAAATATTTTATAGCATTCATTAATTTCATTCAGGATTTTCGGTCCAAAGGCAGGTCTTTCACTGCAAACTCTGTGAAAAGCATTTGGTTACGCTTAGAAAGAAAGTGTTATTGTTTGATCTGTTATTGGTATTATGCAATCATGAGGTGTCCGGATATGTGCTGGTAGAAATTCATATTTTCCTATCTCTCCTTGAATATGGATTTCAAAGTGTTGGATTGATTTTTGAATTAGGTTGGGAGCTCGGTTTTCATGTTTGTGAATGAATTAGCTTTCAGCTTGAACATTTTGTGGGAAATGAGAGAGAAGTAACAATATTAATATCAAAGCAAGATAGACTTGGCGGAAACCTGCCAATGTATACACCAGAGATTCCCACCCTTTTGACTGATGATACACTTTACTGAAAGCCTATGATATATCGACACACACACATATTTGTTTTATAACTAACGAACTCACTGGCATTGTAGAACCCGTAGATTCATGGCCGCGCGGACATAAACTCTTCATACGTCCCTATCCTGAGCTAAAATGTTTTCCAATCATCCCCTTTATAATTTATCAACTTTCTTCAAATCATGATAAATGTCATTCTCCCATCTCATTCTTGCCTACCAATTGGGCGTTTTCCCTCTGGTTTCCTGCAAGAAGCTTCCCTTTTCCATTCCCCATTCGTGCCACATGTCCTACCTATCTCAGTCTACTAGAATTTAATTTTCTTATTATATCTGGTTTCTCATTAGGACCATGTAAGTCACTGTTATGTAGTCTTCTCCATTCACCTGTCTGTTGCTCTCCGTTTGGTCCAAACATTTTCCTAAGAACTGTACTCCCAAATACTCGTAATATTCTCTCCTGTCTTAAAGTAAATCCTTGTTTCCTATGTATAAAAGCTATTACGACAAACATATATTTGTTTTGCAATAATAATAATAATAATAATAATAATAATAATAATAATAATAATAATAATAATAATAATAAAAATAATAAAAATAATAATAATAATAATAATAATAATAATAATAATAATTTTATTAGAAATATTCCCCATTACAGTGCCTCTCCTTCACTCCAACATAATTTGTTGTCATAGACCTCTGTCTAATGCATCTCCTTCCTTAAGACCTCCTGCTTCCATACATCTTCTACTCCCTACATCCAACATTATCTCTGGTCTACCATTCCCTTCCTTTCTCTAGCCTCCTATTTAAGGACAAAAAAATTATAATTACTATTATATATATTATTATCGGCCGCGGTGGACTAGTGGTTATGCTCCTTGCCTCTGGTCCCGAGAGTCGCGGGATCATACCCGGCCGGGCTCGATGGATTTTTTTAGGATGGAAAAATCCAAGGAAGAAGTCCTCCGGGAGGGACTTTAAGCCGTGGGTCCCATGTCTGAAGATTTTCAGGCTCGTAAAATATCCTTAAGCCTGAATGAAAGGCCTCTAAGCAAAATTTATCGAATTTTCCCGTCCTAGTACTACCTTGGTTTCCTAGATGAGGCGGAACGCTGACCACGGATCACTCAAATGACATCTATACGAATACAAGTGCAACTAAATTAGTATGGTTCAAATTCTTCACTGTAGGGGGAGAGCGCCTAAATCTCTGTTAAGGGAAACATGGGCTTACAATAAGATTATTATTATTATTATTATTATTATTATTATTATTATTATTATTGTAAAACTAACAGTATGGGTTATTATGCTCGACTCACGGGTTTAAACCTTGCCGAAGCCGCTATATTTTTAAGAACATAAAAATCAAGATAGGGCCTGTAGCTTCCTACGGAAGAGAAGTAAAATCGAGAGCACTGAGACATAGATTTACAATATATAAAAGAACCAGAAATAAATAATCTATGAGGAACATTCGTGAGCATAAACAAATTTATAGTGTGACGCGTTGTAGTAGCGTCGTTTAAACTGCGCGGGCCGGCGAGAGAAACCTCGCATTGGTGGATTGGATTGGTGAGTAGCCAATCGCGAGTCCGGGTCCACCGATATTTCTAGGCTAATGAGCCAGAGAGTTCTAAGAGCATATGTTCCACCATGGAAGACGATAGGGTTCCACCATGGAAGACGATAAGGTTCCACCATGGAAGACGATAGGGTTCCACCATGGAAGACGATAGGGTTCCACCATGGAAGACGATAGGGTTCCACCATGGAAGGCGATAGGGTTCCACCATGGAAGACGATAGGGTTCCACCATGGAAGGCGATAGGGTTCCACCATGGAAGACGATAGGGTTCCACCATGGAAGGCGATAGGGTTTCACCATGGAAGACGATAGGGTTCCACCATGGAAGGCGATAGGGTTCCACCATGGAAGACGATAGGGTTCCACCATGGAAGGCGATAGGGTTCCACCATGGAAGGCGATAGGGTTCCACCATGGAAGACGATAGGGTTCCACCATGGAAGGCGATAGGGTTCCACCATGGAAGACGATAGGGTTCCACCATGGAAGGCGATTGGGTTCCACCATGGAAGACGATAGGTTTCCACCATGGAAGACGATAGGATTCCACCATGGAAGACGATAGGGTTCCACCATGGAAGACGATAGGGTTCCACCATGGAAGACGATAGGGTTCCACCATGGAAGACGATAGGGTTCCACCATGGAAGACGATAGGGTTCTACCATGGAAGACGATAGGGTTCCACCGTGGAAGACGATAGGGTTCCACCGTGGAAGACGATAGGGTTCTACCATGGAAGACGATAGGGTTCCACCGTGGAAGACGATAGGGTTCCACCGTGGAAGACGATAGGGTTCGACCGTGGAAGACGATAGGGTTCCACCGTGGAAGACGATAGGGTTCCACCGTGGAAGACGATAGGGTTCCACCGTGGAAGACGATACGGTTCCACCGTGGAAGACGATAGGGTTCCACCGTGGAAGACGATAGGGTTCCACCGTGGAAGACGATAGGGTTCCACCGTGGAAGACGATAGGGTTCCACCGTGGAAGACGATAGGGTTCCACCGTGGAAGACGATAGGGTTCCACCATGGAAGACGATAGGGTTCCATGTCGAAACATCTCGTTCATGGACCTGGAAATTTCCGTCTACTCGCCTATAAATTGTGGTGAGAGCGGAACGACCCCCAGTCTTGTGTCGGATAGCGAGAGGTTAAATTTTAAGTGAAACTGTGAGGAAGTGCTGTGTCTACAATTGTGTGATAAGTGATTATCTGATAAACTTTAAAAGAAGAATAGTTGTAAGATAAAATTGTGATTGAAGATTTAGTGATAATTGTGAGAAGAAAATAGAATATTTTTTACTCCATAGGTAGTATAGAGTTTAACATTCCTATGGTTTTAATAATAATAATAATAATAATAATAATAATAATAATATAATAATAATAATAATAATAATAATAAACCAATACTACTACAGGTAATACTACTACTACTATTACTAGAATAGAATAGAATCGATTTATTTAGCCTGGTGGAGTTAAGGCCATGTGGCCTTCTCTTCCACTCACCAGAACAAACATATGTTACATATGAATACAAAAAAAAAATACAATAATAGTCATATTAAACAGGACAATGATATGTTACATATGAATACAAAAAAAATTACAATAATAGACATTGAACAATTAATTATCTGTCATATTGAATAATAATGAAAATAATGTCTAATAATACAATGAATAAAGTGAAAAGAAAAATTTTACGTAACATCAGTGCATTTATCTAAGTCCAAAAACGTTAAAGGAAAACCTTGTGCCATCGGCGACAATACTATAATGGAATTCTATACAACATTAAATTCCATTCTTTGCAGGAATTGAAAGTGTTTTAAGTTTTTTTTTTTTTTTTAGTTTTTATTCAGGCTGAAGCGTAGCATCTCAACTCATCTGTAACACCACGCTTTCAATCCTTAGTTATGGCGTAAATCATTATTTTGTTACTTGAGGCTGCGCCTCTAAGTACTGACAGATTTGATGCGCCGTGATGGTTTTATTTTATTAAATAGAGGATGAAACATGTATTATTTTGTTCCGCCACCGGGCTTTGTCCACCTGTAACAAAGTAAACACACACGTGCAGATCTTGTTTAGATTCGCGCGCCGCAGGGAAATTCGGATCCTGGATATAATTTACATAGACTTGCCTTGGGGATAGTATAGCTAGTAGAGAGAAAACTAAAAATAAAATAAAAAAAAAACTGCTTCACCGCGTGCAGTGTTACAGTTATTCCGGAAATTTGCATTTTTCTCTCTTATTTCTTCCTTGCTGATTAAATTGTGGATTAGAATGTACAATTTTGACCAAACATTATATGGGCAACACCATCAATCCATTAGTTGAGTTTCAGATTACAATTTGGAATAATTAAGTAAAGAACGAAACCTAAAATAAAAGTGCGCGCGGCTACCCGGACAGACATCCCATTTCCCATCTTGAGGAATATAGGTGGTGGCCCATACCGGGAATTTCCGAGTATTTCTCGGGGTTTCCCATTTTACAATTTCATTCCACCAAAACTCTCTATCCCCCTTCCAACACTTCATGTCATTTCATTTCTAATCCATTCATTTATTTCATTTCACCCTTCAGTCCATCTCATGTGAGGAAAAATATTTTGGTAATCCACAAGTGTTGAAAATATGTGGTTGCGAAGATCTAGTGGAGTTTCTCAAGGGTGCTGCCTCATGAATCCGACCAAGAGGAATAAAAGCAGAAGGGTGAACGGGAGGGTTGTAGGCTCTCCCCTCGCCTCCACGGGTCCAACCCAAAAATGACGGTTGGGTCAACGTATCGACCTATAACCTACAACGTATCGACCTATAATGCAGAGTGAATTTTCAGGCAATCATCTTCATAATATTGGGATAGCGCAATACTTTTTCAGGTCTCGGTGTTCAAGGAAATCTGCCCCTCAGTCTGTGTAAAGAAATAGCAGAATCCCAAATACCTAACTAAGTTGGAAAATCCATATTTGGTTCGTCTTCCGGGCTTATAGGCCGTGGTCTGGTTGTCTTCTTACTCGACGTTTCGTCTACTGCTGCGGTAGACATCATCAGGAGATACTGCGTGCTTTCTGTGAACTCCTCAACAGTCGGCTGCAGACTGGCTGGTCGTTGGAAACTGTCTCTCTGTTTATAGCTAAACCCCGGGTGGAGGGGAGGTTTTCTGCGCGCAGCGAGTTTTGCGCTGTATTGCCGTTTGCAGAAGTCATAGGCTTCGTTGTCGTGTTATGCAGTGCTGGGATCCAAATTTTGTTTATCTTCAAGGTTTCTACTTTTTTGTTGAAGGAATTTTTATGTTTATATATTTCTATGGCTTCTCTGTATAGTCTGGTGTAGTAATGTGATGTTTGTGATAATACCTGGGTATCTTCAAATCCCTCCACCCGGGGTTTAGCTATAAACAGAGAGACAGTTTCCAACGACCAGCCAGTCTGCAGCCGACTGTTGAGGAGTTCACAGAAAGCACGCAGTATCTCCTGATGATGTCTACCGCAGCAGTAGACGAAACGTCGAGTAAGAAGACAACCAGACCACGGCCTATAAGCCCGGAAGACGAACCAAATATGGATCAAGACGCCGGCCGTGAAAGCCTACAATTATATATAAGTTGGAAAAGATTACATAAATTAAATAAACAAATGAGGTGTTAACTGTTTTAGGTAGACATATTAAAAATACTGTCGGCCGCGGTAGACTAGTGGTTATATATCTTAGTTCTGGTCCCGAGTGTCGCGGTACAAACCCGGCCGTGTCGATGGATGTTTTAGGATGGAAAAATCCAAGAAGAAAGTCCTCCGTGAGGGACTTCAAGCCGTGGGTGTCAAATTTGAATACTTTCATGCCAGTAAAAGAACCTTACGCCTGAATAGAGAGGTCTCTAAGCAAAATTTACCGAGCTTTCTAGTAATAACTTAGTTGCCTGCTAGATGTCAGATTGGGTCGGTATGTTGATTGCATACCATTCATGACTAAGTAACTTACTCACTGGCACTATCGAACCCGTAGGTTCATGGCCGCGCGGACATAAGCTCTCAATACGTCCCTATCCTGAGAAAATGTTGTCCAATCATTCCCCGTATAATCTACTTCCCTTAAATCGTAGTAATGCTATTCCCCACCTCATTCTTGCTCTACTAACTGGGCGTTTTCCCTCTGATTTTCCTACATAAATCTTCCATGCACGTCTTTATTTCCCCTTCGTGACACATGTCCTGCCCATTGCAGTGTACGAGACTTGACTCTTCTTATTATATCTGATTATATGATTGGAAAATATTAGCTCAGATACGGATGTGAGCAGAGAGTATGCCCCGCGCTATCTTGAATCTGGGATTCTGTTTCTGCGCCTTTTTTTCTTCTTCTTCTTCTTCTTCCTTTCATGTGATAGACCTAGTGGTCTTTACGGTCTCAATCCAACGTTTGAAGGGTCTGCCCAAAGATCTCTTGCCTGTTGGCTGGTAATTTAAGATTTGACGTGGTATTCTTGTTCTGGTCATTCTTCTTATGTGAGATTTCCAGTTGTTTCTGTATTTTTGTACATATTCCATGACTGATTCTGTTTGTAATTCTTTGAGAATCTCAGAATTCATTTTATGGTCTGTTCTTGAGTAACCTGCAGTACGCCTCATATATTTCATTTCTACCTTTTTTAGTTCTTACATCGGCCGCGGTGGACTAGTGGTTATGCTCCTTGCCTCTGGTCCCAAGGGTCCCGGGTTCAAACCCGGCCGGGGTCGATGGATTTTTTAGGACGGAAAAATCCATGGAACAAGTCCTCCGGGAGGGACTTTAAGCCGTAGGTCCCGAGTCTGAAGATTTTCAGGCTCGTAAAAAATCCTTAAGCCTGAATGAAAAGGCCTCTAAGCAAAATTTACCGACCTTTCCCGTCCTATTACTACCTTGGTTTCCTAGATGTCAGTATGAGGCGAAATGCTGACCACGTACCACTCGAAATGACATCTATATGAAAACAAGTGTAACTAAATTAGTATGGTTCAAATTCTTCCCTGTAGGGAGAGAGCGCCTAAATCTCTGTAAAGGGAAAACATAGGCTTACAATAAATACATATAGCCTATAGCTAAGTTTATCTTTATTGCCTGTATTACATATTTTAAGAAGCTTTTTGCTTGCGTCTACTTCTTAAACATATGAACACCGGTCTCTTATGATAAATTGTTATTGCGTGTTAGTGTTAAAGTGTAATAGAATGATTTACATTAGAAAGGTGTTGCTGTTTTTAAGTTATTTGATATCGGTAAAGAACTCGTGTTAAGGAAGCAGAAATGTTAGGAGTAAAGTTTTTTTGTAAGTTTCTATTTCACTCGCAACGGAAGTGACATAAAAGAGATAGACTTAAAATGTCATTTATCTTTGTAAAGCGGGAATACTTTGAAAAGAATCTGATTAAATTCTAAGCCATCTTTTTTTTTTTTACCGGAAACAGTTGCCACCAAGATATTATGTTTCCAAGGAGATGTTACATCTTGGCTAGGAGCTCTGAATCTGGAGCGATCTAAGGCAGCAGAGCTACATGACGCGCGTTGGTTTGAGTCTTATGGGCGAAGAAATATTACAAGGAATTTAGGCCAGTGAACTGGCGGTATGAAGTTTACAGATCGGGAAAAAAATGGTTATTTGCGATAAATAGTAAACACATGTGTGAGAAAATCAGCTATAACGACTGAGGGACCCGACCTGCATGCCACATGTCACCCTATATTTCCTGGATGTACGTCTACCTCTATGATTTACACATGTGGATATGAACCTGCAGCCTGCTGCTGAAGGGAATTGTAGGGCTTTCACGCCATGGATTTTTAATGTAAAAATTAGTGAATCCGTCCATTTTAATCCTCTTAACCAAACTTGATCAACAACGATTTTATGCTTTTTAGCAGTTATTGTAAAAAATACTGTTGAAGTTATTAGTTAAAAATTTATATATATGATAAGATAAGAAAAATAAATACCTGGACGGGATTTGAACCCGGACCTCTGAACTGATATCTTAGTGCGCTACCACTTACGCTACCAGGCGGATCCAGATCAAACATTTATTTTTTCCTAAACATATTCTCTAATATCTTCTTCTTCTTCTTCTTCTGCTTCATGAAATTAGGCCTTTTGTCCTGTTTTCACATCAAGTGGGATTTAATGAATCTTCCCATCTAGTAAATGGGCGTCCAACATTTCTATGTCCTATTAGTTTGTACTTTAGTAACAGCTGCGGGATTCTATCTGTAGGCATTCTCTTGACATGTTCATACCAGTTGTTTCTCATGTTGTCAATTCTATTTGTTAAATTGAAAAGATTTAAGTCCTTCCTAATATCCTCACTTCTTTTCTTGTCCAAAATTGTCACACCTGCTATTGAACGTAGGAACTTAATTTCTGCAGTTTCTATTTTCCTTCTGTCTGAACGGTTAAGAGTCCAATTTTCACTTGCATATGTTAAGACAGGCACTGCCATAATTTTGTAAAATTTTAGTTGTGTGCTCCTCAAAGTTTTATTTTTCAGTGTCCGTCCTATAGTGCCACACATTCTGTAAAAACTATTTAATTTAATATATATATATATACATACACATACTAGCGGACCCGCAGATGTTGTCCTGCCTTTACGTTCAATTCTCGTGTCATGGCTGAACGATAAAAATGGAAGTTACTTTTTTACCATAAAAATCACTTATTAATGAGTTTGCAAGAAAATTCCTCACTGCCATCTGTTGTGGCTCAAGAAGCGTGCACTATGACGTCACATTTTTATCGCGCGGAACATGTCAGTAATGCAAATGACTATACATCTGACAAAAAACCATAACCTGATCGCAGCGCCACCTAACGGGGCTATTTGTGAATCTAAACCATTCAGGGACACACTCTAAGACACACAAAATTGAATCAAAAGTCTAGTCGTTTAGGCAGTTTTTTTTCAGATTTCAAGTAAACATCCATTTCTAATTGTCTGGTTTCGTTCATTTGTTGATAATACCTACTTCGGTTTATTTTAGTTGGATGTATCTAGTTTTGTTGTGAAACATTGAAAATTGTGACCGTTATAACTATTTTAAATGTTCTCTTCGTGTGAACTCCTAAATCTGATGGTTTTAGAGGGTCCAATTGTGAATCTAAACCATCCAGAGACCCACTGAAACACACAAAAATCAACAAAATCGGTACAGTCGTTTAGGCATTTTTTAATTTCGGATTTTAAGTAAATCTCCACTTCTAATTGTGAGATTCCGCTCATTTTTGGATAATAACTACGTCGGTTTATTTTAATAGGATATACCGAGTTTCGTTGTGAAACATCGAAAAATGTGAACGCTAGAGCGATTTGGGATTCGATAACAAGCCGGTTGAATAACTACCAAAGGCACTGCTCTAGGAGAAGAACCGATAAGAATGGTCAACAAATTCAGATATTTAGGCATAACACTGCAGCCAACAACAAAGTCTTTCAGCGCACATGTGCAGGAGAGAGCAGCAGCAGCTATAAAAGCTATGTGCAGTATCAAAGACATCACATCGTTAAAATTAGTCACAGCCATGAAATTATTCGCATCAGTGATCACCCCGATCGTCACCTACGGGATAGAACTGATATGGGAGAAACTATCGACCAGCGATTTGGAGAGGTTAGAAAAAGTAAAACCAAGATTCATCAAAAAGGCATTAGGTGCAAGCAAATACACACCAAATAGAATGGCCTATATGCTAGCCAGAGAAACCTTCTTCCTAGAGGACATGAGGCAAAGGATACTACTGCCAGCAACGGAGCCATATAAGAAAGTCATCGAAAAAAAAGAAACAGAGAGAAAAAGAGATCGACGAAGATTTCTACGCCTCAGATGCCATGGTAAACAGAGAGTGGACTGGAAGTAACCAACCACAAAGGCACAGAATCATAGATTTAGCAACACACGGATATCATCACAAAATCTGCAAAAATACAAAATTCCACCAACCGAGTGATTCGTGTGAATGCAAGATATGCGACCAAAAGTGTGAGCGATACAATTACAAACAATGCAGAATATGGACAGGATCACTGAACGAACTCATAAAAGACAAATCATAAACTTATAACTTAATGCTCATTCGAGTGCCTCTTACCAACTTATTATTAGTATTATGAATGCTACAGGTGTGGTGTTGTACATTTGAATGACTGAACATTATCCTGTTTTAGTGGAAATGATACATGTATTGAATCCGCAGGTAGTGTAAGAGAAGGTCTCACTGCAATCAGAGGTACCAGCAGAACTACTGGTAAACAGATTTGTAAAAAATATATTTGAGAGCTTTGTGCAGCGTTGGGGAGGAGGTGGGATGGCGAGGTTGCCTGGTTACCATGTGCGGGACCCCCTAGCGAGTACTCAGAGGTTTTTTAAACCACTGGATGATAATGTGGTATAGTCACTGACTCGTTTTAAAAATGAGTTCTATAACTCTAATAGAACAAAAATCAGGAAGTCGCTTGAGAGAAACAGAACCATATGTAACCTAACTCACTAGCACTATCTAACCCGTAAGTTTATGGCCGCACGAACATAAGCTCTCCATGCATCCCTTTCCCTTTCCTGAGCTAATGTTTTCCAATCATTCCCTTATAATCTACTTCCCTCAAATAATGGTTAATGTTATTCTCCCACCTCATTCTTGGTCTACCAACTGGGCGTTTTTCCTCGGGTTTTCCTCCAAGAAGCTTCTATGCACGTTCTTCATTCCCCATTCGTGTCACATGTCCTGTCCATCGCAGTCTACAAGACTTAACTGTTCTTATTATATCTGCCTTCCTATAAAGACCATGTAGTTCACTGTTATGTAGTCTTCTCCATTCGCATGTGTGTTCATCTCTCTTTGGTCCAAAATTTTTCCTAACAACTTTATTCTCAAATACTCGTAATCTGCTTTGCACCTTAAAGTAAGAATCCATGTTTCGCATCCATGTAATATAACAGTTTGATATATTTTCAGTTTAACCTTTTTTTAAAGGAGTTGGGATGTCAAGAGTCTCTGTAATGCATAATAGTATGCATTTCCAGAATTGAGCCTGTGTTTAATCTCTTTGTGCATCTCATTCCTATTTGTGATTGTTGTTCATAGATATTCTAATTCAGCCACTTCCTCAAATTTTCCTCATTTGTAATTATGTGTCCTTTTCCATTATATGTTTTTATGTGTAACCATATATTTAGTTTTATTGATATTTACTTCCAATCCTAATTTCTTAGTGTTACTCAATAGTTTCTACTCGCTATCGCCCAATAGTGCTACATCATCAGCATAAACTAGCACAGATGAGGAAACAACCGGAGGGGGGGAAACTCGCCCAGGAATCTTGTACCGACAGGAGGTCGAACCCGGACCTACTGCGATGAAGGAATGACGTTTCGATTAGATTACAGTGGTGGGTCCAGTATCCGTTTTTATATATAACGTAAGTAGTGGCTAGTATTGTAATTATGTCAGCATGTACAAACATGCAGGCACAGTGAAATGTTCTTTTTTTTTCCCCTTTGTGATAACAGAAACTGATATAAAACATGTCTTTATATATTATACGTATACACGTCACTGACAATTGCTATAAACATTGAAATTTGCTTTGTATTCTCTTTCATCTGTCATATCTGTTAACACATTAATATTATTCAACATGTCATTCTCATCGCATATCGCCATTTTTAAAGTTAGGAGTTCCAGCGTTCCTGTCTCTAATTAGCGTGACTTGAGAGTCACATGTTAAATCCCTGACAAGTTCCGGAAAACAAATTAAATACGATATATCAAAGGTTTTTAAATATCATTACACTGAAACAATATCCCTAAAGAATATAACATTAACATTTTTATAAGCGAAACAAGAGTCGTTGACATATGTGGAAAGAATTTTAATATAATTAAAATAGAACATGTCAACAGAATAACTTCAGTTGAAATGGATTTTTGGAGAAGAGCTGCCAGAAAATATCTACTGGAAAACATTAGAAATGTAGAAATTAGAAAATGTATGAATGCAGAAAGAAATATAATGGATGAGATTGAAAATAGAAGGCTGAAATGGTGTGAACACGTAAGAAGAATGCAGGATGGAAGACTAGCAAAGGCCGTCTGTGCATGGGAAATTGAAAGAAAGATTAGAAAAGGAAGACCAAGAACAACTTTATATCATCATCATCATAGTACATTCACGAATTTAGGCCATTTGTTGACCTGTTTCGGCCTCAAGAGAAACACCATCCAGAAGTATTTTGAGTGGACGTCCTGGTCTTCTGCAGGTTGACATCTTAACTCTTGTTTGGGTATCCTGTGATCTTCCATTCGATGAACATGTTGCATCCATCTTGACTCATAATCAGAAATTTTGTTTTCTAAAGTTTCCATGCGCAATTCTTCTAAGATGTCTTCATGTTTTTGTGATCTAGTAATGTGTATCCTGCAGTCCTCCGAATGTATCTCAGTTCAGCAGATCTAAGTATCTGTATATCCTTCTGTTTCAACGTCCATACTTCGCTACCATACAAAAGAGTTGGAAGAGCCAGTGTTTTATACACTTTTAGTCTTGAATGTTTTTGGACTAACTGTGGCTTGAAGATAGAATTTATTAACCCTAAAATTCTTAAAAATCTAGATATTTTTGCATTAAGAGGTAGTGATGTGCATTCTATAACCTCTTCCACCTAATTCTCAACCTCACCTGCACGTGGCACACCCTGCTTTTAACAACGTTCCATCAAATATGGAGGAATTTCCATATTTTGAACGCCTGACTAGAGGCTATAAGGTAGCAGCCCTATCACTAGCCTTGCTCTATGGATGGCTGGTAACCAACCCAGGGGAGCTCCTACTACTCGAAGAAACTTAAGCAAAGACTGGAATGATCACACTGATGACATCTTTATATATTTATTTTAATTCATATTAATTACTAAGATTGGTTGGAGAAAACCCTCAATGATGAGGAAAATTCTCAAAATGAAAATAAAATAGAATTAGAAAGAAACATTATTGTACAAAGTGTTTAATTAATTTATTTATGTCAGTTAATTCGTAATGTAAATTTTGACTGATAAAAACAAAAATAATGGTGCAGGGAGATAACTAGGCGTGTCGCTTTCTGGCTTAGATCGAGTTTCAGATCCTCCATGTATATTGTGATTGTGTAAGTGAACATTGTGTTTTCGTTTTCATGATGTGTTGTCTCGGAGGAGGCCCTGACATTCAACTGATTGCTCATTCGGGGAGGCCCTCCATGTCCTTGTGTGGTCAAAAAAGTATGTATATGATCCATAGTTTTAGATACCTCTCTCGACAGGTCGTTCCTCTGTAAGGCGGGAGGCGTGTGGCCTGTAAAACGTACCCTGTAGGGTGAAAGGTTAAATTAAATAATGGAATGTAATTATTATTCCCAGGAAGACGGGGGTCACCAATAACACGTTAAACTAAGAAAACAAAAGAATGAATTATATTTTATTTTCCTGTACCGAAATGGACATTTCGATACAGGAATTACGTCTTACTGCGCAAACTATACTTCATCGCGTCTCCATCTCGAGTGTCATCTTTATGAACAGTGCCAAATGCTTTCCTATCTATCCCTTCCCTTCCTAGTGCGCACCCTGTGCTATTGCGTATCCCCCCCTCTCCCTGTGAATTCTCATAAATAGCTGTTTTGTAACATCGAATCATCATCTATTTAGTCACCATTGGAGTCTGGTTAGAACAGCTCAGGAGAGCTGGTTTTCTTTGTTAAGTCCAGTAAGCCAGGGTGGGGACGCTAGGACAGTATTTCTCCCAACCCGAGGCTGGACTAGAGTGAGTGATAATGTATGTATGTATGTATGTTAATTTATATCATATTTTCTTTTTGTATAGATGATCTATTATGATTTCTTTTCTTTGTAAGTCGAATATTTATTTATTTATCTTTATATTATATCTGACTATATTTTGACTCGCATTAAAAGCTTTAGTTGCGCTTTTCACTTATGCCTATTCATTCAGTAGTTAGCATAAGTCAGATATCAAAGTCAAAATCCAAAAGCTTGCTCAAGCGTGTGTTAGTTCCTTTATCCCAAAGCTTTCACAATTGTATTTTATAAGTCAGTAAACATTATGTATTGGGAGAATTTAGTAAAGAAAGTTGAATTCCTCTTTGCCTCTATGGGCCCGGGCAAAGATGTCACAATTTCAAGAATCTATGCTTTCCAATCAAAATAGTTATCAACAATAACGGTTTGATCCAGCACCTATACGGTGGATTCCTTTGAAAAGAGTTTTGAAAATTAGGGAATTTATGGTAAGTACTGTATTTTGACAAGTTAAAATTACATGCCATTTTTTAAAATACGTCTACTGCCACATGCATCATGCAAAATTGAATTTTCTTTAATGTTTTTATTAATTGTTCTCTGTAAACAAAACTCTGAAATATTCAACATTAAAAAATATCGCTCCGTTCTGCATGTTCATTATATTTCATCAGGGAAGTGACATAATTTGTTTTACCTGTTTTAATGAAGGCAATTAAGAAGTTTGTAATTATTCTTCTCTCGTCCTTAATGTTTTAATTCTAAAAATATATTTACATTTAGTGACTTACCTTTAAAAAGGCTTCTTAAATATAATTCTTCCTTACCTGGAAAGACAGAAAGAAAACATGTTAAAAATGTAGGCCTACTTCATTTTTTCTATTTACTTACTTACTCACTGGCACTATCGAACCCGTAGGTTCATGGCCGCGCGGACATAGGCTCTCCATACATCCCTATCTTGAGCCAATGCCTTCCAATCATTTCCTGTATAATCCACTTCCCTCAAATCAAAGTTAATGTTATTCTCCCACCTCATTCTTGGTCTACCAACTGGGCGTCTTCTCTCTGGCTTTCCTAGAAGATGCTTCCATGCACGTCTTTCATTCCCCATACGCGCAACATGTCCTGCCTATCGCAGAGACTTAACTGTTTTTATTATATCTGGCTTCCTATAAAGACCATGTAGTTCATTGTTATGTAGCCTTCTCCATTCACCTGTCTGTTCATCTCTCTTTGGTCCAAAAATTTTCCTAAGAACTTTATTCTCAAAAACTCGTAATCTCCTCTCCTCCCTTAAAGTAAGACTCCATGTTTCGCACCCATATAATATAACTGGTAGAATAATTGTTTTATATATTTTCAGTTTAACGTTTTTTGAAAGGAGTTGAGACATCAAAAGTCTCTGCTACATTGCAGAATATAAATCCAACATCCAATATCGAAGATATTAAATTGATGAACCATCTATGTCTATCACAAATATCTCCAAAAAGAAAACATTTAAACTTAAGGAAAATAACTTGAAAAGGATAATGGATGAAATCATTGAGGTCTTTATTATACCTATTCACGTTTGTATAGGGAATTTTATATTGGGCGTTTCGGCAAATATAGTTGTGGACAGTCCTCTGTGTTATTTTCAATGATAATGGACGTTTAATACAAACAAACATTCCTTTATGTGGCTAATTTACAAAGTGACTCTTTGCTGTATGTTTTTGCATTTTGCCATTATGACTGCTCGTTTCCTATTATGTCATTTATTTCAAACATGGAAAATAATTGTGGTAAATCCACTGTCCATATCATAAATAATAATAATAATACTAATAATAATAATAATAATAATAATAATAATAATAATAATAATAATAATAATAATAATATATTCCACCAGGGAATGGAAAGTGAGGTCGACCTAGATTTAAATTGATAGATGATAAAGAAGAGGTATGAGGGAGATAGGTCTGGAAGAATTGGAATGGGAAGATAGAGAAGAATGGAGAAAGAAGATAAAAATTTAAAACGCTTTGGACACAGGAATGTGTTTTATTACATTGTAAACCTGTTTATAATTCCGATTTCCGATTGAGGGTCTTTCCACTTTTCAGCGGTTGCCCTTTTACCAGCCGGCTGCTGGCCCTTCACATCCACGTGTGTCAATCACAGAGGTAGATGATCAACAGCCAGTGTAGGGGTGACATGTGGTTAGCATGTCGAGTCCCCCAGCCGTTGTAGCTGGTTCTTCAACCTGGAGCCGCTACTTATTGTAGCTACCCAATTGCCTCACGATGCTGGGTGGGCACCGGTCCCATACTGGCCGAAATACCATGAGAAAATTTCTTCTCCCATGGAGACTCGGACCAGCGCAAGTCCCGTAGCTCTGCGCCAAGGCTTCCTACCTTAACCGCTCGGCTACGGCGCGGGACCTGTTTATAATTAATAAATTAATAATACAGTAATAATAATATGATATGAGCTGAAGGAAAGGAAAATTTTAAGGTAAGCCATAAGACCAAAATTTCAAGATAATGAGATAGTATACATAAAAAATGAAACTGTCTACAACAATTGATAACTTTCAGATACTATGAGAAAAAGGAGGATAAATTTTAGGCCATCTTCTCAGAAGGAATTAGAACAGATTAACCAAACATATCTACAATTTTTTAAACATATCTACAATTTTTTTCCGCAACCGTAACACATAACCTAACTGGTCTAAAGGGACTGAAAAACCTAATATATAAAAATCAATGTTTGTTTGATTGTTTGTTTGTTCGTATTATATGCGCGGCCATACCGTTGATCCGATTTTGATGGGGTTTTTTGGAAAATGTTCAGGAGATTCCCGGGATGAACATAGGCTATAAGAGAGTTGTAATACTCAACCCCTTCACCCATAAAATCACACTTTATAGCGAAAACGTGAAATAAAGTCCCTATTTTGACGCTTAAATGACTTACACTGCCTAAACCATAACAAATACGCCAAATTAATGTATACAGAATTGAATATCTCGAAACACTCTACAAAAAAGTCCGCGACAGCAAATGTTTATCTTTTGAGGATAACTCACAATAACCATTTTTGTCTTTCATTGATGCCAAGAAGATCGCGATAAATAGATTCCCGGGCAAGCGTGCTCTGCCATACCGTTTATCCGATTGTGATGGGGGCTTTTTGAAAAATGTTCAGGAGATTCGGGGGATGAACTTGGCTAGAAGGGAGTTGTATTACTCAACCACTTCACCCCTAAAAATCACCCTTTGTAATGAAAAACGTGAAATAAAAGTCCCTATTTTGATGCTTAAATGGCTTACGCTGCCTAAACCATAACAAATACGCCAAATCATTTTACACGGAATTGAATATCTCAAAACACTCTACAAAAAAGTCCGCGACAGCATAATCTTTTACGGGTAACTGACAATAACCATTTTTGTCTTTCATTGATGCCAAGAAGATCGGGAGAAGCTGATTCCCGGGCAAGCTTAGCAGCTCAAAGCTGGTTGTAGAAACACATTAACATTTATTTTGGAGTAGCAGCGCACGCCGGGTATTAGCTAGTGCCTAACAGAATTAAAGATTACAGAAAATTCGCTAATCTATCGAACAGCTAAATTAGTTATTCAAGATGAAAACATAGGTTTGCAAGATAAATCAACACAAAATCTCAAACGTATTATGTCGGAATAAGAGAGGAAAAGATGATCAGAAAGAATGAAGATACCAATACTAATAAAATTCATTGTTAAAACCGTTGAGGTGGAGAGTCATAAAATAAAATAAGTTAAAATATACCTTCTTAGGTAAAATCCGTCATCCTCAACTTATAAAATATGTAATCTTTATGCATGTAGGCCTTTCAGAACATCCGTTCCATCTTCAGCAGGTCACTCTTGTAGGCCTACAGCCATGAAGATTACATATTTTATAAGTTGAGGATGACGGATTTTACCTTAGAAGGTATATTTTAACATTCTTCGCGAAAATGAACAGCTGAAGATGGGACGGATGTCCTGAAAGGCCTACAGGCATAAAGATTATATATTTTAAAAGTTGAGGACGACGGATTTTATCTAAGAAGGTATTTTAATTAATTTTATCTAGTAACTCCTTATAAAGGAGAGGCTATGGTTCAACAATGGGCTATGCTTCTATAGATAGATAAAAATATTGAGGAGAAAGAGTTAAATTCATTCAGGAAAATATAAAATACAAATTGATCAGTCTCATGAACTAGTGGTCAGCGTTTCTGACTGCTATTCGTGAGATCCCGGGTTCGATTCCCAGTAAAACCATAAAAATTTTTCCTTAAAGGAATCATTCCCGTGGTTGCTCATGATCTGGAATTTAGGTGAAGTTCGGGTTAAGAACTCTCCTGGCGCTTCATTATCATTTATCACCCATCACATCATGGATGTAACGTAACTTCATCTTCTAGGCGCCCCAACTTCAGCCAATTCCAGGAGAGAACACCAGAAATGTCGATATGACAACCTGAGGCATTGAATAAAAAAATATACAAATTAGATTTTTAATTGTTTTGAATTTATTTTTAAACCAATCTTCTTAAAGTGGAAAGAACAGAATTTTTATAAGTCATATTCAAAGTTTGATATTTTTAAATGTAGTGTAACTTCCTTCTCCCGAGGCGATGCAGTGGGACCGCGCTTTTATAAGAGGTGGAATATTAATAGTTGATGTTTTGAAGTTAATAATAAAAGAAAGAGCGTGTCAGAGAGGTGTTAACCCGGCTACATCTGTCTGTTAACTGTCTGCTAAATCAAACTCTGTATCAAAGAGAAAATCTTGGCACAGATCTTCTTCTTGTAAGATATTAATAACGTACCCGCCTCACCAATATTTTATTAATTTCAACTCTCGTTTACTTAACGAGTTGAACCATAAATTCAGGGTGTCACGAGTAAAACTTTTTTTGGTAAATTACACTGGCCAACATGATTTTTGTCTCATGAGTACCAATAGTTGTACTTAATACAATTTTTGATCGTGTTTTCAAATATGTATTCGGAATTTCTTCGTCAGCCACAGTTCTTTTTATTTCAATTTCAATTAATGGATTTAAATAATAATTGTTTAATATACGTTTTCTTCCATTTGTCCATTGTAAAATAAAACCAAATGAGCTAACTCAGGAGATTTCAGCTATGGAAAAGAGATATCAAGACAAATGGAATCCTAATATGTTGGCCGATTATTGTTGGACAATCAAGAAGGATGCTCCACAGGCGAAATATAACAGATAATCGTAATTTTCTAGGTTGGTCAGAATGTTCGAATACTGTGTAGTTACGAATGTAGAAAATGTTAAAGTGTTTGAAATTATAAATTCCTGTCTCTCGGAAACCTTCCGTGATGGAGAAAACCCGATATCATATTTTAATTCGGGAGAAGAAATACTATCAGAATCGCGTATTTTTTATTAATTAAATAAAAATAAAACGTAGTTATATTTTTACATTGTGTGTGTACAGAAACAGCTGTCACTGAATTATATAATAAATATGAAAATCAAATAAAACTACGTTTTATTTTTATTTAATTAATAAATATGGATTTTCATCAAGTAAACACCAACTCAATTGATTATCGCGTATTTTTATTTCCGAGACAAAAAAAAGGTTTATTTTTTGTTGCTCAGTGTTATTTTAAATAAAATATGACACTTTGAAGCAAAAATAAATAATATTTACCTTACACATTTTTTTAACCAACTAAATTAATTAACTCACTGGCCCATACGTTCATGGCCGCACAGACATAAGCTCTCTATACATCCCTATCCTGAGATAATGTTTTCCAATCATCCCCTGCATAATCTACTTCCCTCAAATCATGTTATTCTCCCACCCCATTCTTGGTCTACCGACTGGACGTTTTCCTTCTGGTTTTCCTACAAGAAGCTTCCCTGCACATTAACGCAGGATAGAGATGTATGGAGAGCTTGTGTCCGCGCTGCTATAAACCTAGGGGTTCGATAGTGCCAGTCAGTTAGGCTCCTTAAAATATTTTCTTATTCAAGCACTAGGCTCTTCAATATGTTTGCTTGTAGTTATCTCAAAATGTATTACTGGAAGGTTATTTTCACTTTAAAATTCGATAATTTCTAGAATAGTTATATCAACCCCCTGTTGATAAAGAGATGAACAGCCCCTCTCCATTAATGATTTCCTAGAGTTATAGAAAGATTAAGATGAAATAACTGTTTAATTCTTATAACGATTCAAAATATTATCCCATTAACTTTAATCGGGGGCCGGGTTTGACCCGCGACCCACGGGATCAGAGACAAGGAATGCAACCACTGGTCCACTATTATGAATTACAGAACACTTGTCATTCCAACTTCTTTAAAAAACGATAAACTGAAAACATATAATACTATTATTCATAAGAAATGCCACGAGTGATTTCCAATTTATCTAGAGGATTTGGAAATCAAGAGTGGAATTTGTTAGGACTATTTAACGAATAAAATTAAGCTGTTTACTCAAAAATCATTATTTAAATATAGTTATTTTAAAATATTTATATATTTAATGTGAATGGCGATGTTTGAAAACAAATGAGAAATGTTTGGTTAGTTTCATTTGTTCATCATTGCAACTTGATCATACTATTTATTGCCAAATAGGATCGCAATATTGTAAGAATGCACCCTAGTGGAGAAAAAATGAAACACATCAAACTGTATATTATAACCAACATTATAGGTTATTAAGTCATTTTTTAGGAAACAACTCAGTAAAATCAGTTTTTAAGAACACAATTACTGAACACACAATTATCAAATGTGTAGGTCGAAGGAATGTGTTCGTTATTTGTTATATTCAACGTATTAGTTCGAGTGTCAGTCACTGAAAAATAATGCTCTGACCTGTTTAGAATATTAAAAATGAGGAGCTTTCTTTAATATGATAAACAGTAGTAGATAAATATCGAGGTGAAACACGACTGTGATTGGTTATAAACAAAATTCTTTGAAACGTGATTGGTCATTGACTCCCATTTGAGGCATGACTTAAATAGTCTGCAGCATTTGGATGCAAAACATGAGCTCTTACTTATTGTATGGTAAGAAAAGTATGCATGTGATGCAGAGTGTCAGGTCGTATTATTGTAAAGTCCATGTTACATGGCGCATTAAAAGTGGTTAAAAGGGAGAGGTTAAATAAGAATGAGAAACAGATAGAAATCTAAAATATACGTCTGTATGTAGCGTTACACACCTGTTTAGTCACGAGACATGCACTAATTCCTACCGTCAGCACAGGTTACGGTTTGTTTGCCAAATTCACATCAAATCACACATTACACCTCACTACTGCAAACACTTGCCAGGAATAACCTGTTTAAATAAGAAGCAACTTTGTACATATAGCGTAGTATATCTCAATTTTGTATCTCTATGGACATAATTTAGAAATAATTGTTTCAAATGAAATGCACGTTGCTATGTCATTTTACTTGGAAACTTGGTACGTGGTATTTCAAACATCCTTTTACCACATCAACAATGAGCCTAGTGTAATGAATTATAAGGACTATTTAACTCATGCCCCAAATGGGAGTCAGTGACCAATCACATTTCAATGATTTTTATTTACAACCAATCACAGTCGTGTTTCGCCTCGAATTTATCAACCGAAGTTTATCATATTAAAGAAAGCTCCTCCTATTTCCAACATTCTGAATAGGTCATGGCGTTATTTTGCAGTGGCCCACTCTCTAACAAATACGGCTACCAGATTGTATAAATAGTGCATGATAACGCTTGCGGGAGATAACATAAAAACATTTTTTGCACTTTCATAAACGAATTATTTTCCAGGAAATGACGTTGCAGAAAAATATAATTGACATATTTTGCATCATAAGACATCAGAAATTAATTAATACATATAATGTTGGTTATAAATGTCTCCACTAGGGTGCATTCTTACAATATTGCGATCCTTTGGCAATAAATAATATTATGATCTGGTTGCAGTGATGAACAAAAAAGCAATTGAAGCGTACCAATCGTTTCTCATTTGTTTTCAAACATCGCCGTTTGCATGAAACACATAAATATTTTAAAATAACTATAATTAAATAATGATTTGTGAGTAAACACCTTAATTTTATTCGTTAAATAGTCCTAACAAATGCCACTCTTGTTTTCCAAATTCTCTAGATAAATTCACTCCTCACTTCACTTCGTGAGTCGTGAATTTATCGATAATTTGGAAATCATTCGTGGCATTACTTATGAAAAACAATTTTCATTGGTGTTATATACTTAAGGCCGGTTTCTATAAACTCTAGTTTTACGTAAAAGATAAACTGCCTAAAGACAAAATTAATAATTAATAATAATAATAACAATATTAATAGTAATAATATTAATAATCAGGGCTCACAACCCGGCTGACATAAGGTGCCGATTGTCTAGAAAAAGTGGGAGCCATAACCTCCTACTACCCCAAGGGCCTCCTGAGGCCTGTTGTGGGATTAAAAAAATATTAATCTTAATAATATTAATAGTAGTAATAATAATAATATTAATAATAATAATAATAATAATAATAATAATAATAATAATAATAATAATATAATTTTATATAGTGAAAAAAAGAATGCAAAATTATAGGAACAATTGTATGTCCACAAGTCATAGGTGAAGCATATAGACTCAAAACAGTAAAAGGAATAAAATTATTTTCAGACATTCATAGTGATATTAGAAGACGAATGTTAAAATTTTTATGGGCATATTGAACGAATGGACTCAAATAGATTTTCAAAAAAAGTAATGCAATTCTACGAAAATAGATGTAAAATATCAACGGATAGTATGAAATGGATTGGTGAGGGGGAACAAGTCTGAAAATTGGCAGGAATTAATCAAGAATATAACATAGGTGCACAAGTGGCAAGTAGACCAAGAGGACAAACCCAAGAAAAAAACTGGAACAACATAGACAGAAGAGAGAAAGAAAACCCATAGGCAAAAAATGAGGGAAATATGGAGTGAAAGGTAACGCCTCTAAGTACTTTGCGTACTCCCACATGGCCTCATTCGCAATCAAGAAACAAATATATATTCTATTGAGTAACACTAAGATATTGATACTGGAATTATACAACAATAAAACTAAATATATGGTCACACATACAAATGTCTCTTGCTAGAACATGGAATTCCCTTCCACCCTATTCAGAGTCTGCCAAACTTTACCATGTTTCAGAAACAAATTGAAAATAAAATTACTAACAGAAACAACTCACTAATATTACTTTTCAAAAATTAATAATGTGTTTCTTCATTATTTAATAAAGATAGATTTAAGATTCGTTAATATATTTACCCAATGCCTTGTATAAAAAGCGTAGAAGTAGATTCGAGCTGTTATTCCTTTCTGTATTCATTCTATCATTAATTTAATTTTAATTGTATTTAATTTCATTGTACTATTAGACATTATTTTCATTATTATTCAATTTGACAGATAATTAATTGTTTAATGTGTACTATTATTGTAATTTTTTGTATTTATATGTAACATATGTTTGTCCTGGTGAGTGGAAGAGAAGACCATATGGCCTTAACTCCACCAGGCTAAATAAATCTATTCTATTCAAATAGTTAATAACAAATGAGGTAAATTTTGAAGAAGGGACTGAATTCAAATTACTGAGAACATAATTGCAAACAGGGATGACGAGCAGAAAAAAATTAAACAAATACTCCGATTGATTCCGATTGAGGGTCTTTCCACTTTTCAGCGGTTGCCCTTTTACCAGCCGGCTGCTGGCCCTTCACATCCACATGTGTCAATCACAGAGGTAGATGATCAACAGCCAGTGTAGGGGTGACATGTGGTTAGCATGTCGAGTCCCCAGCCGTTATAGCTGGTTCCTCAACCTGGAGCCGCTACTTATTGTAGCTACCCAATTGCCTCGCGATGCTGGGTGGGCACCGGTCCCATACTGGCCGAAATACCATGAGAAAATTTCTTCCCCCATGGAGACTCGAACCAGCGCAAGTCCCGTAGCTCTGCCGCCAAGGCTTCCTACCTTAACCGCTCGGCTACGGCGCGGGACAACAAATACTCAATTCTGGAAATGCACATGCTATTATGGTTTACAGGGACTCTTGTCATTCCATCTGAAAACGCCACTGAAAATATATAAAACCTCGTGCTCTCATTTATATTACGTGGATGCGAAACACATACTCTTTCTTTAAGACACGAGGAAAGATTGCAAGTAATTGAGTTTAAGTTCATAGAAATATTGTTTATATTACTTTTATCGGCCGCGGTGGACTAGTGGTTATGCTCCTTGCCTCTGGTCCCGAGAGTCGCGGGTTCAAACCCGGCCGAGGTCGATGCATTTTTTAGGATGGAAAAATCCAAGGAGCAAGTCCTCCGGGAGGGATTTTAAGCTGTGGCTCCCACGTCTGAAGATTTTCAGGCTCGTAAAAGATCCTTAAGCCTGAATGAAAGGCCTCTAAGCAAAATTTACCGAATTTTCCCATCCTAGTACTACCTTGGATTTCTAGATGTCAGTATGAGGCGGAACGCTGACCACCGACCACTCAAGTGGCATGTATACGAAAACAAGTGTAACTAAATTAGTATGATTGAAATTCTTCCCTGAAGGGGGGAGAGCGCCTAAATCTCTGTTAAGGGAAACATGGGCTTACAAGAAGAAGAAGAAGAAATATTTTTGGGCCAAAGAGAGATGAACAGGCAGATGTCAGTATGAGGCGGAACGCTGACCACGGGCCACTCAAGTGGATTGTATACGAAAACAAGTGTAACTAAATTAGTATGGTTCAAATTCTTCCCTGAAGGGGGGAGAGCGCCTGAATCTCTGTTAAGGGAAACATGGGCTTACGAGAAGAAGAAGAGGAAGAAATATTTTTTGGGCCAAAGAGAGATGAACAGGCAGATGTCAGTATGAGGCGGAACGCTGACCACGGACCACTCAAGTGGCATGTATACGAAAACAAGTGTAACTAAATTAGTATGGTTCAAATTCTTCCCTGAAGGGGGGAGAGCGCCTGAATCTCTGTTAAGGGAAACATGGGCTTACAAGAAGAGGAAGAAGAAGAAATATTTTTGGGCCAAAGAGAGATGAACAGGCAGATGTCAGTATGAGCGGAACGCTGACCACGGACCACTCAAGTGGCATGTATACGAAAACAAGTGTAACTAAATTAGTATGGTTCGAATTCTTCCCTGAAGGGGGGAGAGCGCCTGAATCTCTGTTAAGGGAAACATGGGCTTACAAGAAGAAGAAGAAGAAGAAGAAATATTTTTGGGCCAAAGAGAGATGAACAGGCAGATGAATGGAAAATACTGCATAACATTGTGCTATATGATTTTTATGAGAAAACATATGTAATAAAAACAGTTAAGTCTCGTAGGCTCCGATGGGCAGGACAGGTGACAAGATTGGGGAAAGGGGGGGTAGGTATGGTAATTCCTTTTAGGAAAACCAGAGGGAAAAACTAGTCAGATAACAGATAACGGAATATAGCAGATTATTTATCTTCATGCTCTGAAAATAAAATAGTAATTCTGCACACTTATTTATTTGCTTTGTTGGAAATGTTTTAGGCAGACATTTTTGTTGTACACATCCGGGTTCTCTATGCCGCCCACTACTAAAACCACGTGGTGGCAGTAATTTTTATCACAATCAATATCATGCTGTCACACTATATCAAAACGTCTACAAGTTTCAAAAATTTGTGAATTCATTACTTTTAAGCTATGTGCTTGAAATTCATGCTCAATTACCTCAAGACTCAAGCGTTGTTTTCGCGAAACATAAATTCACCTTCCTTACGGTAGCTTCTTTTATATTTTAAAGACGCTTGAACTTTTAACGTTCATATCATAGTATTATATATCACTTTGTGGGGGGGGGGCTACTTAAGTGAACTCTACAAGGAAACACTTTAAATTCTCAACTTTATAAAACGTTTTCTCATATTTCGTACTTACGGTTTCACTGGACAAGTAAAACGAAAACAAACAACATTTTAGAGATTATTTTTATTATAGGGCAATTTATAAGTATGCTTAGTATATGTATAGAGTATACTCAACTTCTCGGGGATGATAGAGGATGTAAAAAAGAACACTTTTATGTGAAATAAATACTGCTGACCTCTATTTTACACGCTTTATATTAGCTTGACCTGTATCTATCTATGTAACGGAATCTTTTAACACGATTTTCACCCACTTAAAAACATTGGATCGACTTGAAACTTTGTATACTTGAAAAGGACCAATAATAATACAATAATTTCATATTTTTTTCCTAAGATCATCACGATATCAAAGAAATAAAGACCGGTATAATAGGTTGCGGACGTATCGACCTTTTAGTCTTTCGTTGTGGTAGCTCAGTTGGTAGAGTGGTGGACTGTAGTGGTATATAATTTCAGTAATTCATAGGTCGCTGGTTCAAACTCGGTACGGAGGATTTTTTAGATGAATATTACTTTTAGATCATACTACAATAGTATCGAATTTAAATATATTTAGATTTTTAGAAAACCAAACTAAAAAATGAAAAATAAATAATAGTTTAAAAAATCTAAAACAACACGCTTTATTAGAAAACCGAACTAAAAAATGAAAAATAATTTTAATTTCCAACGCGCTTTGGGATAAAATTAAAGTGGTCAACAAAAAAATCATCTCCAACACATTAGAATAAAACTACAAAAAATAATTTTACCATCAAAAGCGTGGGGTGCTCTATATCAATTAATATATTTGATAATAAACAGATATTGGTAAAAGTAAAGTCGCTAAGAAGAAAACGTAAAAACCATAAAAATCACCCCATGCTTTTGATGGCTTTTTTTTGTAGATAACTCTAGTTTTATTCTAGATGTGTTGGAGATTTTCTTTTTTTGACCACTTTAATTTTATCACAAGCGTGTTGGAAATTAAAATTATTTTTCATGTTTAGTTCGGTTTTCTAATAAAGCGTGTTGTTTTAGTTTTTTAAACTATTATTTATTACTGTCAGATTTTCTGATAATGATAATGTCAAGGTCATATCACATATTAGGATATTCAGGTCTAATTATTAATCTATGTGGTTCTATTAACCCATTCGCTTCAAGTTTAAATGCCGGATACATTTATCCAAAAACTGAATTTAAATCACCGTAAATTATATTGTCTGTTTTAAGACATTCAAAACGAACAAAAGATAACGGTACTTAATATCTGAATAAGGGTGAAGACGAAACACATTCCTCTACTATTCATAAATGTTAACAAAATATTACCCTGCCAAAGGATGTACAAAATATTACGAAATATCTAACAGGCAGAATTAAGCGAGTGTACCTCGTCTTCTGAGGCGAATGGGTTAAGTGTCCGTTATGCGTTTTTAATCAAAGTGAATAAGATATGGTCGATTATTATGGACAGATGATGTTCGGGGATTGTTCATGCCCTAAAAGGGAAATGTCATTCATTGCATGCCCAAACCTACCCTGAAATATCTCCCAGAGATACGTTGTGAAGTACCAAGGCCGTGTCCAAAAAAAATCTGTCGCTTTTAACTGCAAGGCACTAAAATCCAGCTCCAAATCTCTCCTTTAAAATACGGGGAAGTAATATAACTCCTAAATTGGTAGACTGGATAAACCTCACTAACTTCCTCCGTGCTGCCTCCCGCCTCACTCAAGGAGAGAGTCCACTTGCTCCGTACAGTGTGTTGCCATTGCTGGATATTGTTTCGATTTCTGTGCCTTGCAGTTAAAAAGGCAGATATTTTTTTTGGACACGGCTTTGATATATCATACCGTAATGCTTTTCTGGGAGACAATTCAAGGTACGTTTTGGCATGCAATCGTTGATGGTTCCTTTGTTAAAGTTTCCTGACATTTGTCTTATACTTCGAAAAATCCTTACCTAGGAAATTTGACCCGATAGGGGATAGAATCCGAACCCGCTGCGTCTGATGCAACGACCTTACCTTTAGATGACAACGGTGGATCTAGAGTATTTTTTATATCTGGTGAGCTGCGATATTTTATTGTGTAAGTCGTGTATTGTGTCGTTACCGATAGCTCCATGGTGCGGCAGATCTAGAAGGCCCTTGGCCTACCAGCCAGCTGCTGGTCTCTAGTCCATTTCTGCCATTTTCAGAAGTGGACAATCATCCAGCCAGTACAGATCATCACGTAAGGTTCTTCAACCTTTATAGCTGGTTTAAAACATAATTGATATTTCGAAAATATATGATTAATAGATTGGATCACCAAAGGAAACTATCATAAGTAATGCCACGAGTGATTTCCAGATTATCGATAAATTCACGACTCACGAAGTGAGGAGTGAATTTATTTAGAGAATTTGGAAATCAAGAGTGGCATTTGTTAGGATTATTTATTAAGCTGTTTACTCACAAATCATTATTTAATAATAGTTATTTTAAAATATTTATATATTTAATGTAAACGGCGATGTTTGAAAACAAATGAGAAACGTTACGTTTCATTTGTTCATCACTGCAACCAGATCATATTTATTGCCAAATAGAATCGTAATATTGTAAGAATGCACTCTAGTGGAGAAAATATGAAACACATCATTAGAGATTATTAATTAATTTCTAATGTCCTATGATGTAAATATGTCAATTATATTTTTCTGCAACGTTAATTCCTGGGAAATAATACGTTTAAGAAAGTGCAAACAGTGGTTTCTTTTTTTATGGTATAATCAAATGTTACGAATGTTTTTCTATTATATCACGCAAGCAGAATCTGGTTACATTCGTGCACTACATATATACAATCTGGGAGCCACTTGATAAAATGAAAGTGATAAAATCGAGGTGAAAAACGACTGTGATTGGTTGTAAATTAACATTTATTGAAATGTGATTGGACATTGATTGCCATTTGGGGCATGAGATAAATAGTCAGAGAAAACTTGGAGTACCAAGTTTAGATGAAGACATAGGGAGATACCAATAAGACTGGAAAAATCATCTGAGAAGAATGGAAAGAAATATACTACCAAAATTGGTATTGCAATATACCCTAACTGGACATAGGGAACAAGGAAGACCAAAACATCGGTGGAAAGATCAAGACCATCTTCGTTAGGTTTACAGTCACAGGTCACATGACCTCAAACGGATTTGTGATGAAATGATACTGGTAATGAAATTGTAACCCGGAATTTTCTTAACGATTGAGGAAAACAAGAGGAAACCTGAGTTAGATTCGTCGGCGACAGGGTTTGAAACCGAAACGCTTTTTAATACGATTCTGAAAAAAAATAACTCTCGTAATGAAAAGTATTTTAATGTAATGTTAAATATATGTCCATTGAATGAGAAAATCAAAGAATATATATAGAGAAATGGTTTACACATGTAGAAAGAATGAACGTAACAAGATCACCAAGAGTAGCATTCAACTACAAGCCAAGAGGTTCAAAAAATGTAGGAAGGTCAGTAAAAAGATGGACAGAACAACTGTGAGGCGAAACAGGCAATTTTTGCCTAGCCCGTGAAGTGAAGAAGAATGTAATGTAAATCAAGAGCATTATTATTATTACTATTATTTTATTATTATTATTATTATTATTGTTATTATTATTGTTATTATTATTGTTATTTATATAAAACTATTATTCTACCAGTTATATTATATGGATGCGAAACATGGACTCTTACTTTAAGGGAGGAAAGGAGATTACGAGTATTTGAGAATAAAGTTCGTAGGAAAATTTTTGGACCAAAGAGAGATGAACAGACAGGTGAATGGAGAAGACTTACATAACAATGAACTACATGGTCTTTATAGGTAAAGGTAAAAGGTAAAGTGATCCCACTACAGGCCTCAGGAGGCCCTTGGGGTAGTAGGAGGTTAGCGCTCCCACTTTTCTTGACAATCGGCACTTGATGTCAGCCGGGGTGTCAGCCCTGCGTGACGGCCGCCTTTACCCCAGAACAAGCGTCTGGTACTCATTTCAGTTAGAGGCTGAGTCGACCCCAGGGCCATAGTGCCGCCAGAAGGTTTGGTTCAGTTTAAAAATCCTGACCCCACCGGGACTCGAACCCTCGACCCTCCGGCTTGTAGCTCAGTGCCTTAACCACTATGCTACGGCGTGCCCCGGTCTTTATAGGAAGCCAGATATAATAAGAACAGTTAAGTCTCGTAGACTGCGATGGGCAGGACATGTTGCGCGTATGGGGAGTGAAAGACGTGCATGGAAGCTTCTTGTAGGAAAGCCAGAGGAAAAACGCCCAGTTGGTAGACCAAGAATGAGGTGGGAGAAGAACATTAACTATGATTTGAGGGAAGTAGATTATACAGGGAATGATTGGAAAGCATTAGCTCAGGATATGGATGTATGGAGAGCTTATGTCCGTGCGGCCATGAACCTTCGGGTTCCATAGTGCCAGTGAGTAAGTAAGTAAGTATTATTATTGTTATTATTATTGTTATCATTATTATTGTTATTATTATTATTATTATTATTATTATTATTATTATTATTATTATTATTATTATTATATAGTGTGATGCTTGCGTGCTCATATACTTAATCAGATACAATTTCTGCATAATTCAATCCCATCTATTAATATTTAATGCGAAATACCGAGCATTGTATTGGAACAGCCATGCCATAAATATTCCATGAATATGCAGTGTGTTTCATAAGTTCTTTAAAACACTTAGGAGTGTAAAGAATCGTCCGCGGTGGTCTAGTGATTATGTTCCCAGCCTCTAATGCCGAAGGCCGCGGATTGAAACTCGATCGGAGTCGATGTATTTTTAGGATGGAAAAATCCAAAAGAAAAGTCCTCCTGGAGGAACTTCAAGCCATGGGTCGCGATTCTCAACATTTTGAGGCTCGTAAAAGAATCACAAGCCTGAATTAAAAGGCCTCTGTGCAGAATTTAACCGATCATTGTCCATCTAAGTAATACAGTAGTTGCCCATTAGTTGGGACGATGTGCTGACCACGTATCACTCGTTAATGTATGTAGAGAAATAAGCATAAATATATTAATACTTGTAAAATTTATCGTACCCTCAGGGGTCCTCATCTAGGGGATATGTGGATGGCGACCACAAGGTGCCCAAGCTGAGCAAAACATTTCTTCCACTTACTTGTGTTTTGCACTCTTTTAACTTTACTATCTAACCTCTCTTCGTTAACTCTTGTTTTTTCGACCCCGACGCTATTAGGGCGTCCGAGGGCTAGGGAGTCTTTCCTTTCTTCCATTTCTTCTTTTCTTCTCCAGAAAAGCCTGACCAGAGCCTATAAGATGACAGCCCCATCACTGGTCTTGCCTTCCTTTGGCCAGCAACCAATCGAAGGGACTATTATTATGCTTTCAAGTCTTATACGAGAATTTCCCGGAAAACGCTGGAGGGAAAATTTTCTATAGGATCGTAACAGGCCTTGGCCTAATACTTGGAAAGGAAGAAGAAGAAAATTTATCGTAAAACACATTTGAGATTATTTTTTTTATTAGAAAAATCGGCCGCTGTGGACTAGTGGTTATGCTCCTTGCCTTTGGTTCCGAGGGTCGCGGGTTCAAACCCGGCCGGGGTCGATGGATTTTTTAGGAAGGAAAAATCCAAGGAGCAAGTCCTCCGGAAGGGACTTTAAGCCGTGAGTCCCGAGTCTGAAGATTTTCAGGCTCGTAAAAGATCCTTAAGCCTGAATGAATACGCCTCTAAGCAAAATTTACCGACTTTTGCCGTCCTAGTACTATCTTGGTTTCCTAGATGACAGTATGAGGCGGAACGCTGACCACGGACCACTCAAATGACATCTATACGAAAACAAGTGTAACTAAATTAGTATGGTTCAAATTCTTCCCTGTAGGGGGAGAGCGCCTAAATATCTGTTAAAGGAAACATGGGCTTATAAAAAAATTAGGAATATTCCACAATACAGTGTTTCTCCTTCAACCCAAAGTGATTTGTTGCCAGAGCATCTTCTTCCCTCTGATCTCTAGCTTCCATACTTCTCCTCACTCTATCCATTCAACGTACTCTAGGTCTGCCTCTTCCACTTCTTGGATTAGTTTTCCTATTAAGGATCTTCTTTGGCATTCTCTCTTCTTCCATTCCTACGAGGTGTCCATACTATTTGAAAAGTTTTTATTCAATTTTTGCAATACGTTTTTTCAACTTGCACTAATTTCCCTTATTGTGCTGTTTCTGACCTTATTCGTTCTTGAAATTCTTGTCGATCGTCTCCTAAAATCCATTTCCTGGGTTGGATAACATCTTATTGGCTTGTTTTCTGCTTACTGTCCCCAGTTGAGATTCATCATCATCATCCTCATCATCATCATCATCATCATCATCATCATCATCATCATAGTACTTTCACGTTTAGTCATTTGTTGACCTGTTTCGGCCTCACAGAAAAACGCCATCCAGGGACGTCCTGGTCTTCTTCTTCATGCAGGTTGATATCTTAACATTTGTTTGGGTATTCTGTGATCTTCCATTCGATGAACATGTTGCATCCATCTTGACTTATAATCAGAAATTTTATTTTCTAAAGGTTCCATGTGTAATTCTTCTAAGATGTCTTCATTTTTTTGTGATCTAGTAGTGTGTATCCTGCAGTCCTCCGAAGGCATCTCATTTCAGCAGGAAACTTTATGAAAAGTAAATATACAACAAAGAAGAAATAGAACTCTAAAAATCTGGGATGACCAAATAATAATGATTGAAGAGAAAAATGCAGCTTATAAAAATATTTGAACACAAAGAAAGTAGAAAATGAAATAGAATTCAAACGCTGTAGAGCTATTGTTAAAAGGGAAATAAGAAAGAGACATAGGAAAACATGGTTAAATTTTGTTATACATTTAGAATCAGACTTGCATAAGCTCCAACCTAATGCCTTCTAATTATAAAAAAAATGGAATAAATATATTAAAGAATCTACCAGTTGAGATTAATAATAATAATAATAATAATAATAATAATAATAATAATAATAATATTAATAATAATAATAAACATAGGCTCAATTCTGGAAATGCATACTATTATGCATTGCAGAGACTTTTGATGTCCCAACTCCTTTCAAGAAACGTTAAGCTGAAAATATATAACACTATTATTCTACCAGTTATATATATGGGTGCGAAACTGGACTCTTTACTTTAAGGGAGGAAAGGAGAGATTTACGAGTAGTTGAGAATAAAGTTTCTTAGACGATTTTTGGAACCAAAGTGAAATGAACAGACAGGTGGAATGGAGAAGACTACATAACAATGAACTACATGGTCTTTATAAGAAGCCAGATATAATAAGAACAGTTAAGTCTCGTAGACTGCGATGGGCAGAACATGTTGCACGTTATGGGGAATGAAAGACGTGCATGGAAGCTTCTTGTAGGAAAGCCAGAGGGAAAACGCCCAGTTGGTAGACCAAGAATGAGGTGGGAGAACAACATTAACTATGATTTGAGGGAAGTAGATTATACAGGGAATGATTGGAAAGCATTAGCTCAGGATAGGGATGTATGGAGAGATTATGTCCGCGCGGCCATGAACCTACGGGTTCGATAGTGCCAGTGAGTAAGTAAGTAAGTAAGTAAATAATAATAATAATAAATATTCACGAGAGTATAGAATGAAGATTTATGTTACGACTAGTTCATTGGAGCTTTAGATTAACCTTATAAGAATAATTTGACACCCGATATATTGTAGTAGAACATGGGAGCTCATTTTATTGTAATCCTCCGAGTTGCGTCGCCCCAAACTGAGAGATCCAGGATCCAATTTATTTTGTTTATTTAGCACCCATCACTGAAAGACAATAGAAAGTAGAAACGGCGTCTTGAATTCTAAATAGTTCGTTTTTTTCTAAGATATGCTTGTCACTTCACAATCACGTGGTCCCATTCTTACAGCAACATTGAACGTAGTAGAAATCTAGTTACGTATTTTCTGAACAACATGTAAAATAAACATAAATAATTCCACTCCATTAAGCAAATCTAAATAACTCAGTGTTCATAGTGTGCTGCCAACTGTGTGGCAATACAAAACCACATAAATTTAATTTATAAGCAATATTACAAAACAACAACCAGAAATAAAGTAACATCAGGGATAGTATGCAATTTTAAAGAATTGTTTGCTGTGATTTCTTTAAATATTTTTTTAGGGAAATTAAAGTAATTTAACAGGTAATGTAATAAAATAATATTTTAAGTCTTTATGATACATTCAGAAAGCATGCTATTACGCATTACAGGGGCTCTTATCTTCCCAACTTTTGTAAAAAAAATTACACTAAATATAGGAAGTTCGGGTAATGTGGACCCTGTTAATATCTTCTGTATTTGGTGATATCTTCGAACAGAAAATATTTTAACTTCTTCCCCTCATCAACTTCATGCGAAGAAAGGTTTATTTGTGATATTTATGAAAATGACCACTTTAAAAGTTTTTCAAGCTAAGAATCAATTGTAAATTTCTGCTATTGAATATTACAAATGTTGAAAAAAAGCTCCTAAATATATTATATTATGTAGATGCTCTTTTAATATACTGACGGGTTTGGTTTGATATTATGTGACATGGTGGCTGTATAAAATAATTAAACATAACAAAGGAATTCTGTTAATATGGGCCCTCCACGAGGACCTGGATCCATTTTACACGAATATGTATATTTTATCAATGAGGATGCTAACTAACTAACTAACTCACTGGCACTATCGAACCCGTAGGTTCATGGCCGCGCGGACATAAGCTCTCCATATATCCCTATCCTGAGCCAATGTTTTCCAATCACCCCTGTATAATCTGCTTCCCTCAAATCATAGTTAATGTTATACTCCCACCTCATCTGTAAAAATAATTCACTTCATTAATTTTATTTAATATCCTTGTAATTTTACTAAACCCAAAGACCGTCGCTTTCTGCAGTTGAATGACGTGTGAATGTTATAATCAACAATATTTTTACAAAACATTAAATAAATATCAACGCTTCTTAATTATGATCAGTCATAATTATTTTCAGAATAATCTGTGCCTGTCTGTATAAATTAATAGAGTAAATGAACTTAAAAATATACTAAAAGCTAAGGTGGACGCTGGGGTCCACTTTATCCGAATATGGAGGTTATAGTGGACCTTTCTTGTAATGTAAAAAAGTTTATACATTATGAACATTTTTCCATATTTGAATAAAATAACAATGCTATTTCATAGTTACAACACTAATAATAATCATTGTAGTTAAACAAAATTAAAACCGCTTGATTAAAAGAAGAAAAGTAACAAATTCAATACAGGGGTCCAAATTACCTGAAGTTCCTCTATAAATCTCGCGTCGTAGCCGAGTGGTTTAAGACATGATGCCTAACACCGAGCTATGGGACTAGCACTGGTCCGAGTCCCATGGGCGAAGAAATTTTCTCATGGAATTTGGCCAGAATTGGACTGGGTGCCCATCCATAATCATGAGGAATTTGGGTAGCTACAATAAGTGCTTCAGGTAAAACTAGCTATAACGGCTTCTTTGTAGAATTGTTTTCATATATTCATTTCTCTGTTCATTAATGTTGTGTATTTTTAATGGTTTAAGCAGCAAAATCCATTTAAGCGTCCAAAAAGTTACTTTTTTAGTGCAACGACACTTGTTTTTAACTCCGGCCGTAAAGTACATACGATGATATGTTACCTACATTAATTGTCCCAAAACAATTATCGAAATGATGGTAATATCCCATTGAAATCAGTCAAGTAGTTTTTGAGTTCATAAAGGTCAGACTCTGAGACTCGGGGACTCTTGGACTTTCATTTTTATTGCCTACTGGCTTATACCCGGCGTGCGCTTTTACGCCTAAATAAATGAAAATTAATGTGCTTTTAGCTGAATAAGTAAAGGGAAAAATGATTATAAATGTATGTATTATATATATATCCCGTGCTGATTACCTGGCGTTGCCCGGGAATCTACTTATCCCGATCTTCTTGACATAAATGAGCTGAAATACGAAAATTAATGTGTTTTATGTTTAGTTAAATAAGTATAAGGAAACATTTATATTGCAGTTATTTTTAGATGCCCCGTGCTGTTTACCCGGCGTTATCCGGGAATATTCTTGGCATAAATGAGCTGAAAGACAAACATTAATGTACTTCTTATGATTAGTTGAATACCGGTGAGTAAAATGAAAAATATTATAAATGTATATCGTAATTATTTTTTGATTCCCCGTGCTGATTACCCGGCGTTGCCCGGGAATCTACTTATCTCGATCTTCTTGGCATAAATGAGCTAAAAGACAAAATTCGTTTTTTGTGTTATCCGTAAAAGAATACCCGCCATATGTTGCTATGCTTGCACAGGAATCTACGTACTTGTCTCGATCTTCTTGGCATTAATGAAAAACAAAAAATGGTTATTGTGAGTTATCCGTAAGAGATAAACATATGCTGTCGCGGACTTTTTTGTAGAGCGCTTTGAGATATTCAATTCTGTGTACATTAATTTGGTGTATTTGTCATGGTTTAGGCAGCGTAAGCCATTTAAGCGTCCAAAGAGCTACTTTTTTCACGTTTTCCACTACAAAGGGCGATTTTTAAGGGTGTAGGTGTTGAGTATCACAACTCTCTTATATCCTATGTTCATCCCTGGAATACTTTGAACATTTTGCAAAAAGCCCCATCACAATCGGATCAACGGTATGTCCGCGCATAAAGTACAAACAAACAAGCAAACAAACAAACAAACAAACAAACATTCTTTTTTATATATTAGATGTAAATATAAATATAACTGCTACTTGACTTAAAATTAATTTCTTTGTGTAGGCCTACTATTTCCCATATTTATTTTTAAAGATGCATTTTTTATGATTTCACTTTTTTTTTTGTCATACAGCCAAATACTTTGCTGATATAACGTAATCAGTCCACGTCAAACGACGCTATTGTTCCATTGCTAAATCACTGATCTCTCATTCCTTGATTCTTAAGTTTTACATAGGCGCAAATGTGAAAGCTTTGAATTTTACAATCTTTTGGCGTTTATGAATTTGGGTTACGTTTGGATGCTAATGCTGGTCATTGTGAATGACCTCGATTTTTATTTTATTTTTCCATATATTAAGATATCGTCCCGCGCCGTAGCCGAGAAGTTAAGGCAGCAAGCCTTGGCGCAGAGCTACGCGACTTACGCTGGTTCGAGTCTCCTTGGGGGAAATTTTCTCATGGTATTTCGGCCAGTATGGAACCGGTGCGTACCCAGCATCGTGAGGCATTTGGTAGCTACAATAAGTAGCGATTTCAGGTTGAGAAACCTAGCTATAACGGTTGGGGGACTCGATATGCTGATCACATGTCACCCCTACACTGGCTACATGATCATCTATCTCCGTGATTGACACATGTGGAAGTGAGGCCGCAGCCGGCTGGTAGGCTAAGGGCCTTCATGGCCTGTCGCGCCATGGACTTATTATTATTATTATTATTATTATTATATTATTATTATTATTATTATTATTATTCTACTACAAGGTTAAGGCTATGCAGCCTGTTCCGGCGAAGTTAAAAGTGGAGTCCATCTTCTACGTGGTCGGCCAACATCTCTTGTTCCTCTGGGATTATACAGGAAGGTTATTTTTGGTATTCTTTCGTTGTTCATTCTCATTAAGTGTTCTGTCCATTTCTTGTTATTTTCGCTGATTTTATCTTCAATTTTATATATATTTAATTCTTCTCGTATAGTTTCATTCCTTATTCTATCGGCTCTTGTGCATCCTTTCACATTACGTAAAAACAGCATTTCCGCAGTCTGTATCCTGCTTTTATCCCTTGATTTCATTATCCAATTTTCACTTCTTTTCACCTTAGGTCGGAAAACGAGGAAAGATACGAAACTTAAATTATATAAAACAATGGCTGTTCCTTTGTTGTTGTATGGAAGTGAAAATATTATTATTATTATTATTATTATTATTATTATTATTATTATTATTATTATTATTATTATTATTATTATTATATACTAAGATATCCATCCATAGTAATTCTGCACGAGGACAGGTCTTTCACTGCGATCATAGCATTTTCATGCTATGTTCTGCAGCTTTACTAGGGGATTATAGGTGTGGTAGCTTCCCGATGGTTTCCACATACTGAGATACTGGTCCTTTTTTTTTTCATTTTTAATATACTAGTTATAGTTTTTTTTTGGTTTGGAAAATAAAACAAAAGAAAGTATAAACTTATAAGTTTGTGAGGAAACTTTTTAATGTTGAATTGGGTGTCTGAGAGAGAGCACGTTAACAGATCTAGAAAGAACAAAGCGAAGGAAGTATTATGGAGCTCAAGGTCCTATAGCGAAGTATAAGCTTCTTGCGGTAAAGGGCAAGAATAGACTCATTGGGGGAGGAGTGTGATGGTAGTCCAAAGTCGTGTTAGTTCGACTTAACACAGTTCACACCACATCCGAAAATACCCTCATTTCTGAAACTTTTAGAAGCAGTACAACTTGTACTTTGCACTTGGAACTCAATTTTGTGTTGTCCCAAAACTTTAACCGTCCTGACTCTGTCCTAGACTTTAGAAGCAGTTTATTTTCAAGTAAGCGTATCGCATTACAAAACACTAAGCAAACCGGATTCAATCACCATTAATCAATCATTTGGGATGAATATCAAGAGCCATATTTTCGTTCTTTTGATTTCCTTAGTTTAATATATCAGTTCGATCCCCCGTTGGGACACGTTCCCTAGGTGAGGTTTTTTGGGGGTTTTTCCTCACTTGTAAGACTAATATCAGGAAACTTTAAGGTTCGAACGGTCCCCGAACATCATCTGGCCATCCTAATCATTATCACATTCGCCAAGTTTAGTATGAATGTGTGTGTGAATTGTGTATTTCGTCTTAATGTTGTGTTGTCTCGGTGAGGCCCTGAATTGAGCTGATCGCTCATTCAGGGAGGCCCTGCATGTCGTTGTGTGGTCAATAGTAAACGTCATATGTGATCCATAGTTAAAATCCCTCTCCCGACAGGTCGTGCCACTGTAAGGTCCGGGGGTGTGAGGCACGTAAAAGTACCTATAAGGTGAGAGGTTTAACACCTCCCTATATAGACACTTTTACGTGCCACATGTCACATGGACAAGAGCCACACTTAAAAAATAAAATTATTACATATTAATAATATTAATAATTTATTCGTATTAAGATTGAAGTTCCATTCACGTGAATATTATAATTTTTAGACATTCAGAAGTTTAAATTTAAATTTTACCTGCATTTGGAATAATTTCTCATATTATTTGTCATCAACAAATCCTAATAAACCAATAGTTAGTATAGCAAAAATCATTCTTAAATTTCCAAAGGCTTCCTTAAAATAATATAAACACAGATAATTGCGGTATCAACGATATTTAAATATTTCAATGAAACAACTGCATTGCATATACCGTATTTACTTACATAATTGACCGTCTCGCGTAATTTCCCCCTAGAATTTTCATATATATTTTTTTTCTTAAATCCACCTCTGATACAGTATACATTACCTAAGCCAAACATTCTCAGTTCGAACTTTGGACACTCTTATGAAGATTTCAAGTAACACAAAGGAATTCATGGAAAACCCAAGGCTCGAATCCATCCGCTTCTACAAAGACCTAACGGTACCTGCAGTCTCTGTCACCCGCGCATCTGCTATCAACTGTGTGAATAGAGTTAGCTATCATTATGCATTGCTAGCGTAGTGGTTAAGGCACTGAGCTACAAGCCGGAGGGTCGAGGGTTCAAGTCCCATTGGGGTCAGGATTTTTAAACTGACACAAACCCTCTGGCGGCACTATGGCCCTGGGGTCGACTCAGCCTCTAACGGAAATGAGTACCAGACGCTTGTTCTGGGGGTAAAGGCGGCCGTCACGCAGGGCTGACAACCCGGCTGACATAAAGTGCCGATTGTCTAGAAAAAGTGGGAGCCTTAACCTCCTACTACCCCAAGGGCCTCCTGAGGCCTGTTGTGGGATCACTTTACTTTTACGTTAAAGAGCATTATTCCTTTACAGCGTCAGTGTCGTTAATATGGGTAGAAAGTATAACAGGCACACTGCATATTTTAAGTTACAAGTGATAAATTTCGCCAAGGAAAACAGGGTGAAACACACCATCTTTGTGATATACTGTTCTCTTTTGTATGGTTTGAGTGTCTGAAAATAGAGAAACATTAAACATAACTTATTCTTTCAATTTCATAAAATATCTTTGTGTATAAATAGAGCAGGTATTCGACAAAATTGCCAGTCTCAAGACAACTCTTGAGGATGCCGGACGCAGTCTCTGGCGAAACGTTGGGGAACTACAAGCCTCAAGACCACGGCCAACAGCCCGGAAATCTTCTATAAGATCATCATAGTAAAGTAACTACGGCCGTGAAAGCCTAAGTCAATATATTTGAGGGTAAAGGTTAATAACCATGATGGAATTACCGTAGATGTCTAATTGATAGTTAACAATTCAATCGTACCTACACCTACCAACAGGTACAATTTAATTTTTAACTTTCATCATATGACTTCACCTCAACGGAATATCATACTTACTTACTTACTCACTGGCACTATCGAACCCGTAGGTTCATGGCCGCGCGGACATAAGCTCTCCATACATCCCTATCCTGAGCTAATGCTTTGCAATCATTCCCTGTATAATCTACTTCTCTCAAATCATAGTTAATGTTGTTCTCTCACGTCATTCTTGGTCTACCAACTGGGCGTTTTCCTTCTAGCTTTCCTATAAGAAGTTTCCATGCACGTCTTTCATTCCACATACGCGTAACATGTCCTGCCCATCGCAGTCTACGAGACTTAACTGTTCTTATTATATCTGGCTTCCTATAAAGACCATGTAGTTCATTGTTATGCAGTCTTCTCCATTCACCTGTCTGTTCATCTCTCTTTGGTCCAAAAAAATTTTCCTCCGATTCCGATTGAGGGTCTTTCCACTTTTCAGCGGTTGCCCTTTTACCAGCCGGCTGCTGGCCCTTCACATCCACATGTGTCAATCACAGAGGTAGATGATCAACAGCCAGTGTAGGGGTGACATGTGGTTAGCATGTCGAGTCCCCCAGCCGTTATAGCTGGTTCCTCAACCTGGAGCCGCTACTTATTGTAGCTACCCAATTGCCTCACGATGCTGGGTGGGCACCGGTCCCATACTGGCCGAAATACCATGAGAAAATTTCTTCCCCCATGGAGACTCGAACCAGCGCAAGTCCCGTAGCTCTGCGCCAAGGCTTCCTACATTAACCGCTCAGCTACGGCGCGGGACTCAAAAATTTTCCTAAGAACTTTATTCTCAAATACTATCATACGACTTTTACTAGTATTAATTGATAGTGTTCTATATTGTGAAAGCGTATTGATATTTTTTTCTTAGTCATCGCATAATTCTCCCCTCGAATTTTCACCCGTAAATCTTGAAAAGGGGGGAAATGTCTCGAGTAAATACGGTATGTACTTATTAAGGCGGTTCCAAGTTATAGGTGGTTAGACTCTCGCGCTATGTCTCTGAATTCAGAGTTCATGTCTTATATGGGGGGTTTCGTCGAGAACGAATCGGAGCCAAGGCTGGCCTTTCTCGGGCTTGTTCTCGCTCAATGAAGAGTTGCCAAGCTAACAGTTTATTAGCAAAAGAGATGGATTACTGGAGAAGAACATTGCTGAAATCCGGATTAGAAGAAAATGGAAACGTTGACTTTAGGAAAATTATGAAAGTGGAAAGAAATGCATTACAGACAATTGAAGAAAGACGATTAAAATGGTACTCACATCTGAAGAGAATTATTGTGAATTATCCGTAAAAGAATCCCTAAGAATATATTGGAGTGGAGAATAGATGACATCGTATTTTTTATTAAAAAAAACCCCAAGCTGACCAACATATAAAAAGTGTCATACTATCCAGAAGGAGTACAAAATTACTCTCATTTAAATTGTATATGGACTCTGATTGTTTTTCCATTTCACAGTGGACTACGATTGTTTTTCCCCTGGACACTTTATTTCAATGCTGATTTTTAATGGATTATGAGTGAGTTTTTCTACGTATGAACCTCCTGGAATATAGTACGCGTACTAGGTACATACAATCCATTGGTACCAGAATCTCAAATTTCACCAAAAGTGGACTTTGATTGTTTTTCCCCTGTACTCTTCATGTGAAAAGAAGAATGGGAAAATGTAAATAAGTCTGGATGGATATTGTGAAAAGTAGTTCGAGTGAACTGGGACTTACAGATGAGGATGTTCAAGATTGTTACAACTTGAGAAGGCGAAATTCTTCAGGGTGACGGAAAACCATTCTATTGTGAATAAATTCCAAAATAAATAAATAAATATGTGTATATATATTCTTGGTGGAAATGGACACCTAATGAATGACAAATGAGGGAAATTTTGAGGAAGTGGCTGAATTCAAATACCTAGGAACAATAATCACAAATAGGAATGAGATGCACAAAGAAATTAAACATAGGATCAATTCTGGAAATGCGTGCTATTATGCATTGCAGAGACTCTTGATGTCCCAACTCCTTTCAAAAAACGTTAAGCTTAAAATATATAAAACTATTATTCTACCAGTTATATTATATGGGTGCGAAACATGGACTCTTATTTTAAGGGAGGAAAGGAGATTACGAGTATTTGAGAATAAAGTTCTTAGGAAAATTTTTGGACCAAAGAGAGATGAACAGACAGGTGAATGGAGAAGACTACATAACAATGAAGCCAGATATAATAAGAACAGTTGTCTCGTAGACTGCGATGGGCAGGACATGTTGCACGTATGGGGAATGAAAGACGTGCATGGAAGCTTCTTGTAGGAAAGCCAGAGGGAAAACGCCTAGTTGGTAGACCAAGAATGAGGTGGGAGAACAACATTAACTATGATTTGAGGGAAGTAGATTATACAGGGAATGATTGGAAAGCATTAGCCTCAGGATAGGGGTCTATGGAGAGCTTATGTCCGCGCGGCCATGAACCTACGGGTTCGATAGTGCCAGTAAGTAAGTAAGAATATATATTCTTGGCCCGAGAGGCCTAGAATGCCCTTGACCTAGCAGAAGATGCTGGTCTCATATCCACATATTATTAACAGATATGGAACATCATTCAGCCAATACAGGGCTAAACAGAGCACACTGAATTTTTATTCTGAATGTATATATTTTTCGAAAACAAAATGTCTGTAAATTCCACCATTTCTTTTTATTTACATTATATTATTATTTTCAGGTCTCCAATATCTTGTGTTGCGAAGCTCTGAAAAATGATCTGCAGTTTTCATCCGTACTGAGTAAGTAAATTTGTTAAATAATTGTTAATTTCAAGATAGATTAACCATTTATTGTACTCTACTAGTGTGCACATTTTTTCTCCCGTGGTTTGTATGTTTGAATGCGTTTCTATTGCATATTATAAACTAGATACCAAAATTTCATTTTTGATAGATGTATGTGATCCAATATAAATAGATTAAATAGTTTTGTGAATCATAAAGATTTTCTGCATGAACGATGTATATATATATATATATATAATGCTAGTCGCAGAGCCAAGTGCATTAGAGGTTGAAATGGCGATTGAAAATTGAAGATGTATAAAGCATCAGGTTCAGATGAGATCCCAGCAGAACTCATAAAATCAGGAGGAGAAAAATTGATAGAAAAAAATACGCTGGTTGCTTAGTATGATTTGGGAAAAGAAGCTCTTCCAGATGAAGGGAAGGAATCAATTATCGTACCAATTTATAGAAAGGAGATAAAACTGATTGCAACAACTACAGGGGCATCTCATTACTTTCAACTTCGTACAAAATTCCTAACAAATATATTAGTAAGCAGACTTACTCCCTACATTGATGACATTCTAGGAGATCATCAATGTGCATTTAAGAAGAAAACAGGTCTACAACAGATCAGATTTTTAGTATAAGACAGAATTTAGAAAAGAAATGGGAATATAATGGCACTGTACATCAACTATATGTAGACTTCAAAAAAGCATATGATTCAATTAAGAGGGAGAAGTTATATAGTATTCTGCTGGAGTTCGGAATTCCTAAAAAGTTAGTTAGACTTATACGAATGTGTCTAAATGGCTCAAATAGTAGGGTGCGTGTAGGCAAACAGTTTTCAGACACTTTTGAAATCCAGAATGGGTTGAAGCAAGGAGATGCACTATCTCCTCTACTATTTAATTTTGTACTAGAGCATGCCATTAAATCTTTAGAGAATGAGGAAGGCTTACAACTGAATGGTATTAATAAGCTGTTAGTTTATGCTGATGATGTAGTACTATTGGCCGATAGCGAGGAGATACTAAAGGCCAACACGCACACACTATTGAGTAACACTAAGAAATTAGGACTGGAAGTAAATATCAGTAAAACTAAATATATGGTCACAGGTAGAAATTCAGTATATAATGGAAATGGACAGCTAATGACAAATGAGGGAAATTTTGAGGAAGTGGCTGAATTCAAATACCTAGGAACAATAATCACAAATAGGAATGAGACGCACAAAGAAATTAAACATAGGCTCAATTCTGGAAATGCATGCTATTATGCATTGCAGAGACTTTTGATGTCCCAACTCCTTTCAAAAAACGTTAAGCTGAAAATATATAAAACTATTATTCTACCAGTTATATTATATGGGTGCGAAACATGGACTCTTACTTTAAGGGAGGAAAGGAGATTACGAGTATTTGAGAATAAAGTTCTTAGGAAAATTTTTGGACCAAAGAGAGATGAACAGACAGGTGAATGGAGAAGACTACATAACAATGAACTACATGGTCTTTATAGGAAGCCAGATATAATAAGAACAGTTAAGTCTCGTAGACTGCGATGGGCAGGACATGTTGCACGTATGGGGAATGAAAGACGTGCATGGAAGCTTCTTGTAGGAAAGCCAGAGGGAAAACGCCCAGTTGGTAGACCAAGAATGAGGTGGGAGAACAACATTAACTTTGATTTGAGGGAAGTAGATTATACAGGGAATGATTGGAAAGCATTAGCTCAGGATAGGGATGTATGGAGAGCTTATGTCCGCGCGGCCATGAACCTACGGGTTCGATAGTGCCAGTGAGTAAGTAAGTAAGTATAGTAGCGATTCCATGAAAATGTCATACCGAGGTGAAAATTTTCAACTTGACGCAAGACTAATTTTCATGACGTAATATATATCTTTAAAGATAAAACTTTTTAATTCTATAAGATAATGTTTCAAATGTGTATTATTTTAATCTAATATTAGTGGAAAAACTTTAGACAAAATAAAAAATAATACAATAAGAGAAATTATGAACGTAAAAAAGAATATTGCACAAGAGATTAAAGAAATCCAACTAAGATGGTATGGAAATACAATGAGAAGGGACACAGAAAGAAAGAAAGAAAGAAAGAAAGAAATAAGTATTGAAATGGATACTTCCTGGAAAAGATAACCGTGGTAGACCAAAGCCAACGTGTAAAAAGGGAATTAAAGACAACACGAAGAAGATAAATACGACAGAAGCACAAGCGCAAGACCGGGAAATGTGAAAGAAACAATTTCTATATTTTGGTTGAGGACTGTGTATATAACAGAAGAAACAGTCCTGAAATAAATTTAAGGAAAATAACATGAACTGGATTGATTTTATTTCGAATCTACGTTGTTGATTGTGCCTTTTAATTAATAGGAAAAAGAAAATAGTGAAAATTACATTATTTTTATAGCAATCTGTGAAAATAAGGGGAATTGCAGTGCTAGCGATTCGAAATCAGAGTCACTTATAAAACTCGCTCCTGTCATGTTGGATTGCAGTTTTCAAGATATGCAGACTGTTCGACGTATTAGCTTAATTTATATAGGGTATTTTTTGTCATGAATGGATTTTTTGCTCTATTTTAATGAATTACAGTACTTCATATATATATATATATATATATATATATATATCATCATCGTCCTTTCAAGTATTAGGCCCAGTGGCCCGTTACGGTCTCCCGCCATTTCCGAAAAGGTCGACCCACAGATCTTCTGCCTCGAGGAATGTAGTGAAGAATTTGTTTTGGTATTCTGTGACGATCCATGTGCTGAATATGGGCTAGCCAATTGTTTCTATATTCTTGGAGGTATTCAGATATAGGTACGATGTTTAACTCTCTGGCTATTGTTGAATTTCTTTGGTGGTCTAGAAGGCTATAACCTTCAGTTCGTCGCAGAAATTTCATCTCCGTGGCTGTAATATGACGATCATCCTGAGTTCTGATGGTCCAAGCTTCACTGACATAACAGATTATGGGTCTAGCGAGAATTTTATAGATTTTCATTCTTGTGTGTCTCTGCACTTTTGATGGTTTAAAAACTTGGTTGATAATTCTTAAAGCTTTATTATAGTTTTGTATTTTAAAGGATATAACAGATTCCTCATTATAAGTTAGATTATATCCTAAGTATTTAAATTAATTAACTTGCTCTAATATTGAATTCTGAATACAAATTTTACTTCTTACTGGGAATTTCCCTTGAAAGGCCACATATATCATAAATATGTAGTTAGTTATATCACAGGATAATTAGGAGTTATAAAATAACGTCGACCAAAAAATAGTCTTGATACTGTAAGCATATCCATAAAATTATTTTGCACCGGCAGTGCTGGATCAAACCGTTATTGTTGATAACTATTTTGATTGGAAAGCATAGATTGTTCAAATTGTGACATCTTTGCCCGAGCCCATAGAGGCAAAGAGGAATTCAACTTTCTTTACTAAATTCTCCCAATATGTAATGTTTACTGACTTATAAGATATAATCATGGAAGCTTTGGGATAAAGGGACTAACACACGCTTGAGCAAGCTTTTGGAATTTGACTTTGATATCTGACTTATGTTAACTACTGAATGAATAGGCACAGAGTAAGTAAAAAGCACAACTAAAGCTTTTAATGCGAGTCAAAAATAGTCAGATATAATATAAAGATAAATAAATAAATATTCGATTTACAAAGAAAAGATATCATAATAGATCATCTATACAAAAAGAAAATATAATATAAATTAACATACATACATACATTATCACTCACTCTAGTCCAGCCTCGGGTTGGGGGAAATACTATCCTAGCGTCCCCACCCTGGCTTACTGGACTAAACAAACATAACCAGCTCTCCTGAGCTGTTCTGACCAGACTCCAATGGTGACTAAGTAGATGATGATTCGATGTTACAAAACACAGCTATTTATGAGAGTTCACAGGGAGAGGGGGAATGCGCGATAGCACAGGGTGCGCACTAGGAAAGGGAAGGGATAGATAGGAAAGCATTTGGCACTGTTCATAAAGATGACACTCGAGATGGAGACGCGATGACGTATAGTTTTGCGCAGTAAGACGTAATTCCTGTATCGAAATGTCCATTTCGGTACAATTTAATAATTTTGCCTCTAAAATAAACACGTTTCTTTCAATACCCTTAACTCATTCAATGTCGAGGAAAAATCCCTTTTATAATTTGGATGTTTTCTACAGTGTGTTTTAAAAGTGATTGCCCAAAATGGAGTAAGAAGTAAAAAAATATAAAAAAAAAGTTTCAGTAAACATAGGAATATAAAATACTAATTGGCTAAGAGATGTAATTTTTTGCTATGTTTTTTATTCTCTTCATTTTTACTTCTTTCCTTAAATTTTGGTCCATCGCTTTTTAAATACGCGTTGTGTTGGCAAGAAGATGGCGTTCTTATACATTTTTCTGATATCTTTATCTGTAATCAATCTACCTACCTATTTATAACATAGGTATGATAATAGAGTATCATTTTATAATTTGAGGAAATCAGAGATTATGTAAAATGTGTGATAAAAAAAACGTTAAACAGAAAATACAGGGTTATTCATAAAGAAGAAACAGACTTCAAACATTTATTTCTTTTTAAATATACAAAAAAAATAAAAACACAATTCCAACGTTCCTGAAAAGAAAAAAAAATGAAGTTCCTATCATGGCCACATTGGCACTGTTGCTTGAATTTGCAATCATAGTTGCATTGGCGCTGTTAGATTGGAAGAGGAGGAGGAGAAGATCAACTTCATCGCCGGTGGCCTCCCAGGTCACCAGACCTAACTCCGTGTGATTTATATCTGTGGTGTTTCGTAAAAGACTGTGTTTTTATCCCCCCTATGTCTGACACTCTTGAAATTCTGCGACATCGATTTGTTGAAGCTGTGAATTTGATAACTAGAGACTAGCTGATTCGTGTTTGGCAAGAAATGAGCCACCGTTTTGGTATTTGTCATGTAACACATGGTGCTCACATTGAGTGCATAAAATACTTAAATTTTGAACTTTTCTCTTTCCAGGAACGTTGGAATTGTGTTTCTATTTTTTGTAGTTTGAAAGATATAAATGTTTGAAGTCTGTTCCTTCATTTTGAATAGCCCTGTATATAAAACAGTTATTCTCCCAATTATATTATATGGATGCGAAACATCCTTTAACGGAGGAACGAATATTATGAGTATTTGAGAATAAAGTCTTCTTAGGAAATTTTTTGGGCCAAAAGGAGAGGAACAAACAGGTGAATGGAGAAAACTATATAATAGTGAGCTACATGATATGTGTAGGAAGCCGGATATAATAAGAAGAGTTAAGTCTCGTAGAGTGCGATGGGTAAGACATGTGTCACGATTGGGGGATGATAGAGATTCATGGAAGCTTCTTGTAGGAAAACCAGAGGGAAAATACTCAGTTGGTAGACCAAGAATAAGGTGAGAGAATAACATTATGCCTGATTTGAGAGAAGTAGTTTATAAATGGGATAATCGGAAAACATTAGCTCAAGATAGGGATGTATGGAGAGCTTACGTTCGCGCGGCCATGATCCTAAGGGTTCGATAGTGCCATTAAATTAGTTAGTTATAGGTGATAATATTAAGTAGATATAATAAACAATGTTTTCACGTTTTATAAAACATACAATCTTTTTTTACTTAATAACTTTCTCTGACTACATGCTCTGATTGTTATTTTCAGAACACATACCTTCGGACTATTAATTTTATTTGTATTTAATTTTAAAATAACTTGATTAGCTTACATGCGAGCTAGAGCGAGTTCATTCTCAACATGTTTCAGCATCTTTTCTTTGTATCTTTGAATACTGTTGCATGTGTACGTATCAAAATAATTTACTGATACCACTATCCATAGTTCTTCTATTCACCCATTTACTCATAAGATGGCAGCCTTTAATAGTTACATTCATGGACTTTTAAATATCCCTCTTTCACCCTTGGAATATAAAAACGAATTGAATATTATTAAACAATTGGCTGTTAATAATGGCTACGACCCTGAAATTATAGAATGTTTAATTAAGAAGGTTCATTACAAAAAAGCAATTAACATAGTTTTTCCTTTACCCAATGAAAACATAAAGAAATATGTCGTATTGTCATACATAGACCCACTTTCAAATAAAATATCTAAACACTTCAAAAAGTTGAACATTAATGTGGCATTTAAAACTAATAAAACTCTACAAAATATAATAAAAAACAATAAAACCAAAACAAAAAAACAAAAATTATCAGGTGTATATAAATTGAAGTGTGGCACATGTGACAATGTCTATATAGGACAAACTGGTAGACCTTTTATCTCTCGGATAAAGGAACACATGAGAGCATATAACAGAAATTTAGAAAATTCAAAATATGCTAACCACCTATTCCAATTTAATCATTGTTTCGATCCAAATTTTGAAATTTTACATATTTGTGATAAGGGTAAGAAGTTAGATCTTTTGGAGGCTGTAGAAATTAATAAATTTAAAAGTAGTAAAAAACTGTTAAATTCTCAACTTGATTTGAATGAATCCGCTTTGTTAAATTAAAAAAAATTAAATAAATATTGTTGTATTGTTGCTTAGATCAGTTGGAACACAATTCATAATTTGTTAACATGTCTGAAGAAGGTAGTGTGTACCGAAACAGCTGTCACTGAATTATATAATAAATATGAAAATCAAATAAAACTACGTTTTATTTTTATTTAATTAATAAATATGGATTTTCATCAAGTAAACACCAACTCAATTGATTATAAAATAATTTAAATTCGACATAACATGAAATAAGAATTAAGCTACACATATTGATAGAATTCGTTTAAAATTCCAGCCGAAGCTTAGCTGAGCATCTCGATCCATCCGTAAAATCTCACTTTCGATCCTTGAAACGATAATAACAATCTGTGTCCATTGCTATAAAAGTTCACGAAATTAAAGGTAGGACTTTATCTTAATGATACGGTACAAAATAAGGCTGCAAATGATTGATACTCGCTAAAAATTCTAGGGTATTTTAAATTCAATATCTAAATTATTAAGTTTATAAAATACAGTCAAGTAAGCTGTAGATTGCCCTCGTTTTTGAAGTAATTGCCCTCCTTTTTTTCCATCATATTGTCCTCTAAAACATGTGGTCACCCTGAGCCAGTTGCCTTTTATGTGCTTCAAATAATTATATATGAGCGGTTAATTTTCTTCTCTCATGGCACTTATGTCTGTATAAGGTATCCATTTTTCCAACAGCTGTAACACGCTATCTCTAGATTTGAGTGCTCGGTTGGTTGATGAAGCTGTATAGAGCAATGATCCAAAAATAACAGAACGTTTATGATCCATGAGAATAAAATGGTTCTGTCAAAAAAATCTGCCCGCATCGTTTGTTCCCGGGATAATTACAGTCCAACAAAAAATAGATTGTCTTTCCTGCGAAATTCTTTTCTTATAAAATAGAGCTGAGTCCAATAAAAACAAGGAAAAAGTATACCACGTATCTGAAAGATAAACGAAATAAAACGAGATAAAAATGTACCGAACAATGCAACGTGCAATAAAATAAAGAAGAAAACAATGAAAGCAAACAACAGAAATATAATAATATATAATAGCTTTATTACGGATGTGAAACATGGACTCTTACTTTATTAAACACAATGTGTACATTAATTTTAAGTTAGCTTTTTACCAGTATTTAATTACTGTGTTTAGTGGTAGAGTCCTGTTTTTACACTTCGCTAGATGATATTTGGGACATGGATTGTTGCATAATTTACAGATGCAGTCCTCCTTGGGTTCATGGTACATGTTGTTCAGGCATATATTCCCATGAAATCCATGGGCTGCGAAGCGTGTGTACAGGTGTCGAAGTTCGAAGTTCGGTTGCTTCCAGGTTTCTGTTTTCATTGCGTCTGTTTTATAATTTCTGTAGGTATCTGAGCGGCTTTGTTCTGTCTGTCCTCGATGACGATTCTGTATGCTTGCGTTTCCGGTAGTCTGAAACAGTGTCTGATATCTTCGATGAAGAAGGATTCCTGGGCTATTGTATAGGCATAACTATTTCTTGTATATTTTAAAATTGATAGTGCTCTTTTGAGAAACCTTACTTTAAGGGAGGAAAGGATATTACGAGTATTTGACAATAAAGTTCTTAGGAAAATTTTGGACTAAAGAGAGATGAACAGACAGGTGAGTGGAGAAGACTACTTAACAGTGAACTACACGGTCTTTACAGAAATCCAGATATAATAAGAACAGTTAAGTCTCGTAGACTGCGATGGGCAGGACATGTGGCACGATTGGGGTATGAAAGACGTGCATGGAAGCTTCTTGTAGGAAAACGCTCCAAGAATGAGATGTGATAATAGCATTAACTATGATTTGAGGGAAGTAGATTATACAGGGAAAGTTTGGAAAAGCATTATCTCAGGATAGGGATGTATGGAGAGCTCATGTCCGCGCGAGCATGAACCTACGGGTTCGATAGTGCCAGTGAGTTAGTTAGTTAGAATATTTGTAAAAAAAGCCTTCATTTTTTTAATGTGGACAACCGCAGCAACTCAATTTGTTCGTATTTTGCTAAACATCTTGCCGAAGGGTTCTGGAAATGTAGTAAGGCAAAATGTAGGCCCTGTAGAATAAAAACAATGTAATTTTACTGAAGTTAATGAGTGAGAGGATTTCATTAAAGTGACGAGAGACTTGTTTGAATGCATAATTCATTAGTTTCCGAGTTTTACGTCATAAAGAATTAGTTCTTTATGGAAATGTATGTGCACGCTATGCCAGATACTGACCTATCCTCCCATTTCAGCATTTAAGCAACTCTTAGTTATTTTAAATTACTTGAAATTACTCAAGCTGTAATTTTCTGTTGATATGTCGAGAGAACAGTCTTCCTGAGGTAATAACAGGAACTCATCTTTTTTTATTTTACTTATCACATAAAAAATAGGGAGGAAAAGTAGCTTCAGAAGGGTTCATTGAAGAAAACCTTTGGAGGAATTAATCTTCTTTCGAAAAAAACATGAAAATAAAATAAATAAAGACTTTTTAATGTACAAATTAACATAAAAAATTAGTTTTATATGTATTTGAGCCTGATACTAACTCACTGGCACTATCGAACCCGCAGGTCCATGGCCGCGCGCACATAAGCTCTCCATACATCCCTATCCTGATCTAATGTATTCCAATCATTCCCTGTATAATCTACTTCCCTCAAATCATAGTTAATGTTATTCTTCCACCTCAATCCTGGTCTACCAACTGGACGTTTTCCCTCTGGTTTTCCTTCAATAAGCTACAGCGTGCTCCAAACATGGCAAATACGATAGAATAATTGATGGAAATGTGGTGTTTGGGATTATTAGGGTGTTACAGGCTAGGAAAGAAAGTAGAAAAAGCTCACCCAGGAAACTCTGTCTATGCGAAAATCGAACACGCGCCCGCTACGTTTGAGGCAACGATATTACCCCCAGACCACAGCGACGGACGTTTAATAATAATAATAATAATAATAATAATAATAATAATAATAATAATAATAATTTTTTATTGTATTGTAAGCCTATATTTTCCCTTCACAGAGATTTAGGCGCTCTTCCCCTACAGGGAAGAATTTGTTTTCGTATAGATGTCATTTTGAGTGGTACGTGGTCAGTGTTCCGACTCATAGTGACATCTAAGAAACCAAGGTAGTACTAGGACGGGAAAATTCGATAAATTTTGCTTAGAGGCCTTTTCATTCAGGCTTAAGGATTTTTTTACGAGCCTGAAAATCTTCAGACACGGGACCGACGGCTTAAAGTCCCTCCCGGAGGACTTGTTCCTTGGATTTTTCCGTCCTAAAAAATCCATCGACCCCGGCCGGGTTTAAACCCGCGACCCTCGGGACCAGAGGCAAGGAGCATAACCACTAATCCACAGCGGCCGACATAATAATAATAATAATAATAATAATAATAATAATAATAATAATAATAATAGTTCCATAAAAAAGTTAATTTCCACATGACTGTTTTTAAGAAACTTTTGAATCAAAGAGAGAAGGAACAGGTATGTGAATGGAGAAAAGTACATAACAGTCTGCGGAATCACATATACTCCTAATTGCATCCTATGCCAATGTTTATAAAAAATTGAATTAATTTAAAGATAAAGGTAAAAAAAAGCTCTTTCACGAAGAAGAAGAGATGGACAGACACCACCTCGAGCACTACTCTGCACTTCTGTCTGGATCAAATCGTTTTAATCGCTTGGGACAATTATGAAGTTGATGTTCCTGCCATTATAGTAAATAAATATAATAACAGTTTTTTTTATGATCTTAATGAAAAAGCAGATGTATTAAAAACAAGGAAGAAATTGAAAATTCGTGTAGGAAAATCAGAGGAAACCGCCCAATAATAGCAGATAATGAGGTAGGATAATAGTATAAAACATGCAAATTTTTGGGCACAGTAAGGAAATTGAGATAGGCGTAAAGCAAAATTGGAGATCAAAAAGATATATGTATCATCAATTATCATCATCATCATCATCATCGTCCTTTCAAGTATTAGGCCCAGTGGCCCGTTACGATCTCCCGCCATCTCCGAAAAGGTCGACCACAGGTCTTCTGCCTCGAGGAATGTAGTAAAGAATTTGTTTTGGTATTCTGTGACGATCCATGCGCTGAATATGGGCTAGCCAATTGTTTCTATATTCTTGGAGGTATTCAGATATAGGTACGATGTTTAACTCTCTGGCTATTGTTGAATTTCTTTGGTGGTCTATGTATCATCAATAATGAATATCTCAATATGGTCTTTGTTTTCGATCTCAAATTATACTATGCAATAAGTAGTCTTGATAAGTTGAATATCTGATAGTGCATTTGATGTCTGCAGGGTAGAGTGGGGTATGATCGCGCGTGTGTGTATGTGTGTGGGGGTGTGTATTTATGTATATGTGTGTAGTTTTCTCTCTTCTTTTTAATTGGTTTGTAGCAGTTTTTTAATTATTACTTACTTACTCACTGGCACTATCGAACCCGTAGGTCCATGGCCGCGCGGACATAAGCTATCCATACATCCCTATCCTGAGCTAATACTTTCCAATCATTCCCTGTATAACCTTCTTCCCTCAAATCGTAGTTAATGTAGTTATCCCACCTCATTCTTGGTCTACCAACTGGGCGTTTTCCCTCTGTCTTTCCTACAAGAAGTTTCCATGCACGTCTTTCATTCCCCATACGTGCAACATATCCTGCCCATTGCAGTCTACGAGACTTAACTATTCTTATTATGTCTGGCTTCCTATAAAGACCATGTAGTTCATTGTTAAGTAGTTTTCTCCATTCACCTGTCTGTTCATCTCTCTTTGGTACAAAAATTTTCCTAATAACTTTATTCTCAAAAACTCGTATTTTCATTTCCTCCCTTAACCTTTTCACTGCTGAGATATTTCCAGCCTTTAAAACCCTCCTTGCTCAATGCAGCTAGAAATATGGAAAAAAAGTTTATTTAGGTTCCTAGGAGATGGCAGTATATGCCTGCTTAGTTTGAAAGCAATGCAATACGTATTATATAACTAGCAGGCGTTTGGATTTGAGAATGGATATACACACCCATAGCACAGCAAGCATTTTCTTTGCCAACGGATATACCCGTTCGTAGCAGTGTAAAGGTTAAAGTAATAGTGCACCCATATACAAAATTATATTTTTGTATCTATATATATGCATTTTAGATGGATGAGTAGATGTGTATTATTGAGTATGTAGTGTAAACATAAATAAATAAATAAATAAATAAATATATATATATATATATATATATATATATATATATTCATGGTTTTTGTACTCTTTTAGGTGTGTAGCCATGTTGGTATTATGTGTATTTTTATTCTCTTATTTATGGAAAGTAATGCACGTACGGCCTAGCAGACCCATGCGCAATGTAAATGCAAATGTATTTCCTTTCTTTTGAAAAAAAAATGCAATAAATTCCATTCCATTCATTTGTGGGAGGTGATACTCTGGGAATAATTATTGGAAAATTTGGTTCAGGATAGGAATATATGGTGATCTTATATCAGCACGTCCATGAATCTTTATGTTTGATTATGCAGAGAGTTAGTTATGTATAATTTAAAATCAGTGAAAATAAAGCAAATTCCGAAGATAATCTACAGAAAGGTATGTATGAACTTAACAAAATTACAGAAGAATATGGATTAAAGATATCTACAGAAAAGACAAAAATTATGGCATTTCAAGGTGTAGATCCTGTCAGAAGTAAAATTGTACTGGACAATAAAATTTTGGAGCAGGTGAATAATTTTACATATCTAGGATGCAATATCTCATATGAAGAAGAAAAGGATGTAAATGCAAAAATATCTAAATTTTTAAGAATTTTAGGGTTAATAAATTCTATCTTCAAGCCACAGTTAGTCCAAAAGCATTCAAGATTAAAAGTGTATAAAACACTGGCTCTTCCAACTCTTTTGTATGGTAGCGAAGTATGGACGTTGAAACAGAAGGATATACAGAGACTTAGATCTGCTGAAATGAGATATCTTCGGAGGACTGCAGGATACACACTACTAGATCACAAAAAAAATGAAGACATCTTAGAAGAATTACACATGGAATCTTTAGAAAACAAAATTTCTGATTATAAGTCAAGATGGATGCAACATGTTCATCGAATGGAAGATCACAGAATACCCAAACAAATGTTAAGATATCAACCTGCAGGAAGAAGAAGACCAGGACGTCCACTCAAAAGACTTCTGGATGGTGTTTCTGTTGAGGCCGAAACAGGTCAACAAATGGCCTAAATTCGTGAATGTACTATGATGATGATGATGATAATAAATAGGCTAATTTATATGCAGTAGTTAATATTAAATATGTTACACGAACATATAACTTCGCATCAATGGGTTTTGGGTTGATGTAATTTATAGCGAAATATGTCAATTTGAAATTGTTCTGCATAATGTCATAAAACAAACATCGTTTGATGATGTTCTCAATATTGACAAAGCGCTGCACAAATCAATTATACACATTGCTATAATATTTAATGTGGTGTTATTAAACATATATATATATATTACACTGGTCAATATGATTTTTCACTCATGAGTACCAATAGTTGTACTCAATGCAGTTTTTTATCTTGTTTTCAAATATGTATTCGGAATTTCTCCATCGCCCACAGTTTTTTTAGTTCAGTTTCAATTAATGGATTTAAATAATTATTTAGCTACTATATGAATGGCATCCGAACAGAAAGAAGAAAAGAGGGAGACCAAGGTTAACATGGAAGGAAAACATGAAGACAGTAATGCAAGCTAGAGGGCTAAGCATCGAAGATGCCCAAGACCGTAGGCTTTGGAGGTTTGGCACGGGAAGACGGCAGCAGCTGTAAAAACCCGAAGATAGATAGATAGAAATAATTATTTTTTTTAAACGTTTTTTCGTTCATTTGTTCATTGTAAAATAAAACTAAATGAGCTAATTTAGGAGATTTCAGCTATGGAAAATATATATCAAGGCAAATGGAATCCTAATATGCTGGCCGATTATTGTTTGACCATCAGGGATGCTCTACAGGCGAAATATAGCAGAAAATCGTCATTTCTTACTTTCTAGGTGAGTCCGAATGTTCGAATATTGTGTAGTTACGAATGTGCAAAATATTAAACTGTTGGAAATTATAAATGCCTGCCACTCGGAAACCTTGCGTGATGGAGAAAAACCGATATCATATTTGAATTTAGGAGAACAAATACTATCGGAATCACATATTTTTCTTTCTGAGACAAAAAAATTAAGTTTCTTTTTTGTTGCTCAGTGTCATGAGTTCAGAGATTTTTTATTAAGAGCGAGATAGCCAATATAGATTTCATTTATTGTAATATGACATTTATTTACTGTATTTATAGAAGAATGAGGTGCACACAGGAATTAAACATAGTTTCAATTCAGGAAATACATGCTATTATACATTACAGGGATTCTTATCCTCCCAACTTCTCTCAAAAAAAAGTTACAACTGAAAATAAATAAACAGGCACAATCGAACCCGTAGGTTCATGGCCGTGCGAACATAAGCTGTCCATATATCGCTATCTTTTAGTTAATGTTTCCCAATCATTCCCTGAATAATCTACTTTCCTCAAATCGTAGTTAATATTATTCTCCCACCTCATTCTTGGTCGACCAACTGGTGTTTTCCCTCTGGTTTTCCTACAAGAAGCTTCCATGCACGTCTTTCATTCCCCATTCCTGCCATATGTCCTGCCCATCGCAGTCTACCGAGACTTAACTGTTCTTATTATACTTCGTATCGGGCTTCCCTATAAAGACCATGTAGTTCATTGTTACATAGTATTCTCCATTCACCTGTCTATTCATCTCTCTTTGGTCCAAAAATGTTCCTAAGAACTTTATTCTCAAATACTCGTAATCCCCTTTTCGCCCTTAAAGTAAGAGTCCATGATTCGCATCCAAATAATTTAACTGGTAGAATAATTGTTTTATATATTTTTAGTTTAACGTTTTTTTACAGAAGTGGGGGGGGGGTAAATAGTATAGGTAAATTATTTTTTTAAACAACTCAGTAAAATCATTATTTAAAAAACACAATTATTGAACACACAATTATCAAATGCGTAGTTCGAAGGTATCTGTTCATTATTTGCTATATTCAACATATTTGTTAGAGAGTCAGTCACTGCAAAATAATGCTCTGCCTTGTTCGTAATATTAAAAAAGGAGAACTTTCTTTATCACAAAAGAAGGAGGTGGCAAAGAGAATTCGATAAAGATCGAGGTGAAACACGACTGTCATTGGTTGTGAAACAAAATTCATTAAACATGATTGGTCATTGGCTCCCATTTGGGGCATGAGTTAAATAGCCTAGTAAAATATTTGTATTAATATTAAGGGATTTTATTCTATTATTTGACAGCAACAATTAAATGTTTAGATTTTTCTATTTGAAGTTATATTTAGGTATGAAAAGAATATTAAGATACAAAACTATTTATTAAATTTTAGTATTTAGGCTATACTAAAATCCTGCTTTACTCTTAATCAAGAATTTGAAGGAATACACCAGAAAATCCACTTGTTACGCTTATACATGTACAACCAGAATGATACTTTTTATTTACATATCCCATCTTATGATCAATTTCCTAATTAATTCACTCTGGTGAACTGTGGCTTTGAATGGAGAAGACTGGTGTAGACTTCTGAAAATGCCAAGGCTCACATGGTGCTGTCGTGCCAGTGATTATGATGGTCTACTTCTCACCATCATCATCATCAAGTCAGGGATTAGGCCGTTGGCCTGTTCCGCTTCAGGATAGAAATTGGTACCTCCATGGCTTCTTAGTCGTCCTGAGGCTCTTCGCCCTGTGGGTCTGTAATTGAATGGCTTCAGAGGTAGTCTGTTGTTTGGCATTCTAAAGAAGGTGTTGATGCCAATTATTTTGATATATTTGAATGGTTTCAGTTATTGCTGGTGTGTTGAGAGCTTTGCGGATATCTTAATTTCGCATGTGGTCATAAAGCGTATAACCCGCTAAAGGTCTTAATAACTTCATTTCTGCAGCTACTATCATATTTAATTTGCCTGTAGTAAGAGTCCAGGTTTCAGAGCCGTAAAGTAGAGTTAGAAGAACCATTGATTTATAAAATTCTAGAATTGTATCTGGGCGTACTTTTCGGAGAAGAATGCTTTTATTGTTCCTATATGTTTTTTGGAATTTGATCAATTTTATGTCTATGTCTTTACATGTGTCGTAGGAAAGGTTGCAGCCAAGATAAGTAAAGTTATTAACTTGTTCTATTATATTGTTGTTAATAACAATTTTAGTTCACATGAACTGAGACAACACAACAATCTGTCAGGATACAAGCTGCTGAAATGAGATTCCTCAGACAAATAGCAGGATATCAAATAACAGACAAAAAACATAACACAGAAATAAGACAACACTAAAAATAGATGAATTAAACTCAACAATGGAGAAATACAGAACAAACGGGAAAGAAAACTTGGCAAGGATGACTGAGAATAGAATACCAAAAGTAGCATACAACTATTCACCACTAGGAAGAAGAAGCTTGGGAAGACCAAGGAAAAGATGGAAAGAGCAGCAATTTGGAGCCGGAACAGGCTAGTAAATAAGCCCAAGCCATGAAGAAGAAGAAGAAGTTCGTATCGGTATTTTCTCTTGAAATGTCATGGTTTTTGTGTGATTCACTGACATTTGTAAATTATAATCTTGGGTTATATTTGAAATCTATCTACTGCTCTCTGTAGGTGAACTACAGAAGTAGCCAATATTACTTGATCATCTGCATACATTTATGTGTTGAGGGGTCGGCCATCAATCATAAAGTGTGATTGTAGTTGGTTGTGCCATAATTTTATGATTTCATTCATATATATATAATATATATATATATATATATATATATAATAAATAGAAGAGGGGAAATTCTATTTCCCGTAGTGATAAGACCCGGAAGATTGAATTGAATAATAGGAAATGACGTATTGAGAAGTGAAAGAACGTTGGAGCAGATTTTAATCTTGAACAAGATTCAAAATAATCATAATTCATAAATATTCTAACTACCTTCGTGTTTTGCATGATTACAAACATCAAAACGAAACTGATTTACTGATATATCCTAAATTTACATTTTAGTTCTTAGGTTTGCATAATAATTCAGTTTCTGTGAAATATTATGACATTTTGAAGGCACTGACTTCAGTACATCTGATTTGCAAGTTTCGTAACTTAACAGTTTCGCATGTGTATGAAAGTGATATGTCAAAATCATTATGACTGTTTCAACAGAAATAAGTAACTAGAACCGGCTGCCGGAAACCAGGCTATAAAACAAAGTAGACATCTCGCGTGATGCTTTTGTTTCTCTCTCTCTTCGTAGGTAAATTTGTAATTACAAGTTACGGCGAGGATTAAAACGTGCGGGGTTCATTGCGTGTAAGTTAAGGTAATGCGATATGCCCTCTATCTACATCTACATGCATTACAGTGGGTGTTCAAATAATGTTATCAACAACCCAAAATGTGCTACACGCAGTAAAAAAAACTATTACGTTTACGATAGCAATTTGCCTTGATTTACTTAGACTATCTTATATCTCGCCCCAGTTGGTTAGACACTCGTCCTCCAATTCTGGGTCCCCAGTTCGTATTTCGGTCACACTATATGCAAATTTTGCATCTTCTTTAACTTTGTTTTGGGTCTAATGTATAATAATGTATAATAATCCATCCATAGTAATTCTGCCCGAAGGCAGGTCCTTCACTGCAATCATAGCATTTTCATGCTATGCTTGCAGCTTTACTAGGGAATTGTATAGGTGTGGTAGCTTCCCGTTGCTTTCCACACCTGTGAAGGATAATGATGATGATAATGGTAATGATAAGGATAATGATGATGATGATGATGGCCATATGATTTCGGGGACCGTTTGGGCCTTAGAGTTTTCCTGACATTTGTCTTACAGGTGAGGAAAAAACCCCGATAAAAACCTCACCCAGAAAAACTGCCCCGACCGGGGATCGAACCCGGGCCCGCTGCGTGACAAGGCAGCACGCTACCTCCAGACCGCAGCGGTGGACATGTATAATAATCATCATCATCATCATCATCATCATCACTCCAGGGATTAGGCAATTGCCCGTTCCGACTTCATAATGCATCAGCCCAACGTCTTCTAGGTCTTCCAACATCACGCCTTCCTCTTGCTTGATAATTTCTTGCTAACAATGGATATCTCTCCTTACTCATTCCATCCATGTGATCAATCCATTTCTGTCTGTAATTCGTGACTTTATCCAATAAAGGCTGTACTTTCAATTCTTCTCTTATATCCTCATTTCTTATTCTATCAAGTCTTGTACATCCTTTTACTTGTCTTAGGAACCGCATCTCTGCCGTCTGTATTCTATCCTTCTGTCTTTTCACTGGAGCCCAAGTTTCACATCCATACAATATTGTGGGAACCGCCATAACATTATACATTTTTATCTTGGTTTCTTTTCTAATTTTATTTTTGAATGTTCTCTGTATTGTTCCACACACCGTCTGAAATTTATTTATTTTGGAGTTAATATCTCTTTCCACATTGTAGCCACATGTATAATAATAATAATAATAATAATAATAATAATAATAATAATAATAATAGCTTTATTTTACCTGGCAGAGTTAAGGCCTTAAGGTCTTGTCTGCCACTCAACCAGGTTTTAAAAAATACAAAAAAAGAGTTTTACATCTAATTTACAATATACATAAACGATTACATGTTATAAATACAATACAATTAATATATTGACTTAGGCTTTCACGGCCGGAGTTACTATGATGATCTTGTAGAAACAACCCTTGAGGATGCCGGATGCAGTCTCTGGCGAAACGTTGGGGAACTACAAGCCTCAAGACCACGGCCAACAACCCGGAAATCTTCTACAAGATCATCATAATACAATTATTATTAATAATATATTTTGATTTACTCTAGATTTAACGAATTAAATATATAATATGTACAAGATATATAAAAGAACGAGAAAAAATTATTAATGGCATAATATATATTTAAATAAATAGAAAAAATGAGGATATAAGAGAAGAATTGAAAGTACAGCCTTTATTGGATAAAGTCACGAATTACAGACAGAAATGGATTGATCACATGATGGAATGTGTAAGGAGAGATATCCATTGTTAGCAAGAAATTATCAAGCAAGAGGAAGACGTGATGTTGGAAGACCTAGAAGACGTTGGGCTGATGCATTATGAAGTCGGAACGGGCAATTGCCTAATCCCTGGAGTGATGATGATGATGATGATGATGATGATAAATAGAAAAAAATAATTATTAGATAACAGGTAAGTGTATAAGCGTGACTTAAAAGTGCCAAGTGTGCGGCAACCCCTGATATCTTGAGGAAGGAAATTCCAGGAGCGGGCAGAAGCTACTGTGAAGGAAGTAGAATAAGAGGAAGTACTATGAAGAGGAATTGTTAGAAGACTGTTATCTTATGACCTAGTGTCAATATTGTGGTAAGAGTGTAACTTCTCAAATCTGGACGCCAGGTAAGTAGGAATGTAGGAATTCAGAAGCTTGAAAAGTAGTGAAAGAGAGTGCAATTTACGTCTGTCAGTAAGACAGAGCCAAGAGACGTTATTAAAAGTGTTCGGAAATGTGGTCATAACGGCGGATATTAAAAAAGAATCGAACGCAAGCATTATGAACACGCTGCAGTCTCTGCGACAAGTCATAAGTTAGATCATTATATATAATGTCACAGTAATCGAAGTGTGGCAACACAAGATTCTGCACAAGGATTTGTTTTAACGAAACCGGGAGAATATTCTTTAAACGTCTAAGATAATGTAAGATGGACATGGACACGCTGTTAAAGAGTATACACATCAGGAACTGGTTCAGCATTCACAACGCTTTTCAGATACCTCCAGGGGTAAAACTAAAGGGTTTTTAAGTCCGGTGATGTAGCAGGCCATGCAACAGGGCCGACTAAATAATGTCATTCGTCAGTTCAATCTACCGTGGCAACGATGCATTTATGGACACTTATTCATAGGGCATTTTTCCCTCCGTTTCCAGTCAGGAATCAGTCCCTGCAGTTTGTCGGTGTAATTAAAATTCGATACTAGTAAAATTCATGGTGATTTTCCGTTGAGGTATTAGTTCACAGTAATATAATGTACGGTTAAAAACTATAATATAGTTACCTTGAAGGTCCGTCTCCTCAACTTAAGTTCTTTTAAAACTCTGTAGGCCTTTCGGGACTAGTCCCATCATCATCATCCCTTGCTTCAACAAGGGTCAACAAGAACGGACCTAATGCATTCTGCTGATGATGGGACTAGTGCCGAAAGGCCTACAGAGTTTTAAAAGAACTTAAGTTGAGGAGACGGACCTTCAAGGTAACTATATTATAGTTTTTAACCTACATTATATTACTGTGAATTAAAATTCACTCTGTAAGTGTAACCCATTTAATTTATTAAACATCTGGGAGTGTAGAGGGGACTGAGTAGATAAAGTTTCGACAAGGAACCAATGTCGGAAACATACAATTTCGATCTAAAATAGGTTTGAAGTTCGAAACACAATGGGCTGATATCGTGTGTCTTGTGGTTCAGAATAAGTATTACAGACTTCTAGGGGTTGTACTACAAGTGTGGTTCCACGTGGCGACCCTGTTGTTCGTTGCACAAAGTGTACATGCGACGCATATTTTCATACACACGCCCTACAAGACCTGGTGTGTGCTTAATAATATCTGCTGTCGCCAGAATTCGTGCAAGAAGATTCGACAGATTTATTTCAACCCCTAGAAGTCTGTAATACTTATTCTGAAACATAATTATTAGAAAGATCGTTTCCGCGCAAGATTATATATATATATATATATATATATATATATATATATATATATGATATGAAAAGAAAAAAGAATGCTTGAGTCGGGATTTGAACTCGAGTCTCTAAAGTCTGTACCTTTAGCGCTCTAACCAACTGAGCTAGCCAAGAATTCCAAGACAAACATACAATTTTCTTATACATGTAGTGTATATATATATATTTAATTACTTCGTTCACTCTTGTAACTTTGTAACAAAGATATTAGAATACGATATTTGAAAGTAGCACATTTTACATATCTGACATAAATAATTTTGTAAGTACATTAGCATAAAGAATGAAATTCATGTTTGCTAAAGTGTTAAAAATGATACGATAGCGTGTATTACAGTAATTTCGCAATATAGTCCACCAGTGAAGTAGAGCCTATACATAATAGATGAAGAGATAACTGGTTTGAAATAAAACATAAAATATGAACATTATTGTTGAATACGTGCAGGAAAATGGCATTTTCATTACTTAGAGCTTTACTCCCATTAATTGCCTTAACTTTATTAAACAACGTGTTATCTGCTCCATTAATAACACAAAATTCTGATTTCTTTCCATAGTAGACCTATTTTATTATCAACAATAAATCACAAGTTCATGTTGCATACCATTTGAATAGTAATAATAATAATAATAATAATAATAATAATAATAATAATAATGTAATCCTTCCAGCATCTGAAGATGAATTACAAAGACTATTTAATTCATACCCCAAACGGGAGTCAATGACCAATCACGTTACAATGATTTTTTTATTTACAACCAATCACAGTCGTGTTTCGCCTAGAATTTACCAACTAAAGTTTATCATAATAAAGAAAGCACCTCCTTTTTAACATTCTGAATAGGTCATAGCATTATTTTGCAGTGACTGACTCGCTAAGAAATACGGCTACCAGATTGTATATATAGTGCATGAATGTAAACACATACCGCATGCGGGAGTTAATATAAAAACATTTGTAGCAATTGATTATACCACCAAAAAAGAAACCACTGTTTGCGCTTTCTTAAATGTATTTTTTCCCAGAAAAATATAATTGTCATATTTACATCATAGGACATCAGAAATGAATTAATATACAGTTTGATGTGTTTCATTTTTTCTTCACTAGAGTGCGTTCCTTTGGCAATAAATAATATGATCTGGTTGCAGTGACGAACAAAAGAAGCAAATGAAGCGTACAATCGTTTCTCATTTGTTTTCAAACATCGCCGTTTACATTAAATATATTCTTACTTACTTACTCACTGGCACTATTGAACCCGAAGGTTCATGGCCGCGCGGACATAAGCTCTCCATACATCCCTATCCTGAGCCAATGCTTTCCAATCATTCCCTGTATAATCTGCTTCCCTCAAATCATAGTTAATGTTGTTCTCCCACCTCATTCTTGGCCTACCAACTGGGCGTTTTCCCTCTGGCTTTCCTACAAGAAGCTTCCATGCACGTCTTTCATTCCCCATACGCGCAACATGTCCTGCCCATCGCAGTCTACGAGACTTAACTGTTCTTATTATATCTGGCTTCCTATAAAGACCATGTAGTTCATTGTTATGTAGTCTTCTCCATTCACCTGTCTGTTCATCTCTCTTTGGTCCAAAAATTTTCCTAAGAACTTTATTCTCAAATACTCGTAATCTCCTTTCCTCCCTTAAAGTAAGAGTCCATTAAATATATACATATTTTAAAATAACTATATTTAAATAATGATTTGTGAGTAAACAGCTTAATTTTATTCGTTAAATAGTCCTAACAAATGCCACTCTTGATTTCGAAATTCTCTAGGTAAATTCACTCCTCACTTCGTGAGTCGTGAATTCATCGATAATTTGGAAATCACTCGTGACATTACATATGAGAAATATATCAATTGCAAGAAATTATTACATTATAATCTACATGTATCAACAAACAAATAAAAAACAATGACATTTGAAGGAAAATATCCTGTCCGATCAAAAATAGTTCTTCAAAACAAAACAGTAGATCAAGTAAAATGTTTCAATTATTTAGGATGTTTATTATCATATGAAAAAAGAGAAAGATCTAGATAATATATTACAAAAATGCCAGCATATGTGTGGCACAATTTAAAGAACCTTGCTTAATATAACCAGAAAAGAGACAATGATGAGATTTTATAAGGCCTGCGCAATCCCGCTCCTAATGTACGGATGTGAAAACTGGACATTAAATAAATTTGGAAAAAGGAAGATAGAAACGGCAGAAATGCGTTTCTTAAGCAGAATAGCAGGACACACTTCAAGAGATCATATATGCAATACCGACATTTGAGAACAATTACAAATATATGAATTAGCAAATAAATTGATAATTTGTAAATCACTCGTGGCATTACTTATGATAATAATAATAATAATAATAATAATAATAATAATAATAATAATAATAATAATAATAATAATAATAATAATAATAATAATAATAATAATAATAATAATAATTACGATAATAAATTACGATGATAATAATAATAATAATAATAATAATAATAATAATAACGTAGAATATATATACATAAAATATCCAAAAGGTAGTGTTAATATACGTTATAGGAAACATCACTGCATTTTAAATGAACTGAACTTTATTTGAAACAATAAAAAACAATAAATACGTACTTGCGGCCACGTTATCAATAATTGTTCTCAAGGCCTCCTGTTGTTTCAACTAATGAACATTGCCCACACTGTTAACGTTAGTCAATTGTTTATAATGAACGCAAATATTTCCAACAAAGATGTTATTATTTTACTCTTATTTATAATTTGAAAACATCATTGCGCAAAGAATAATGTACAACGCACGTTTGTGAAGTGTTTTACAGAATCTCGGAAATTAAAAATCTCACTACCGCTCGGTTTTTAAACATTTTTTTCCTCGATTCTGTAAAAACCACTTCCAAACCTCACATCGTAATATAATATTAACACAGTTGAGGACGACGGCACCTGCAAAAAAGTATATTTTTTAATTTTTATCTTATGACTATTCACCTCAACGGAATTTGATATGAATTTTATTAGTACTGACAAATAATGGGTATAATATGTCTATAACTTAGTGATATGAAACTTACGATGAAATAATCAGAATCCTCAGCTGTTCAGAAAATAGAGAATTACGATAAAATTCCCCAACTTTCCTTTATGTAGACTTCCTGAACTACAATATGAAATAAAACAATGACTGTATTTTGCGATGTTTTCCACTTCCTATTTTGATGAGAGATGTGCTTCCGTTCCTGGGGTTCTGTGGGTCGACCCCAGCTAGTTACTGTTATGACGTCACATTTCTTATGAATGTATGTGTATCATAATATAATACAGTTCTGTATTTCTAGTTTTATCATTTTTATTCTTCTGTTTGGAATTTTTATTTCATTCTTCATAGACACTCTAATATTTAAGGTCATTGCATATATAGAGTATTTGGTTGTATCCAGTATCAAAACTTCTAAAATTAATTGTAAATCACCGATGAAGAAATGTAAAAAAAAAATGTTAAAATATTAAAATAAGTACCTGATATATCAGTCATCCTCAGCTAAAATGAATTTCTATTTAAAATGCTTCGTCAAGTGGTTAAATCATGTAGGCCTCTCGGAAACATGTTCCATCTTCGGCATCTTATTTGTTACTCATTATTCAACACCATGTACTAACAAGATATATCAGTCATCCTCAGCTAAAATGAATTTCTATTTAAAATGCATCGTCAAGTGGTTAAATCATGTAGGCCTCTCGGAAACATGTTCCATCTTCGGCATCTTATTTGTTACTCATTATTCAACACCATGTACTAACAAGATATATCAGTCATCCTCAGCTAAAATGAATTTCTATTTAAAATGCATCGTCAAGTGGTTAAATCATGTAGGCCTCTCGGAAACATGTTCCATCTTCGGCATCTTATTTGTTACTCATTATTCAACACCATGTACTAACAAGATATATCAGTCATCCTCAGCTAAAATGAATTTCTATTTAAAATGCTTCGTCAAGTGGTTAAATCATGTAGGCCTCTCGGAAACATGTTCCATCTTCGGCATCTTATTTGTTACTCATTATTCAACACCATGTACTAACAAGATATATCAGTCCATCCTCAGCTAAAATGAATTTCTATTTAAAATGCTTCGTCAAGTGGTTAAATCATGTAGGCCTCTCGGAAAACATGTTCCATCTTCGGCATCTTATTTGTTACTCATTATTCAACACCATGTACTAACAAGATATATCAGTCATCCTCAGCTAAAATGAATTTCTTTTAAAATGCTTCGTCAAGTGGTTAAATCATGTAGGCCTCTCGGAAACATGTTCCATCTTCGGCATCTTATTTGTTACTCATTATTCAACACCATGTACTAACAAGATATATCAGTCATTCCTCAGCTAAAATGATTTCTATTTAAAATGCTTCGTCAAGTGGTTAAATCATGTAGGCCTCTCGGAAACATGTTCCATCTTCGGCATCTTATTTGTTACTCATTATTCAACACCATGTACTAACAAGATATATCAGTCATCCTCAGCTAAAATGAATTTCTATTTAAAATGCATCGTCAAGTGGTTAAATCATGTAGGCCTCTCGGAAACATGTTCCATCTTCGGCATCTTATTTGTTACTCATTATTCAACACCATGTACTAACAAGATATATCAGTCATCCTCAGCTAAAATGAATTTCTATTTAAAATGCTTCGTCAAGTGGTTAAATCATGTAGGCCTCTCGGAAACATGTTCCATCTTCGGCATCTTATTTGTTACTCATTATTCAACACCATGTACTAACAAGATATTGATTTAAAAAGATTGAGGAACAATTGAAAGATGATAGCCTCAGCTTCCTACATTTTTTAGCTACATTATTAAGATTGGAATTTATTGTACTTTCACTTTACCTTATTTTATATTTTTATTCACTTTTTTAATTATGAATTATGCTTTAGAATAACATTTTTAGCTTTTTTCTGTATTTAACACTGAGATGGCTTGGCCTAGAAAGCTTGGTTCTTGAAATCGGTCTAAAGTAAGATATTTTCTAGTATCTCAACCCTCGACCCAGTCCTTTAGTCTACCACTAGTTGAGAGTATTTGTAAATTATCTTTCATAAGGGTCGCATGTGGATGTGTGTCGCATAGTAGGACAAAGGCCTTATATGCCTATCACGGCTTATATGCCATGGAGTTGATTTTATAAACGAATTGCTAGTATAAAAATACTTTTTTTTTCGCGATAGTGCGTTTTGTTGTACTTAGAGCAACGACGACCATGGTTGAAAGTTCAACTTGCTATATTTCGGGGTTGCCAACCTAAATAACTACACTGTAATATTACAAACCACGTGTAGGAAGTAAAACCACTGTTGTTTATATATACTACGTACAATGTATATACAAAAATATATCCAAAATGTAGTGTTAATTATACATTATAATTCCACTCTTGCATATTTCTTTTTCTTTTCTTAGATGTTATTACACTATTTCCATTCGCACAAGTACCTGTCGCATTAACTATTCTGCATTTACTGATATTTGCCAACAATGCTAGTCAGTATTGCAGCGGACCACAGAGTAGCTGACAATATATGGCCACATGTCAACAGTTGGGATGGACCTTTATTTCCCGTGTGTGTGAAGAAGTTAAAAATTTTTCTTACACATAAAGTCTCATTTACCCTCTTTCGAGCAAAGTTAGAATTATGAGCTTCTAAAGATTAACAGAAGATGGCCATAGGATACATAATATGCAAATAACTAAAAATCAATCATTGGTTGGGATGGGCCCTTATTCCACTGAGCCCCTCAATTGTTAAAAGTGCAATGAGCCTCTACATTATAATGTACATTGTACGAAACAAATCACTGCATTTTAAATGGACTGAACTTTATTTGAAACAATATTCTTGACTTTAATGCCCCAGGTTGTCCTTTTGGACATTTCTGGTGTTTTCTCCTGGCACGTCCAAGGTTGTGGCGCCTGGAAGGCGGGGATACTTTGCCCCGATGATATGATGGATGCTGATGATGATAGTGGTGAGCCAGGAGAGTCCTTAATTCTAAGTTTAATCTAATATGAATTTGAATGATGATGATTGCGATGGCCATATGATGTTCGGGGACCGTTTGGGCCTTTTAAGTTTCCTGACATTTGTCTTACAGGTTAGGAAAAACCACGAAAAACATCACCCAGGAAACTGTCCCGACCCGGGCCAGCTGCGTGACAAGGCAGCACGCTACCTCGAGATCACAGCGGTGGACGTATTTGAAACAATATAAAACCATAAATATGTACATGCCGCCATTTTATCACTGATTGGTGTCACGGCCTGCTGTATTTTCAACTAATAAACATTGCCCCCTCTATTAACGTTAGTCATTTGTTTATAATGAATGTAAATATTTCCAATAAATGTTACTTACTTACTTACTTACTTACTCACTGGCACTATCGAACCCGAAGGTTCATGGCCGCGCGGACATAAGCTCTCCATACATCCCTAACCTGAGCTAATGCTTTCCAATCATTCCCTGTATAATCTACTTCCCTCAAATCATAGTTAATGTTGTTCTCCCACCTCATTCTTGGTCTACCAACTGGGCGTTTTCCCTCTGGCTTTCCTACAAGAAGTTTCCATGCACGTCTTTCACTCCCCATACGTGCAACATGTCCTGCCCATCGCAGTCTCCAATAAATGTTACTATTTTTTATTACTATTTTATTATTATTTATTATTTTGAAAACTCTATCGCGCAAAAACTGTAAAACGCACGTTTGTGAAGTGTTTTACAGAATCTCGCAAATTAAACACCTCGCTATCACTCGGTTTTTAAACATTTTGCTCGATTCTGTAAAGAAACCACTTCCCAATCTGGTATCGTAATATACTATTTTTATGTTTCTGGGGCTGGGACAAACACAGATGAGGTATTTTCGCATTGGAAATACGTGTTTGTACGTGCGAAACTCACCCCATCCACTGGGATTTAAACAAACGCTGATGCAATTTGGTGCCTGCTGCGCGCTATTTGTCTGTCCCTTATCTCCACAGGTGTAACAATCACGTACAGGCTTAACGGGATCACCGCCCGCAGGGCCGGGGATCGAGGCCAGTGCTTCTGTTCTAAATAATTAACTCCGGAACAAATAACTCTCCTCCAAAGAGGATTAGTGAGGCTGCAGCGCCTTCTAAATTAAACATCAACTTCCTCAGGATTATGCAAATTAAACTTCGTCCACAAAATGTCACTGACCGCCATTCTTCTACTTTGCACATGTAGGTGTTTGCAGTCATTCACTATATCCATCATCATCATCATCAAGGATTAGACCTGTTGGTCTGTTCCGATCTCATGTTAGAATTGGTCTGACCATCTTTTACTGGGTCTTCCAACATTTCTTCGTCCTAGTGGTTTTTGCAGCGCTTTTGATGTTCCAACTCCTTTCAAAAAACATTAAGCTGAAAATATATAAAACTATTATTCTGCCAGTTATATTATATGGGTGCGAAACATGGACTCTTACTTTAAGAGAGGAAAGGAGATTACGAGTATTTGAGAATAAAGTTCTTAGGAAAATTTTTGGACCAAAGAGAGATGAACAGACAGGTGAATGGAGAAGACTACATAACAATGAACTACATGGTCTTTATAGGAACCCAGATATAATAAGAACAGTTAAATCTCGTAGACTGCGATGGGCAGGACATGTTGCGCGTATGGGGAATGAAAGACGTGCATGGAAACTTCTTGTAGGAAAGCCAGAAGGAAAACGCCCAGTTGGTAGACCAAGAATGAGGTGGGAGAACAACATTAACTATGATTTGAGGGAAGTAGATTATACAGGGAATGATTGGAAGGCATTAGCTCAGGATAGGGATGTATGGAGAGCTTATGTCCGCGCGGCCATGAACCTACGGGTTCGATAGTGCCAGTGAGTAAGTAAGTAAGTAAGTGGTTTGTAATGAAGAATCTGTTTCGGAATTATATTATTATCCATTCTATTGATGTGGTCCATCCATTCATAACTGTATTGTGTAATTCTATCTAACAGTTTGAATGTATTCAGTTCCCTTCGTATATCCTCACTTCGCCTTTGATCCATTATTGTATAGCGAGTCACACTCCTCAGAAACCTCATTTCTGACGATTCTATTTTTCGTTCCTGGTTTTTGGTTAAGACCCAGTGTTCCGGTCCATACAGTAGTGTTGGAACCGCCATTGATTTATAAAATTTTAAAGTTTCTCCTTTCTAGTTCCTTTGAAACTTCGTTTTATGGCGCCACACATGTAATTCAATTTATTTATTTTGTTTTCAATGTCCTCACTTTTTCTATATGACACATTGTATTCCAGGTAATTAAAATTGCTCACTTGTTCTATTATTTTATTCTCTAATTGGATTTTTACTCTTATTGGCTCATGCCCTCGAAAAGCTAAAGCTTTTGTTTTTAGAGTATATTCAGTATATTGTTGTTCTAAATTTCTATTTTGATTCTGACTACCTATATTATATTTTCTATTTATTTTCAATCTCTAATCATTTTAGCTGACTATTTAACTCATGCTGCAAATGGGAGTCAATGACCAATCACGTTTGATATAATTTTGTTTTACAACCAATCACAGTAGTGTTTCACCTTGCTCTTTATCGATTTATCTTTATCAGCTACAGCTTTTGTGATAAAGAAAGCTCCTCCTTTTTTATATTCTGAGCAGGTCAGAGCATTATTTTGCAGTGACTGACTCTCCAACAAATACATTGAATATAGCAAAAATAATAAACATATTCCTTCGAATTACACATTTGATAATTATGTGTTCAATAATTGTTTTTTAAATAATGATTTTACTGAGTTGTTTACTAAAAATTAATTAATAATATATAAATTTGGTTATAATATCCAGTTTCGTGTTTTTCATTTTTTCCCAACTAGGGTGCATTCTTACAATATTGCGATCCTATTTGGCAATAAATAATATGATCAAGTTGCAGTGAACAAACAATGAAACATAACCATATATTTCTGATTTGTTTTCAAACATCGCCGTTTACATCAAATATATAAATATTTTAAAATACCGGCAATTGGACATTCTCTGGAAATTAAATACTGAAAATATGATAATTACAGATAAATCAGATAATTCAAGGGCTTAGGGCAGTAAAATAAGCCACATTCTGTTTAGAAATGTCATTTATTACAATGATAGCAAATAAATGTATTGAAATATCCATAAAATAATTTGTAAGTGCGCCAGTAATGAGTTAAAACATATAGACGCACAATGTATTAAGAACAATACAGCACAATTAGTATTTATAATTTTTTGAAACAAAATCCTTATATCTCAGAAGAAACAATATCTGGATTATTATGTTATTGCCCTAAGCCCTTCATATAGGCAAATAAGATGTTTATAGATAAATAAGATAATCATAAATAACTGATATTGTCTTTATACATTTTAACCTGTTTTTATTCGGTCAATAACTAAATTTGATAATGACAGCCTCGATATCGAAACGTGTACACTATTTTGATAATTTAATTTGGTGAGTAGGGTTTTATTGATAATGTGTATTACGTATACTTATGGCATGATGATTATGGCATCATTAGTTAATAAATATTTTATTTTCATTTTTGATTATTTATAAAATGTTTTTTTTGAAAATTTTTTGAAACATCTTTCATCAAATCATGCCTAGATTTTATCAGCATGCTGTGCTGTGCTGTGCTGTGCAGTAAAATTCATAGGTTATTCTATTGATGCATGTATTTGTCTTCTGAAAATTAATTTTAGATCACCCGCGGTGGGCTCGTGGTTATGTCCCTTGCCTGTACAGTCCAGCCGCTGAATCTCCGGCCCTGACGTTTAGGTTGTACGAGGGGTAAAAGGAAAAAACTCGCCCTCTACTGCCAATAAGGAAATAGTTGAAGTGAAAGTGAACGTCTACCACAACCAATCACTGCTCTTGACGCCGCTAGTAAGATTTGTAATTGCTGCGATGTGTCGGCTGTATTTATGCTAACCACCATGATTTCATATTCTACGTGATACACAAAGTGGCACCTCCCACTGAATATCCATATCGGCAACACCGTCGTGAAAATGTCAGGACTGGAGACTCAGCAGCTGGACTATAGTTCCGTTGGACGATGCTTTAAACTAGGACGTGGCCGATGAATTTTTAGGATGGAAAAATTCAGGGGATAAGACCTCCGGGAGGGACTTCAAGCAATGGGTCCCGAGTCTGAATATTTTCAGACTCGTAAAAGAACTATATGTCTGAATGAAATGATATCTGTGCAAAATGTATCGGCCATTTCCCATGTAGTAATACTTTAGTTAACCACTAGATGTCTCATCGAGGCACCCTATCACATGCTGACATCTATGGATTAATGAGCGTTACTAAATTAACTTGGCGAATAACTTGTCATTGGGCAGCGCTCTACTCCGACACAAGAAAGGCAATGACGTAAGATTCATTCTTCTTCTCTCTGTATTAGATTCATAACATGTTTTTTTTATCAAATACCCCAGGTTTGTCTTTTAGACATTCCTGGTTTCTCTCCTGGCATGGCGTATTTGTAATCCACTTCTGATGTTGGGGCGCCTGGAAGGCGGGGTTACGTTGCCCCGATGATATGATGGGTGATGATGATGATAGTGGTGCGCCAGGAGAGTCCCTAATCATAACCTAAGATGAATATGAATGATATTATTATTGATTTCGTACATCTCAATGATGGATAAATCATATTTCAAGAGAAAAATTATACGCTCAGACCGGGACTTGAACCCGGGACCCTTGGTTCTCTAGACCAAGTGCTCTACCAACTGAGCTACCTGAGCAAGTACCGATCTAAACGCAAATCTTTCTCTATATACATTGTAATTCCCGTCCACCAAATGCTATGAAGCCATGCTTCTATCTTGCAAATGGCGGCTCCTTTATTAAGAAGACATATTTGGGAATTATACATTACAGCCAGTACGGCTTTTACCATGTTATTATTATTGATTTCGTACATCTCAATGATGGATAAATCATATTTGAAGAGAAAAATTATACGCTCAGACCGGGACTTGAACCCGGGACCCTTGGTTCTCTAGACCAAGTGCTCTACCAACTGAGCTACCTGAGCAAGTACCGATCTAAACGCAAATCTTTCTCTATATACATTGTAATTCCCGTCCACCAAATGCTATGAAGCCATGCTTCTATCTTGCAAATGGCGGCTCCTTTATTAAGAAGACATATTTGGGAATTATACATTACAGCCAGTACGGCTTTTTCCAAGTTTTTATTATTGATTTCGTACATCTCAATGATGGATAAATCATATTTGAAGAGAAAAATTATACGCTCAGACCGGGACTTGAACCCGGGACCCTTGGTTCTCTAGACCAAGTGCTCTACCAACTGAGCTACCTGAGCAAGTACCGATCTAAACGCAAATCTTTCTCTATATACATTGTAATTCCCATCCACCAAATGCTGCATTTGGTTTAGATCGGTACTTGCTCAGGTAGCTCAGTTGGTAGAGCACTTGGTCTAGAGAACCAAGGGTCCCGGGTTCAAGTCCCGGTCTGAGCGTATAATTTTTCTCTTCAAATATGAATGATGATGATTGCGATGGCCATATGATTTCGGGGACCGTTTGGGCCTTAAAGTTTTCCTGACATTTGTCTTAACAGGTGAGGAAAAACCCCGATAAAAACCTCACCCAGAAAACTGTCCCGACCGGGGATCGAACCCGGGCCCGCTGCGTGACAAGGCAGCACGCTCCCGAGACCACAGCGGTGGACGGTTCATAACATGTTTGATCCAGAATTATGAGTCCCTCCATCTATTTTTTTGGTCTTCCAGGTGTCCTTCTCCCATCCTCTCGAAACTTATATCTTGCTATGCGTACAATTCTACCTGGTATCATGCGGAATATATGTTGATTCTATTCAATTTTTTTTTTTTTTTTCCACCTTTATTCCTGATTATTCATCTGTCTTCTTATTTCTTCGTTAATAATTTGAACTTTCCTTAATTTACGTACAGTCTTCCTCAAAATATTAATTTCCATATAATATAACTGGTAGAATAATAGATTTATATATTTTCAGTTTAATGTTTTTTTGGAAGGAGTTGGGAAGTCAAAAGTCTCTGCAATGCATAATAGCATTCATTTCCAGAATTAAGCCTATGTTTAATTTATTTGTGCATCTCATTCCTATTTGTGATTATTGTTCCTGGATATTTGAATTCAGTCACTCCCTCAAATTTTTCCTCATTTGTCATTAGCTGTCCATTTCCAGTCTATAATGTAATTCTAAAATATTTGAAATTAAATAGGACATGGTAATGAAATTCTAAATTTGACAACTGACAAAAATCACGAAAAAGTTAACTTGGCCAGATTGATCAAACCTCTGTTTACCTTGGGCAGATTGATCGAACCTCGGTTTTGAACTAGTGATCTCTCGTGTAGAGTCTCATATGCTATCATCTGAGCCATTTCATTCAGCGTGAAAAAAGCTGTTAATATTTAATCCTGATTAAAATTGATGCCAGTGAGCTGAAATAAATCTTGCTGCTTTAATATGAAAGAAGAACTGCAGATTATGGACAAACACCAAAAGCAGAGCTTAGCGCCAAGAGCAAAATTCTTCGCATCCTTCTTCCAGGATTAAATCTTCTTCTTTGATGTGCAAACTTGGTAATCACTGTCAAAATATCATTAGATACTTTAAGTCGGCTCTCAATTAAAAATAAAGCTTGACTTAACTTGCAACGTAGATTTGTCGATCATGGCAGACAAGTGGTTCCCATGCTTGAAACAGGTTCCGAGAATCTCAGGTTTATATCTGGCCAGGATCGATAGAGTTTTAGGATTTCACCAACAAGAGTGGGTAAAATTTCACCCAAAAACGTTATCTAATTGCTGTCACAATATTAATTTTGACTACTACTAACTAATACACTGGCACTATCGAACCCGTAGGTTCATGGCCGCGCGGACACAAGCTCTCTGCACATCCCTAACCCGAGCTAATGTTTTCTAATCATCCCTTGAAGTTTCGCTAAAATCATGTTTAATATTATTCTCTCATCTCATTCTTGGTCTACCAACTGGACGTTTTCCCTGTGATTTTCCAATAAGAAGTTTACATGCACTTCTTTCATTACCCATTCGTGCCACATGTCTCGCACATCGCGGTCTACGACACTTAACTGTTTTATTACATCATATTACATTCTTATTACCGGTACATCAGATACATTACAAGGTAATTCCAGAGTAAATCGAATTTATGGTCCAATTTTGCTAGTTTCTTGAATATATATTTCTTAATTTAATTGTTTATCCTATTATGTTGCGAGATAACAAACATGGCGTCCGGTAGAGCGATTTTTAGATTACGGTTTTCAAGAAAATTCCCTCTTGTTTGTTGGATTTCGATATTTTTTGAATACCTTTTACCTTTCATTTCATTCTATCTATAGTATCCATAGTAATTCTGCCCGAGGGCAGGTCTTTCACTGCAGTCATAGCATTTTCATGCTATGCTTTGCAGCTTTACTAGGGAATTATAGGCGTGATAGCTTCCCGTTGCTTTCCACGGGATGATGATGATGATAATGATAAGGATAATGATGATGTCCGGATGATTTTCGGGGAATGTTGGGCGCTAAGCTTCCTTACATTTGTGTTACATGTGAGGAAAAAACCCGTAAGAAACCTCATCCAGGAGCCTCCCCGACCGAGAACCGAACCCAGGCCCGCTGCGATTTCAATGGTATATATTTAATTTCGTTGCGAAAAATAAAAATTGCGGCCGCTAGAACGAGTTTTATATTATCGTTTCAGCTGAACACTTAGTCATAATAGTCTGATTTTGCTGTTAACGAACGCGGCATTAAAGTTAAAAGTGATCCCACAACAGACCCGGAGGCCCTTGGGGTAGTAGGAGGTTAAGGCTCCCACTTTTTTCTAGACAATCGGCACTTTATGTCAGCCGGGTTGTCAGCCCTGCGTGACGGAACGAACGCGGCATTAAATTTCTTAATTGACTGCTTACGCCAAGTTTTGTGCCGAAAAAATCAACTGTTTTCATTTTCGTTTTCGGTATGTAGGCCTACTAAGTAGGATCGATGAAAATTTGTAATTGTATTTCAGGAATATTTCCAGGAAACTTTAAGGCCCAAACGGTCCCCGAAACATCATTATCATCATTAACATATTCATTTAGTTTAGGATTAAGGCCTCTCCTGGCTCATCATTACCATCATCATCACCTATCATATATCATCGGGGCAACGTAACTCCACCTTCCAGGCGCCCCAACCTAACAAATGGGTTACAATAACGCCATGTCAGGAGAGAGTACAAAAATGTCGAAATGACAAATGGTGGCATCGAATAAAAACAAATTATGAATGGCTGAGGGCAGTAACATGATAAGCCACATTCTGGCAAGAAATGCCATTTATTACAATGATAGCAAATAAATGTACTGAAATATTCATCAAATCATTTGTAAGTGCACCAGTGATGAGTTAAAACATATAGACACACAATGTATTAACAACAACAAAAAAACTCCTGACGCGACAGGCCTACAAGGCCCTTGGCCTACCAGCCGGCTGCTGGCCTCACATCCACATGTGTTAATCGCAGAGGTAGATGATAATCAGCCAATGTAGGGGTGACATGTGGTCAGCATGTCGAGTCCCCCAACCGTTATAGCTGGTTTTCTCAACCTGGAGCCGCTACTTATTGTAGCTACCCAAATGCATCACGATGCTGGGTGGGCACCAGTCCCATACTGGCCAAAATACCATGAGGAAGAGTCCACCGCTGTGGTCTCCAGGTAGCGTGCTGCCTTGTCACGTAGCGTGCCCGGGTTCGATCCCCGGTCGGGACAGTTTTTCTGGGTGAGGTTTTTATCGGGGTTTTTCCTCACCTGTAAGACAAATGTCAGGAAAACTCTAAGGCCCAAACTGTCCCCGAAATCATATGGCCGTCGCAATCTCATCATTCATATTCATCTTAGATTAAGCTTAGGATTAGGGACTCTCCTGGCGCACCACTATCATCATCATCATATTATTATCATCATTTCATCAGATCATCAGGGCAACGTAACCTCGCCTTCCAGGCGCCCCAACTTCAGAAGTGGGTTACAAGTATGCCATGCCATGAGAGAACACCAGGAATATCGAAAGACAACCTGGAGCAATTAAAAAAGAACTCAGAAGGATATGTGGCTTATCGTGTTATTGCCCTAAGCCCTTCATATATATTTTCATGAGAGCAACCTCAATTGCTTGATTCTTCCGGAACTCGTAAGGTAGAAATGGAATATTGGATGTTTTTCCTTGTTTTAAATAATAACTTGATATAACTAATAAAATAGCAAAATTCCAGGGAATATGTGGTACGATAAAACGATCACTAAATAACAAAACAACAAGAGAGACCCAATTGAAATTTTACAAAACGTTGGCAGTACCGGTACTGCTCTATGGATCAGAAAACTGGATACATAAAAAACAAGATCTAAGTAGGATAACGGCGGCAGAAATGAAATTTTTGAGATCTGTTAAAGGGTGCACTAAGGAAGACAGAATCAAGAACACAAAAATAAGACAGGAACTTGAAACATTTGCAAATACTGATAAAATAGTTACATATAGGAAGCAACACACAGAATGAATGAAGATAGATATCCAAAACAAATAACAAAATACAAACCTAAAGGGACCCGAGATGTGGGCAGACCTAGAAAGAGATGGGCTGAAGTCGGAACGGGTCAACAGACCTAATCCATGAATGCAGATGATGATGATGATGATGATGATATTTTATAGAACATAATTTTTCAAAAAGTGTGACAAAAAGAGTTACTAATTTGTTGTGTTAGTGGTATCGGTACAAATATCTACACAGACTGTTAAAATAATAGCGCATAAATCTGGCACAGTTGGCAGCCTTGATATACGGCCTGTGTAGCTATCTCTAGTTTGTTCAGTGAGTTCTTGTCTCTGGTTATTGTAAGTTATTACATAGACTTGTAGCACAATTACATTCTTCACGCATTACACATTAACTCGCTCACTATTTACACTTTCACCTTGAGACGTTGATAATCTACGTCATAACGCACAACCCATCATTATTCGCTCATCTCGATTCCTTACCAACCAAAACTTCATTCTTCTTTTTCTCTTCACGGGCTAGCAAAATGCCTGTTCCGCCTCACAGTTGTTCTGTCCATCTTTTCTCTGACCTTCCTACATTCCTTGAACCTCTTGGTTTGAAGTTAAATGCTGCTTTTGGTAATCTTGTTCCTTTAATTCTTTCTACATGTCTAAACTATTTTTCTCTATATCCTCTGATTTTATCATTTAATGGATATATATTTAACTCTGTTCTTATATCTTCATTCTTTATCCGATCCATTCTTGTGCAGCCTTTTGTTCTTCCAAGGAATTCATTTCACTTTGTATTCTACTTTGTAATTTTTTGGTCATTACCCAAGTTTCGCTCCCATAAAGTAATGCAGGAACTGCCAATGTTTTATAAAACTTCAATCTAGTATCTCTTCTTGTTTTGTTCTTTAATGTTTTATGTATAGTTCCACATATCATTTGAAATCTTGACAGTTTCGCATTTACGTCTCTTTCAGTTTTTTGTGTTTATAGTAAAATTACAACCCAAATAATTAAAATTTGTTACTTGTTCCAGAGGTTTGTTGTCTATTATGATTTTTGATCTTATATGCTCACTTCCCCAAAATGCCATTATTTTCGTTTTTTTCCCTTTGTTTTTTCTAATATTATATTCTTGACATAACTGATTTAATTGATGCAAAGAGTACTGCAAATTATTTTCGTTTTCTTGAATAATAACCACATCGTCAGCATACATTAAAACATTTAATATTTTAAAATGGTCCATTCTTATACCTACATTAGCATTACTTTTCCAATTTTGGATGACGTCATTAATATATAATTTTTTAAAATTTCATTTATATACTTAATCATCCACATCACAGTACGTCCTACCCCCTAATATATATTTTGAATCCAATAGGCCTACTAGAATCTGGAACTCCCTACCACAAGATATGACAGGCAGCCGGACATTAACCCTTAAATTGGCAAAAGACTGGACTGGACTGGATAAGGCGAAGTCTAGCTTCACCCAGTGTGCTGCGTACGTTAGAACCCACTAGGGCTCTTTGGCAGCTAAGTTAATAGTGGCTATCATTACGGGGTTGTAGTTCACTTAACCCGAGCCTATTTGGCGACGCTAGCGTTTGTGTGCAAATGGTGATGAAATTTGGACAGAGATAGGGATGTGATGACCTGAAGCAGGACATCAGAAACCACATTGCTTTCAAGCCGAGAGTCGGAAATCCAGCACTGTGGAATGAGCCACGCTACTCCAGGTGAGAGCACATCGCCAAATCTCTGGCTGGATTTAATGAGGAGTAAATCGGAAGAATATGTTTCTATGTACAGCACGCCACTGGGGCAAGCGTCCAATACTGCGTACCATAAAATGTGTATGCAAAGATGTAAATTTGTGCATCTTGCTTACATTTTCAGTTATCAAGGCATCAATATGGGGAAGTTGCGCTACGTTGTGTAGGTCTGTTATCCTTGTGAAACGCGGTGCTTGAAAAATTATTTTCAAACACTTATTCTGTATAATTTGTATTCTTAGTTTATGCTGTTTTGCGAGGATGCTCCAGGCCTGACATTCGTACAGTAGCATGCTGCGGATCACGCTTTTATACAGTAAAAGTTTGATCTTACGTGACAATGTATTCGACCTGAAAAATGGGTATAAAATTGCAATTGCTGCATTTGCTTTATGTTGTAGATGTCGAATATGAATTTTGAACGTAAGCTTGGGGTCCAGATGGACCCCAAGATACTTCACTGAAGGTTCTAGGCGAAGATTTTGAGTTCCCAAGGTTAGTTGGATGGGTGACCATCTGGTTGATTTAGTGAAAAGGATCGCCTGGGTTTTTGTCGTGTTTATCTTTATGTTCCATAACTGGAACCAAATATAGATACGGTTGAGAGCGGTTTGGAATACATGGATTCGATTAGGAAGAGATTTGAAGGTAGTCTGGTAAAAGAAACAGGTATCATCGGCGAATGATGCGGTATGGATGTAGTGGCAAAAGACAAATGTCTTGTGTCAGTTATTTGAATGTGGCGGACCGCACTGAAAACGGAATCTTTTATAACTGTTATTATTAGGTATTTTGTATAATTAGACACATATTTAAGTGGTTTCTTTTCGATCGTTTTTTTTCTGATTTATTATAAATATTAAATTAATTAAACCAACTGGTGTATCCAAAAGGATAATTATGAATTTAAGGGTTAACTTGACCTTAAACATAAAAAAAATAATAATGAATCTTCTTAGTGATAAATCATAATAGTATATTATGATGCGAGGTAGGTAAGTGGTTTTTTACAGAAGCAAGGAAAATGTTCAAAAACCGAGGGATAGCAAGGATTTTAATTTTCGAGATTCTGTAAAACACTTCACAAACGTGCGTTTTACATTTTTTTTTTGCGCGATGGTGTATTCAAAATAATGAACAATAGTACAATACTATCTTTGTTGGAAATATTTGCGTTCATTATAATCGACTGACTAACGCCAACAGTGTGGGCAATAAAATAAAACAAAGTTAAAATGTACCTTATTAGGTCAGAGCTGTCGTCCTCAACTTACAAAATATGTATGCTTTTTTGTCTGAAGGCCTTTCAGAGTCTCTATTCCAACTTCAGCAGGTCTTTCTTCGCTACACCACTTGATGTTCTCAGAGTTGGTCCATGTGTAGTGTTGTACGTGACAAAAGCTCCGAGAACATCAAGTAATGTAGCGAAGAAAGATCTGCTGAAGATGGAATATAATTTCTGAAAGACCTTCAGACAAATAGCATATATATTTTATAAGTTGAGGATGACGACTCTGATCTAAGAAGGTATATTTTAATTTATTTTATTTCATGACTATCCACCTCAACGGTTGTAAATAATGAATTTTATTAGTATTGATAGTGTGGGCAATGTTTATTAGTTGAAACTATATGAGGCCGTGACACCAATCAGTGATAGAATGGCGGCACGTTTGTTTTATATTGTTTCAAATAAAGTTCAGTTAATTTAAAATGCAGTTGTTTCGTATAATGTATATTAACACTACCTTTTGGATATGTTTTGTATATACATTGTATGTAGTATACATAGAGGGCAGTGGTTTTACTTCCCACAAGCGTTTTGTAATATGTAATATTACAGTATAGTTATTTAGGTTCGCAACCTCGAAATGTAGGAAGTTGAACTTTCAATCATAGTCGCCATTATTGTTCGTACGCCAACGCACTATCGCGCAAAAACGTTATTAATTTACAACTGTGTAGCCCAAACCTGTTGACTTGTTGATTTTAACTGTTTTGGTGAATTGAGCGTTTGTAACTGAATTAGACATCTTTGTTCTGTTAACACCAATTAATACATGTACGCATGAAAGCTTCTTGTAGGAAAGCCAGAGGGAAAGCGCCCAGTTGGTAGACCAGGAATGAGGTGGGAGAATAACATTAAATATGATTTGAGGGAAGTAGATTATACAGGAAATGATTGGACAGCATTCGCTCAGGATAGGGATGTATGGAGAGCTTATGTCCGTGCGGCCATGAACCTACGGGTTCGATAGTGGTAGTGAGTAAGTAAGTAAGTAACCTTATACTGGGTAAGGATCAACCCAAGGTTAGAGCAAATAATTTTTTTTTCAATGACGCCAGGTTGTCATTTCGACATTCTGGTACTCTCTCCTGGCATGGCGTTATCGTAACCCACTTCTGAGATTGGGGCGCCTGAAAGGCGGAGTTACACTGCCCCGATTATATATGATAATAGTTGGTTATGATTCGCCAGGAGACGCCTTAATCATAAATTTAATGAATATGTTTATAATAATCAATTGAGTTGGTGTTTACTTGATGAAAATCCACATTTATAATTAAATGAAAATAAAACTTATTTTTATTTGATTTTCATATTTATTAAGATATACTGAATATACTTACTTACTTACTTACTCACTGGCACTATCGAACCCGTAGGTTCATGGCCGCGCGTACATAAACTCTCCATACATCCCTATCCTGAGCTAATGCTTTCCAATCATTTCCTGTGTAATCTACTTCCCTCAAATCATAGTTAATGTTATTCTCCCACCTCATTCTTGGTCTACCAACTGGGCGTTTTCCCTCTGGCTTTCCTACAAGAAGCTTCCATGCAAGTCTTTCATTTCCCATACGTGCAACATGTCCTGCCCATCGCAGTCTACGAGACTTAACTGTTCTATTTATATCCGGCTTCCCATAAAGACCATGTAGTTCATTGTTAAGTAGCCTTCTCCATTCACCTGTCTGTTCATCTCTCTTTGGTCCAAACATTTTCCTAAGTACTTTATTCTCAAATACTTGTAATCTCCTTTCCTCCATTAAAGTAAGAGTCCATGTTTCGCACCCATATAATATAACTGGTAGAATAATAGTTTTTAATAAATATGAAAAATAAAACCAAGTTTTATTTTTCTTTAATTAATGAATATGTTTATGATAATAATGATCGTCAGATGATGCTTGAGAACTGTTTGGGACTTAAAGTTTCCTGACATTTACCTTATAGGCGAGGAAAAACCCCGAAAAAAACAATAACCCAGGAAACGTGTCCCGAACGGGGATCGAACCCGGACCTACTGCTTGACGTGCTGCTTTTTTGTTTTCTAACTTACAAATTTAAATGTCTTCTTCTTCTTCTTCACCACGGGCTAGGCAAAATGCTTCTTCCGCCTCACGGTTGTTCTGTCCATCTTTTCACTGACCTTCCTACATTCCTTGAACCTCTTGGCTTGTAGTTAAATTCTGCTTTTGGTAAATGGCATTCCAAGAAATCCTCCCGCAGCTGGTAACCGTCAGGGGATTTAAAATCCTCCCGCGCTGATGGGTTAAATATCATCCTTTGTAAAAGTTGCTTTTTTGACGCTTCATTGGCTTACGCTGCCTAAACCGTAAAAAATACACAACATTAATGTATATTGAATGTGTAAAAAAATCTTTACAAAAAAGTTGGTGACAGCATATGTTTATCACAATAAGCATTTTTTGTCTTTGCCAAGAAGATCGGGATAAGTAGATTCCCGGGCAAGCGTAGCAGCGTACGGCGGGAAATTCTTTTACGGATCTCACAATAACGAATTTTGTCTTCCAGCTCATTTATGCCGAGAAGATCGGGATAAGCAGATTTCCGGGCAACGCCGGGTAATGAGCACGGGGTATCTAAAAATAATTACGATATTTTTTTTTCATCTACTTATTCAACTAAACCTAAAGACACACTAATTTTCGTCTTTCAGCTCATTAATGCCAAATAGATCGGGATAAGTAGATTTCCGGGCAACGACGGGTAATCAGCACGGGGTATCTAAAAATAATTACAATATATATATATATATATATATATATATATACATACCTTATACATATTTAACTAAATATAAAAACAATTAATTTTCGTCTTTCAGCTCATTTATGCCAAGAAGATTGGAATATGTAGATTCCCGGGCAACGCCCTGTAATCAGCACGAGGTATCTTAAAATAATTACTATATAAATTTATAATTATAGTCCACCACTATGGTCTCGAGGTAGCGTGCTGCCTTGTCACGCAGTGGGCCCGGGTTCGAACCCAGGCCGGGACAGTTTTTCTCGGTGAAGTTTTAATCACCTCAAATGCCAGGAAAACTCTAAGGCCCAAACGGTCCTCGAACACCATATGGCCATCGCAATCATTATCATTCATATTCATCTTAGATTAAGCTTAGGATTAGGGACTGCCCTGGCGCACCACTATCATCATCATCGCCCATCATATAATCGGGGCAACGTAACCCTGCCTTCCAGGCGTCCCAACCTCAGAAGTGGGTTACAAGTACGCCATGCCAGGAGAGAAACCAGGAATGTCGAAAGACAACCGGGGGCATTTACAAAATATATATATATATATATATATATATATATATATATATATATATATAATTTTCCTTTCAGTTATTCAACTAAACATAAGAACATTAATTTTCATTCCTTTAGGCGTAGCAGCGTATTCCGGGCGTTAGCTAGTGTTTTATATAATGTGGTTTTTGTTTCACGTGTCGGATATTTTGAATTTAAATACCCTATTTACTAAAAAAACATTTCTTAGCATTTTTGATTATTTTATCTATTTCCTCCTGGATATTATTGTATTTATATAGTCCCTTTAAACAGGAGTCCATAAATTAATCAGTTTTTGAAGTAATATCAATTTTACTGTTTGGGACTTGCTGATGGTTATTGCCAATTGTAACAAAACCATCAAAGTCTTGCTCAATTTACTGTGGAGGAGAACTTTCCACTGCCCTAACCTTAAATTGAAGAAACATGAATTTAGCGTGCCAGTTATTTAAATGTCCCGGACCGCAAAGAAAACAATATCGTATAAAGCTCTAAGTTCTTATTGTACATTATTGTGTAATTTGATGCAAATATAAGTAATTTATACACATTTGTTTTTCTATTGTTTTATAGACGAATTATGTCTGCTTGTCCTTTATGGACTTCTAAATCGTTCAACCGATCTTCGTAAAAAAATTGTATATACAGGTTTTCAGATGCGGCGAGTGTTTAGCCGTTATCTATTATGTTCTAAAATCATTAGGTGTAGGAGTTAACCTGAAACTAAAATTTAAAAATCTCTCTAGCAATCGCAATTTTCGATGTTCCACAACAAAACATGTGATCTAATATATAAAAATTAATGTTTGGTTGTATGTATGTTTGTTTGTTCGTATTTTATGCGCGGCCATACGGTTCGTCCTAATTTGATGGGGCTTTTTGCTAAATGTGCAGGAGGCTCCTGGGATGAACATAGGCCATAAGAGAGTTGTCATATTCAACCCCTTCACCCCTAAAAATCACCCTTTGCTGTGAAAAAGTGAAATAAAATCCCTATTTTGAAGCTTAAATGGCTTATGCTGCCTAAACCATAAAAATGCATCAAATTAATGTACACAGAATTGAATATTTCAAAAACCTCTACAAAAACGTCCGTGACAGCATATGTTTATCTTTTACCGATAACTCACAATAACCATTTTTGTCTTTTCATTGATGCCAAGAAGATCGGGATAAGTCGATTCCTAGACAAGTGTGCTCTGCCATACCGTTTATCCGATTGTGATGGGGCTTTTTGAAAAATGTTCAGGAGATTCCTAGGATGAACATAGGCTATAAGAGAGTTGTGATACTCAACCCCTTCACCCCTAAAAATAACTCCTTGTAGTGAAAAACGTGAAATAAAGTCCCTATTTTGACGGTTAAATGGCTTACGCAGCCTAAACCATAACATCTGCACCAAATTATTGCACACGGAATTGAATATCCCAAAAAACTCTACAAAAAGTCCGCAACAGCATATTTTTATATTTTACGGATAACTCACAATAACCATTTTTGTCTTTCATTGATGCCAAGAAGATCGGGATAAACTGATTCCCGGGCAAGCATAGCAGCTCAAGGCTGGTGGTAGAAACACGTTAACATTTATTTAGGAGTAGCAGCGCACGCCGGGTATTAGCTATGTAGTATCGTATAAAAATATGCCGAGGTATGTGTTATCCAAAAATCAGCTAATTCCGACCGTTAAATGTGAGGGTTTGCCTGAAACATGACAAAAAATTTACCATCCACCATGTTTGGTTTGTCCGTCGCAGAGTATACCATATAATTAATTCATTTATTTAGGCATAGCAGCGCACGCGTATTAAGTAGTGTGTTATAAAAAGCAAAGATTACCTACATGGCCTAAGTAAAACAAATATTGAAATGTATAATATTGTTAGAAGCATTTTCTCTGGAGAGTTAAACAAAGGCCCGTACTCTCGGTAAGAGAACCCACAACTTCTATATAGAGGGAAAGTGGCTTACCATGTTGGCCAAGTTTCCCGTCTGGCCTGTATTTGCGGCTCATATAACACTTCTAAAAGGGAAATTATTGCAACCCGCAAAAGAATTAAATTTAAATATTCCGGCTTTCTCATTTATATTCTCTTCTGTCTCTATCTATTTCACTCTTTCTTCTCTTTCCCCACCATTCTCCCTTTTCTTTCTCGTAAGATCATTGCTAGAATTTGTGTGTAATAAAAATAGTTAAATATGAGCAATGGAGTTCAAAATTAATGCACAGACACTAGCTTTTTATGTAAAGGTACAATTTTCAACTCTCAGACCACCATCATCAAAACCTGTTTATCAAATGCTGAACCGTATTTAATGTCTCCAATGGCCTTAGATTGAACAATAACTCAAGTATTAATAACTTACTTTTCGCCGATGATTTGGTCTTACTACACCATGATGAAGATCTGTTACAATTGGCTGCTTACTAACTAAATGCAATATGTAGCGATTATAATTTTAAAATTTCAATAAGTAAAACAAAAGTAATGACATTTTGTGGAGAAATACTCTGCGTGCAAAAATAGTAATTAGAGACGAAATTATTGAACAAGTATCCCACTTTAAATATTAAGGATGTGACATCAGCTATGGGTATGATAAAGATATTGAACACAAAACACATCAGTTTCAAGCTATTTGTGGTACAATAAATAGAACATTGAATAATAAAGCCCAGAAACAAACAAAATTAAAATTTTATAAAACAATGGCTGTCCCTGTCCTTTTGTATGGGAGTGAATCTTGGATTACCACTACCAAACAAGAAAGTAAAATCCAAGCAGCCGAGATGAAATTTTTAAGAAGAGTAAAAGGCTGCACTAGAATGGACCAGATAAGAAACGAGGATATCCGTGAAGAACTGCAGATCTACTCCATAAAAGAAAAGATATTTAACAAGAAGGTACAGTGGAAAGAACATGTAGAATGAATGGAAGAAAGAAGATTACCAAATAAAATCTTCCATTATTTTCCAAGAGGAAGAAGAGATGTCGGACGTCCTCGGAAGAGATGGTCTTAGATCTATTAGTGAAGACGGAACAGGCAACTCTTGCCTAAACCAGGAAGTGAAGAAGAAGAAGAATAAGTTTTTTTGAGAATTTATCTACATCTGCTATACTCCAAGTTCTGTTAGAAAGCATTTTAACATCCATCCATCCATCCGTACATAGTAATTCTGCCCGAGGACAGGTCTTTCACTGCAATCATAGCATTTTCATACTATGTTTTGCAGCTTTACTAGATAATTATAGGTCTGGTAGCTTCCCATTGCTTTCCACACCGGTGAGGGATGATTATGATAAAGATGATGATGATGGCCGGACCGTTGGGCCCTAAGCTTCCTGACATTTGTCTTATAGGTGAGGAAAAACCCCGAAAAAAACCTCACCCAGGAGCCTGTCCCGACCGGGAATCGAACCCGGGGCCGCTACGTGACAAGGCAGCACGCTACCTCGAGACCACAGCGGTGTACACATTTTAATATGAGTCCTGTACCTTGACAGTAAGTAGAAAACAAGCCAACAAGCTGTTAGAAATAGAAATGGATTTTTGGAGTGCGACCGACAATAATTTCAACATGGGATAAGGTCAGAAACAGCACAATAAGGGAAATTATGCAAGTTGAAAAAATATATTTAAAAAAAATAGCAGAAAACATTTTAAATGGTATGGATACCTCATAAGAATGGAAGAAGAGAGAATACCAAAGAAGTTCCTTAATTGGAAAGTTAATGGAAGAAGTGGAAGAAGCGGACCTAGAGAACGTTGGGTAGGTGGAGTGAAGAGAAGTATGAAGTATATTTGAGGAAGGAAGATGCTTTAAACAGGAACCTCTGGTGACAAATCACTTTGGGTTGAAGAAGAAACACTGTATTGTGGAATATTCCTAATAAAAAATAATCTGCAACACTTTTCATAAATTTACTATTACTACCAATTCCATTAATTTGAAAATATTGGTCTTTTAAACTAATGCCACAATCCCTACCATGTGTCTACCACAAGCAAAATTATGCGATGTAGCAAAAACAATTTTATTTGTAACTAGATATGCCTGGCGTGCGCTGCTGCTCCTAAATAAATGATGCTTTTTTGCGTTTAGTCGAATAAGTAATGGGAAAAATAATTATGAATTTATATCGTTTTTATCTTTAGATACCCCGTACTGCTTACCCGGCGTTGTCCAAGAATCTACTTATCCCGATCATCTTGGCATAAATGAGCTGAAATACAAAAATTGTGTTTCTATGTTTAGTTCAATACGTACAAGAAAAAATAATTATAAATTTGCTTTCTTCCTTGTTGCAGCTAAAACAACCAATAAAATAATTAATTCTATTTTCAAACTACCGTTCATACAATCCAAATAGTAAATAAATTATCATCTTCCAAAATTTAATATTCAAGCAATCACTATAATTATTAAAGCCATATCGTAATTATTTTAGATACCCCGTGCTGATTACCCGACGTTGCCTGGGAATCTACGTATCCCGACATATTTGCCATAAATGAGCTGAAATAAAAAAATCTTATTTTGAGTTATCCGTAAAAGAATATCCGCTGTGCGCTGCTATGCTTGCCAGGGAGTCTACTTATCCCGATCTTCTTGGCATCAATGAAAGACAAAAATGGTTGTGAGTTATCCGTAAGAGATAAACATATGCTGTCGCAGACTTTTTTGTAGAGTTTTTTGTGATATTCAATTCTGTGTACATTAATTTCATGTATTTGTTATGGTTTAGGCATCATAAGCCATTAAGAGCAAAGAGGTGGACTTTTTTCTCGTTTCTCACAGCAAAGTGTGATTTTTAAGGGTGTAGGTGTTGAGTATTACGACTCTCGTATAGCCTATGTTCATCCCGGCAAACTCCTGAACATTCTGCAAAAATCCCCATCACAGTCTGATGAACGGTATGGCAGCGCATAAAATACGAACATTACGGTAAGATTTTAAAGTGAAAAAAAAAGTTAGAACATTTTAAGTAAAATTTTAACATACAAGGTTAATAACCAATTTTAAATTCGTAATATTGTTTTTAAATTTTAATCACTACCTTTGGCTTTAGTATGATTCACTTCCTGTTTGGCTGAAACTAACCGTACCCTTTTTGATTTTGCTGAGGGAGAATCGGAGCTGGTTTCTGGATTTAATGTGGAATATAGTCTCAGCGATGGTACAGATCAGCTACAGGGTATATCGTCTCCCCACATGCTTCCACAAGACCTTCATGACATTGTCATGCTGTATGGTCACGGGCACATCGAAGTTTCAACCAAGATTACTGTTTCTGCTTTGTAAACATGGCGAAACACAACAACTTATTGCGTTAACTCAGAGGAGACTAACTTTCTCTCTCCAAAGCACATGCGCTTTGAGACGTACGGACTAGTCAATTTACTTTAAGGTAGCTCAGACATATATTAACATGGGGCAGAAGATAAAACAATTGACTTCGTCTGGTTTTGCTTCTACAGCAGTGTTGCCACTACTTTTGTTACAGCCCACGTATATAATTTAAATCTCACAAAGCGTTTTCATTTTAATCCCCCTTCCCTCTTTCTTTAATTGAGTTTATTTTTCCCTATACAGATATACTACTACTACTACTACTACTACTACTACTACTACTACTACTACTTGCTACTACTTCCATTTATATTTTTATCTCTGTATTTTAACTGAAGTTTTACATGGTCAAAGACGATTGAAATCTCAAGTAACAAAAGTATGCTTTTAACCTTTTATACTGTACCGGTATACCAGGTGATTCATATTTCCTATTACAAACTTGTGGGGGTTGTAGAGGGAACTAAGCAGATACAGTTTTGATTATGAACCCTTATCCGGAAATGCACCGCTTTTATGCAAAAACAGTTTGAATCGATTTCAGATCTCTCACTTCATCATCATCATCATCATCACTCCAAGGATTAGGCAATTGCCCGTTCCGACTTCATATTGCATCAGCCCAACGTCTTCTAGGTCTTCCAACATCACGCCTTCCTCTTGCTTGATAATTTCTGGCTAACAATGGATATCTCTCCTTGCTCATTCCATCCATGTGATCAATCCATTTCTGTCTGTAATTCGTGACTTTATCCAATAAAGGCTGTACTTTCAATTCTTCTCTTATATCCTCATTTCTTATTCTATCAAGTCTTGTACATCCTTTTACTTGTCTTAGGAACCGCATCTCTGCCGTCTGTATTCTATCCTTCTGTCTTTTCACTGGAGCCCAAGTTTCACATCCATACAATATTGTGGGAACCGCCATAACATTATACATTTTTATCTTGGTTTCTTTTCTAATTTTATTTTTGAATGTTCTCTGTATTGTTCCACACACCGTCTGAAATTTATTTATTTTGGAGTCAATATCTCTTTCCACATTGTAGCCAACATCACAGCCCAAATATTTGAAAACTAGACACCTGTTCTATACTTTGATTTTCTAAAATAATTTTGGTTCTCACTGGATCTCTTCCTCTAAAAGCCATGGTCTTCGTTTTCCTTACAGAAATTTTTAGATCGTATAATTTACATATTTCATTTAATGCATGCATTGATTTCTGTAAGTCGTCTTCATTTTTCTGTATTATGATTACATCGTCAGCAAATATAAAAGATTATTTATGCACATTTTATTATCCATTCTTATTCCTGGATTTACTAAAACTTTCCATTTATTAAAAATATCGTCTATATATATATTAAACAAAGTGGGTGATAAACTACATCCTTGTCGTAATCCAGTATTTGTTTTGATTGCATCTGTTCTTTTGAATCCGGTATCAATAATTATATTTGTGTCTTCATATAATGTCTTTATTGTTTCAACAAGGCACAGCGGGTATCCTTTCATTCGTAATATTTCCCATAATTTTTGTCTGTTTACTCGATCGAAGGCCTTATCCAAATCTATAAATCCTATGTGAGTTTCTAAGTTATGTTCTCTTCTCTTTTCTATGAGTTGTTTCAGTGTAAAGACATTGTCTATACATGACCTTCCCTTTCTGATCCACTTTGATTTTCACTTATTATTACTTCTGTTATGTTTCTCAATCTATTATTTATTATTTTCGTATATATTTTGTAGCCAGTATTCATTAAGCTAATCCCTCTGTAATTCTCGCAATTTCTCCGGTCTCCTCTTTTGAATATATTCTTGACAATTGCTGTTTTCCAAGTGGTTGGAATCCCATAGGTCTGCCAACAATATTAATTAGATGAAGTATTCGTAGTTTACACAATATTCCACTATATTTGATTAATTCCATATTTATATTATCTAATCCTGTTGCTTTCCTATTCTTAGTGGTTTTCAAAGCCATTTCTAATTCATTTATGTCTATTACATCAATATTTTCCACTTTTATTTCTTCCTCATTGTTCTCTTTTCCTTCAATTTCCTCCTTTTTCCAAAGTTTTTCATAATGCTGGATCCATTCTTGTTCTGGGATTATATTCAATCTGGCAGAATCTTTCTCAGTCTGATTTAGATGTTTCACTAATTTATAACCTATTTCTTGTCTTCCATACATATCATGTTCTACTGAGCTTATAAATTTATCCCATGACTCCTGATGGGATTTTCTTATAATGCTTTTAGCAATTCTCTGCTGATTTCCATGAAGCTTCTCAGTAAGATAAATGTCTCCTGGAAGCGTTACGAGCGCTTCGCAGGACAAGGATGGTGGAAGGGCTGCTTCCTCTGAGCCTCCAAACATGCTCCTCTGGGTATCCACCCCCCAAGAGAGGGCTGCTTCTTCCGCTCTTCAAGCCCTACAAGTTTAGCTGTGCTATTCCTCACTTCACCACAGATAAATATGCACTACAATACTAGTGATGTTCAAACACTTGATGTCCATTACACAAAAATGTACCTGCGAAGCATGTTGTCATACACACGTCCACGAGACCTGGCGCGTGTTCAAATGTGAGCTGCCGCCAGAACTCGTGCAACAAGATCACCTTTCGACTCGGTATTACAGATTTCTAAGAGTTGTAGAGGGGACTTAGTAGATAAATTTTCGAAAAGGAACCCATGTCCAGAAACGTACCATTTCGATGTAAAATAGGTTTGAAGATCGAAACACAATGTGGTGATATCGAGTGTCTTGTGTTTCAGAATATGTATTATAGACTACTAGGGGTTGTGTTAGAAGTGTGGTTCCACGTGGCGATCCTATTATTCGTTGCACAAAGTGTATCTGCGACGCATCTTTTCGTACACACGTCCCACAAGACCTGGTGCGTGCTCAGTTATTTCTGCTGCCGCCAAAATTCATGCAAGTCTTCCTGCGACTCGATAGTTGTAGTACAACCCCTATAAGTCTGTAATACTTATTCTGAAACATAAAGCACAGGATATCAGCCAATTATGTTTCCATCTTCAAAATGGTAAGTTTCCGGACAAAGGTTCCTAATCAAAACTCTATCTACTTACTCCCCTCTACGACACCCAGAAGTTTGTAATAGGAATTATGAATCACTCTGTATATAACTTACGCCGTAGCGTAGTGGTTAAGGCACTGAGCTACAAGCCGGAGGGTCGAGGGTTCAAGTCCCGTTGGGGTCACGATTTTTAAACTGACCCAAACCCTCTGGCGGCACTATGGCCCTGGGGTCGACTCAGCCTCTAACGGAAATGACTACCAGACGTTTGTTCTGGGGGTAAAGGCGGCCGTCACGCAGGGCTGACAACCCGGCTGACATAAAGTGCCTATTGTCTAGAAAAAAGTGGGAGCCTTAACCTCCTACTACCCGAAGGGCCTCCTGAGGCCTGTTGTGGGATAACTTTACTTTACTCTGTATATAACTTACTGAATTGTGTTCATTTACGCACAGTATATGACCTTAGTCAATGTCTTAAGAGTGTGGCGTTCTCGCATACTGGTAGGTCGGCGTGGGAACTAGGCTGATGGCTAATAAAACTCGAGGAGGAAGTTTATAAAGACGGGAGCTGCAGGTAATACCGGAGTAATGCCAGGCAATTACTTGCCGATATATGCAAAGTGGGATATCAGGCTAGACAACTCCACGATCTCTGTGTCTCTCTCTGTCTTCCCAGGGTTCAACATACCCATAACTGTATTTGGTTAAGCATACTTTAATATTCCCCACATTTATACCTATAGGTTAGATATGAACTCTACTGGCAAACATTCAGAGATAGTTCAGTATGCTTTCTGAGTCAACTTTTATAAGATTTATGATGTGTTCCGTTGAGGTATTATTCAAAATTAAAATATAAAATATGGGATATTCACCTGAAAGTTCCGTCTCCTCAACTTAATTAATTATTTAACTGTAGCGCTTTCGGGACTTGTCCCATCATCGGTTGGATTCAAAGTGAAACACCAGTTTTGAATCCTGCCGATGATGGGACAAGTCCCGAAAGCGCTACAGATAAATGATTAATTACGTTGAGGAGACGGACCTTTCAGGTGAATATTCCATAATTTATATTTTAATTATGCTTTCTGAGATTTAATAAAATGAATCCATGCTCTCCGGTACTTTATTACCAAGGCTGTGACAAACATGCCATCGCACAGAAATTGCTGTTCTTGGTAACATGCTTGCTTGTTCATAATCTAGTTCAACACCCGAGATGCATTTTGTACTTTACCTATCAGCGTTTGCAAATAGGGGAAATAAAACATCGCTCTAGTATAGGTAAGACGAAAGTCTTCATTAGAAAAAAAGACCGTCACGTAGGAACTTTGTATACTAAGATAATTCCTCAGCAAGTTGTCTCACATAATTTAGACACTCGATCCCATCTGTACATTGTTCTTTATATCCCTCCTCATGACACTGTGTATTATTTACTATATTTCACAGTTTCACTTGCCAGAACATGGAATTCCTTTCGCTCTAAGTCAGAGACTGTCAAAATATAGCATCATTAAAAAACAAACTGAAGACTTATATAATAACAAACTAACGTATACACCTCGCTGATAGTATTCTTTTAACAATTAATAATTTATTTTATGAAAATATTATTAAGATAAGCAAATGTATTCTATTGTTTGTTTTTAATATTATTTATGTAGTCCACGGCTGTGGTCTCAGGGTAGCGTGCTGTCTTGTCACGCAGCGGGCCCGGGTTCGATCCCCGGTTGGGACAGTTTTTCTGGGTAAGGTTTTTATCGGGGTTTTTCCTCACCTATAAGACAAATGTCAGGAAAACTTTAAGGCCCAAACGGTCCCCGAAATCATATGGCCATCGCAATCATCATCATTCATATTCATCTTGGGTTAAGCTTAGGATTAGGGACTCTCCTGGCGCACCATTATCATCATCACCCATCATATCATCGGGGCAACGTTACCCCGCCTTCCAGGCGCCCCTACCTCAGAAGTGGGTTACAAGTACGCCATGCCAGGAGAGAAACCAGGAATGTCGAAAGAGAAACCTGGAGCATTTGAAAAAAAATATTATTTATGTACAATTATAAGAATCAGTAGCGCTTTAGTTCGTAGTTACTAGGCAACAAAACTTATACTTCATATTCTAACAAAACACGCTATCAAAACATAAAATACAGGTTCAACAAAACGTAAAATATACTTTAATGATGATTTCATATAACTACATAAATAAACTTTCCATAACTTTTCTGGAAGTAAATTAATAGTTACATCTTGGACTGCTTTCAAATTTTTCCTGATGAACCGTGAAAATTACCTTCTCCGCTCATTTTTACTTTAAATTCACATATGAAACTAGCACCCAAAATTGCAAAATATAACAACAACGTTTGTTGATATATGGTGTCCTTTTTTTCTCAAAAGCCTACATTACCCTTTCTCTAAACATATCGTTCCGCTGTAAATAAATATAATTAAAGGTACTAAATATATTGTCTTTATTTATTCCTTCGGCCGCGGTGGACTAGTGGTTATGCTCCTTGCCTCTGGTCCCGAGGGTCGCGGGTTCAAACCCGGCCGGAGTCGATGGATTTTTTAGGACGGAAAATCCAAGGACCAAGTCCTCCGGGAGGGACTTTAAGCTGTGGGTCCCGAGTCTGAAGATTTTCAGGCCCGTAAAAAATCCTTAAGCCTGAATGAAAAGGCCTCTAAGGAAAATTTACCGAATTTTCCCGTCCTAGTACTACCTTGGTTTCCTAGATGTCAGTATGAGGCGGAACGCTGACCACGTACCACTCAAAATGACATCTATACGAAAACAAGTGTAACTAAATTAGTATGGTTCAAATTCTTCCCTGTAGGGGGAGAGCGCCTAAATCTCTGTAAAGGGAAAACATAGGCTTACAATACAAAAAAAGAACAAATATGCATCAAACCTAACATCTGAGGTCTATTAGTAAAACTGATGTTACCTTTAGTTTCGGGGGGGGGGGGAGTTCAATGTACATATTAATTACTATTTGTGATGCAAGGTTAGCTTTTAATATGTGATAGTTCTATCCCTAATAATAGGATAAGTTCCTGAAACAAAGGGATTCTTGAATAAAAATATAAACTTGTAAGTTATTTTATAGAAAATAAAGTAAATAAATTTCAGGCTATTTGTGGAACCATAAAAAGAACCTTAGATCGGAAAACAAGGAAAGATACAAAACTTAAATTATATAAAACAATGGCTGTTCCTTTGTTGTTATATGAAGTGAAAATTGGATAATGATATCAAGGGATAAAAGCAGGATACAGACTGCGGGAATGTGAAAGGATGCACAAGAGTGGATAGAATAAGGAATGAAACTATACGAGAAGAATTAAATATATATAAAATTGAAGATAAAATCAGCGAAAATAATAAGAAATGGACAGAACACAATGAGAATGAACAACAAAAGAATACCAAAAAGAACCTTCCTGTATAATCCCGGAGGAACAAGAGATGTTGGCCGACCACGTAGAAGATGGACTCGAGTTTTAACTTCGCCGGAACAGGCTGCATAGCCTAAACCTTGTAGTAGAAGAAGAAGGAGAAGTTATTTTAATTCTGTATATAATTTGAATATCCCATGGACTGTAAAATCCATTAAAATATCTGCATTTATTAATACGTAATTCCATGTATGATGTAATGATTAAATATAAAATACAGATTTTGTTAATGGAAGTTAGGCCTTTATAATCCTATAAGCCCTCATTATTACTGTATTCAGCTTTAATGTATGAAAGCTCGCAAATTTAATAAAATCCTATAATAGAATAATTTATTTGTAGCCTGGACGATTTTTTTCTAAATACACCTTATTTTATTTACAGACGCTTTAACACCAAGATTGTATCACATCTTAGATCTTTAGGTTAGTCTATGTGTTTATACTATTTATTTAAGGTATTTTTTTAACGAGACGAATATGAAATGGGGTTGTGGCTAATTATGATGGCTAGATGGTGTTCGGGGACTATTTTGGGCGTTAAACGTCTCTGGGATTTGTCTTGCTGGTAAGTAAAAACCTGAGAAAACTTCAGCGAGAAAACTTGTTCCGATCGGAGAACGAACCTCGAACCATGCTTCTAAGGCACCAACGTGTTCCCAAAATATAGTGGTGAACCATACTGCTTTAACCCTTTCAGACCCATGTTTTTATTTCCAATGAAGATAGGATAATATTTACATTTGAAACAAACTTAATTTCCAAATAGCTTTTTGATGTTACGTAATATTCACAATTTTTATGGGTTTAGGATTTATAAAGACTATTTAACTCATGCCCCAAATGGGAGTCAATGACCAATCACGTTTCAATGATTTCTGTTTTACAACCAATCAGAGTCGTGTTTCACGAAATATTTATCAGTGTTATAATTACCATATATTAAACAAAGCTCCTCCTTTTTAATATTCTGAACAGGTCTGACCGTTATTTTGCAGTGACTGAGCCTATAAGAAATACGGCTACCAGATTGTATATATAGTGCATACATGTCAACATTTGTAGCAATTTATTATACCACCAAAAAAGAAACCACTGTTTGACTTTCTTAAATGTATTTTTTCCCAGGTAATAATCCAGATAAATATAATTGTAATATTTACATCATACGACATCAGAAATGAATTAATATACAGATTGATGTTTCATTTTTTCTCCACTAGAGAGCATTCTTACAATATTGCGTTCCTTTGGCAATAAATAGTATGATCTGGTTGCAGTGATAAACAAAAGAAGCAGTAGAAGCGTACCTATCGTTTCTCATTTGTTTTCAAACATCGCCGTTTGCATTAAATATATAAATATTTTGAAATAACTACAGTTAAATAATGATTTGTGAGTAAACAGCTTAATTTTATTCGTTAAATAGTCCTAACAAATGCCACTCTTGATTTCCAAATTCTCTAGATAAATTCACTCCTCACTTCGTGAGTCGTGAATTTATCGATAATTTGGAAATCACTCGTGGCATTACTTATGATAATTTACTCATGAATAAAAGGGAAATACAAAACTCAGTACTCCTTCTCCTTCTTCTACATTTCACGGGTTAGGCAAATTGCCTGTTCCGCCTCAGAGTTGTTCTTTCCACCTTTTCACTGGCCTTCCTACATTCCTTGAACCTCTTGGCTTGTAGGTAAATGCTGCTTTTGGTGATCTTGTTACGTTCATTCTTTCTACATGTTTAAAATTAATTCTAATTTAAAAAATGACCTTATAATAAAATTATGTGTAGTAATCTGACTACACTGAGCAACAAAAAATAAACTTTTTTTGTCCCAGAAAGAAAAATATGTGATTCTGATAATATGTTTTCTCCTGAATTCAAATATGTTATCGGTTTTTCTCCATCACGCAAGGTTTTCGAGAGACAGTCATTTATAATTTCAAACACTTTAATATTTTCTACATTCATAACTGCACAATATTCGAACATTCGGACTCACCTAGAAAGTAAGAAATGACGATTTTCTGCTATATTTCACGTGTGGAGCATCCCTCTTGATGGTCGAACAATAATCGGCCAGCATATTAGGATTCCATTTGCCTTGATATCTCTTTTCCATAGCTGAAACCATTTGAGTTAGCTCATTTGGTTTTATTTTACAATGGACAAATGAACGAAAAAACGTTTATTAAAAAATAATTATTTAAATCCATTAATTGAAATTGAAATAAAAAACTGTGGGTGATGGAGGAATTCCGAATACATATTTTAAAACACGATAAAAAACTGCATTAAGTACAACTATTGGTACTCATGAGACAAAAATCATGTTGACCAGTGTTATTGTCGGTCGTTGTGGACTAGCGGTTATATTCCTTGGTACCGAAAGTCGCGGGTTCATTGATTTTTTTTATAATTGAAAAGTCCAAGGAGCAAGGACTTTAAGCAGTGAGTTTCGAGTCTGTACATTTTCAGGCTCGTAAAAGATCCTTAAGCCTGAATAAAAAGACTTCTAAGCAAACTTTACCGACCCGAATATCCTAGTAATATCATTAGTTGCCTACTAGATGTCTCATTGAGTCGGTGTGTTGACCGCATGCCATTCATGACATCTAAGGGAAAATAAGGTAACTACATTATCTTAATTATATTATTTTTGGTCTGGACATCTTACCTCAATATTAATGTTGATTTGTTCTTGAACATGTTTCAAACCAATTCTGTTTTATCGTCAGCTTTCCCAGACTGGTTTTATTTATGTTGCATTATGTTGCACCACCTGGATGTCGATGTCAGCTCCATCCTGTGGTTGGCCAAAGAACCTCCAAACAAGGTCACCCTCCATCGGAATATCAAAATTCATAACTCTGTTTCTGTTCTTCTGAATATAATTTTTTTCCCAAATAGTCAGCTCTTTTGTATTTTCTAACTGTTTTAATAATTTAGTGTCTGAATTTATAAAAATTTATATTCAGAAGAACAGAAACAGAGTTATGAATTTTGATATTCCGATGGAGGGTGACCTTGTTTGGAGGTTCTTTGGCCAACCACAGGATGGAGCTGACATCGACATCCAGGTGGTGCAACATAATGCAACATAAATAAAACCAGTCTGGGAAAGCTGACGATAAAACAGAATTGTTTTGAAACATGTTCAAGAACAAATCAACATTAATATTGAGGTAAGATGTCCAGACCAAAAATAATATAATTAAAATAACCTCAAAATATAACTTCCTAAAATTAAATATACATTATCTTAGTCTGATAACTCTATCAAAGGAGAGGCTCAGCATTGGGCTATGGTATTACAGATAGTAGTAGTTCTGGTCACTCCACTGTGAAGCATAGGGCCTTTATAAAAGCTCACCAACGAATTCTGTCGATTGCCTATGCCTTAATTTCATTCCAACTCGTCCATGTCTGTTTAGCTTCATCACTTATGCTATTACTCCATGTTGCCCTAGGTCTTCCTCTTCGTCTTCCCTCCTTGTGGGTTCCAATCAAATGCCATTTTTGTGATGTTTTCATTCTCTCTCCTTGCACATGACCAACCCATTTCCATTTTCTAAATTTAATTTCTTTACAAATTTTATTTTGATTCATTCTTCTCCAAAGTTCTTTATTTGCTATAATCTCTCCCATATAGACCTACCCAAGATATCCATTATACAGGCTGATTCATAATTCCTATTACAAACTTCTGGGGGTTGTAGAGGGGACTGAGTAGTTGAAATTTAAATAAGGAACCTATGTCCGGAAACGTGACATTTCAATGTAAAATAGGTTTCAAGATCGAAACACGATGGGCTGACAACGCGTGTCTCGTGTTTCAGAATAAGTATTACAGACTTCTAGGGTTTGTACTACAAGTGTCGTTCCACGTGGCGAACCTGTTGTTCGTTACTCACACTGTACCTGCGACGCATCTTTTCATACATACGCCCCACAAGTCCTAGTGTGTGTTTAATAATTTCTGTTCCCCCAGAATTCGTGCAAGAAGATCTTTCTTCGACTCGACAGATGTAGTGCAACCCCTAGAAGTCTGTAATACTTATTCTGAAACACAAAACAAACGATATCAACCCATTATGTTTCGATCTTCAAACTTATTTTACATGGAAATGGTACGTTTCCGGACAAGGGTTCCTAATCCGATTCCGATTGAGGGTTTTTCCACTTTTCAGCGGTTGCCCTTTTACCAGCCGGCTGCTGGCCCTTTACATCCACATGTGTCAATCACAGAGGTAGATGATCAACAGCCAGTGTAGGGGTGACATGTGGTTAGCATGTCGAGTCCCCCAGCCGTTATAGCTGGTTCCTCAACCTGGAGCCGCGTCTTATTGTAGCTACCCAATTGCCTCGCGATGCTGGGTGGGCACCGGTCCCATAATGGCCGAAATACCATGAGAAATTTTCTTCCCCCATGGAGACTCGAACCAGCGCAAGTCCCGTAGTTCTGCGCCAAGGCTTCCTACCTTAACCGCTCGGCTACGGCGCGGGACGGTTCCTAATCAAAACTGTATATACTGTGTCCCCTTTACAACTCGCAGCAGTTTGTAATAAGAATTATGAATCACCCTGTAGATTGATATGAATAATTATTGATTTTGTTAAAAACCTACACAAAAAACCTGTACTTCTTAAATGTATTCACTAAATAATGAATAATTATGGGTGAAAACATATGGATGCTTTACTTTATTATGTACTTGGGCAACTAGAAGATGGGGTAACTAGAACCAAATCAAAGTTTGACAACTCTGATGTAAGTGTAAAGTTTAATTACGCATTGATGGAAAAGATAAACGTTCTGACATGCACTTTGCAGTGTTTGAGAAGTTTATCTCTCTATTGAATATTGAGTTAATGCATATCATAATTTCGATATCGTGTTACTCAAGTTTGGCGACTGTTCAAAGATAACAGAAACAGATGATTGTAGTGCCATTACCAACACCTACAAAATAGTTCATCATGTCACTTCTTATCAAACGTCGCGTCGCGTCGAAAAAATTGATTGCTAATGAAATTTTACCTTCTTTAACTGGAACTTAAATTTTTGTATTCCATTCTTGTTAATAGATGGTTTTATATCTAAAATCTTATCACATCCATTGCATTACACTTCTTCTTCTTCTTATTCATAATTTGTAGGATTTTCATCCTGTTTATTTCCAAAATCACTCCTTGAGTGATCCGAGGCTTGATCCTTGGGACTTCGAGCAATGTATGAGATACACCTTGAAGTGGTTGCCAGCACGTTTTCATGGCGGGTTTATTATTCGGGGTTTCTTCCCCAGGCCGATTGCCTTCACCCAGTTCCAGAGCTCAGCCTGCCCCGTTTTATTTAGGAGTTCTCTCTTCTAGAATGGAGAGACCCTCCAATGAGTGATCAGCTGAAAGTCAGAGCCTTCTCCGAGACAACACAACTAACTAACTCACTGGCACTATCGAACCCGTAGGTTCATGGCCGCGCGGACATAAGCTCTCCATACATCCCTATCCTGAGATAATGCTTTCCAATAATTCCCTGTATAATCTACTTCCCTCAAATCATAGTTAATGTTATTCTCCCACCTCATTCTTGGTCTACCAACTTGGCGTTTTCCCTCTGGCTTTCCTACAAGCAGCTTCCATGCAAGTCTTCCATTCCCCATACGTGCAACATGTCCTGCCCATCACAGTCTACGAGACTTAACTGTTCTTATTATATCTGGCTTCCTATAAAGACCATGTAGTTCATTGTTATTTAGTTTTCTCCATTCACCTGTCTGTTCATCTCTCTTTGGTCCAAAATTTTCCTAACTACTTTATTCTCAAATACTTGTAATCTCCTTTCCTCCCTTAAAGTAAGATCCACGTTTCGCACCCATATAATATAACTGGTAGAATAATAGTTTTAGCCGAGCGGTTAAGGTAGGAAGCCTTGGCGCAGAGCTACGGACTTGCGCTGGTTCGAGTCTCCATGGGGGAAGAAATTTTCTCATGGTATTTCGGCCAGTGTGGGACCGGTGCCCACCCAGCATCGTGGGGCAATTGTGTAGCTACAATAAGTAGCGGCTCCAGGTTGAGGAACCAGATATAACGGCTGGGGGACTCGACATGCTAACCACATGTCACCCCTACACTGGCTGTTGATCATCTACCTCTGTGATTGACACATGAGGATGTGAAGGGCCAGCAGCCGGCTGGTAAAAGGGCAACCGCTGAAAAGTGGAAAGACCTCAATCGGATATATTTTCAGTTTAACGTTTTTTGAAAAGAGTTGGGACATCAAGAGTCTCTGCAATGCATAATAGCACGCATTTCCAGAATTGAGTCTATGTTTAATTTTTTTGCGCATCTCATTCCTATTTGTGATTATTGTTCCTAGGTATTTGAATTCAGCCACTTCCTCAAAATTTCCTCATTTGTCGTTAGCTGTCCATTTCCATTATATAATGCATATCTACGTGTGACCATATATTTAGTTTCATTTATAATAATAATAATAATAATAATAAAAATAATAGTGTATTATTTATTCTGCCAGAGTTAAAGCCACAAGGCCATCTCTTCCATTCAACTAGCACAAATTTCAAATACAGCAAAAGCTCCTTATTCGCGGAGGATATATTCCGCAAATATGCCGCGAATACAGAAACCGTGAATATGGAATGGTAATTTGTATGGGTATATAGGGTATACGTTCCAAGGTTCCTAAATAAAATAAAAATTATCAAAATAAAATCAATTAATAAGAGATTTTGAACAATTCCAATTAATTATTACTGTCAGGTTTAGGCAAGGACTTAAAGAAATTAGTAATTTTTTTCCTGTTTTGTCGCTTTTAAAAGGTATTTATTTTCAGATTCATATTCAGCTGTGAATTCAGCGATAGAATTCCTTATTTTGTCTTCACATTTCTTGATGAATCGTACAGGTTATTCATTAACTTTGAAACAGCGTGATATAGACGCAAATGACACGCCAACGCGTAAACGGTCTAAAGCTTTTATTTTTTACTTTCAAGCAGCAAAACACTATATTTTTCCGCTTCAGAATTAATTTTGCTTCCTTCTACCCGACATTATAAATTGGCAACAAAGCACAAGAGAGGCGTGTTATTCAATCAAAAATGTATTACAACGAGTTGAAACAATAAAACACCGATCGTCGCGAGGGTGGCATTTATCAACGGATAGTGGCACGTGAAATGCTGCGGCGATGGCTTTTGAAAACGAACTTTAGGCTTAGTGACAATAAGGTTTGTTTCACTTTGATATTAATTTGGCCATTTGGTTTGAATCACTCTTTGTAAAAGCCGTCTTGGCACGTAACAAGTTCCCGATGCTTTAATGAAGGATACTTCATCCATAGTAATTCTGCCCGAAGGCAGGTCCTTCACTGCAATCATAGCATTTTCATGCTATGATTGCAACTTTACTTGGGAATTATAGGTGTGGTAGCTTCCCGTTGCTTTCCACACCGGTGAAGGATGATGATGATGATGATGGCCATATGATTTCGGGGACCGTTTGGACCTTAAAGTTGACATTTGTCTTACAGGTGAGGAAAAACCCCGATAAAAACCTCACCCAGAAAAACTGCTCCGACCGGGGATAGAGCCCGGGCCCGCTGCGTGACAAGGCAGCACGCTACCTCGAGACCACAGCGGTAATCTTCCAATATACCGACTGGATCCGCGAATACAGGAACTGTGTCTCAAATTTTTAATCCAACTCGCCCAATCTTCAGACATTTCAGAGAACAAGTTCTGACTCAGAATTTTCTACCGAACCCGTGAGCCAACCCACTATAGCTCAACTCCGTGCCAAAGTAATCCCCTGCAAGACAAATATGTGAATAAATGTAGGGTGTGAATCTTGATAAATTATGTATGATTAAATATTTTTATTAAATGAGATTTCTTGTGACTATTTAAAAAAACTCATTGCAACCTCCATAAGAACAAAATTAAACCAACATCTTGGACATAGCCTATTTGCCTAGGCTGGATTAAAGGGACATGCTGGAATTACAGGAAATGAACGTGCATATTTCCAAATCAGCTGCTAATTCAAATATAGATTGTAACACTAAGAAATTAGGACTGGAAGTAAATATCAGTAAAACTAAATAAATGGTCACACGTAGAAATACATTATATAATGGAAATGGACAGCTAATGACAAATGAGGGAAATTTTGAGGAATTGGCTGAATTCAAATACCTAGGAACAATAATCACAAATAGGAATGAGATGCACAAAGAAATTAAACATAGGCTCAATTCTGGAAATGCATGCTATTATGCATTGCAGAGACTTTTGATGTCCCAACTCCTTTCAAAAAACGTTAAGCTGAAAATATATAAAACTATTATTCTACCAGTTATATTATATGGGTGCGAAACATGGACTCTTACTTTAAGGGAGGAAAGGAGATTGCGAGTATTTGAGAATAAAGTAGGCCTACTTAGGAAAATTTTTGGACCAAAGAGAGATGCACAGACAGATGAACGGAGAAGACTACATAACAATGAACTAAATGGTCTTTATAGGAAGCCAGATATAATAAGAACAGTTAAGTCCCGTAGACTGCGATGGGCAGGACATGTTGCGCGTATGGGGAATGAAAGACGTGCATAGAAGCTTCTTGTAGGAAAGCCAGAAAGAAAACGCCCAGTTGGTAGACCAAAAATGAGGTGGGAGAACAACATTAACTATGATTTCAGGGAAGTAGATTATACAGGGAATGATTGGAAAGCATTAGCTCAGGATAGGGATGTATGGAGAGCTTATGTCCGTGCGGCCATGAACCTACGGGTTCGATAGTGCCAGTGAGTAAGTAAGTAATTCAAATATAGATTACTTTTACTCCCTCTGCCCTCTATCATATGTTAAAGAAGTATTAAAGCATGATCTCTTACAAAATTGGAATGCTGAGTGGTTAAACAGTATTAATGGTGCTTTGACAAGAACATTATTTTTCCCAATTGTTTTTGACCGAATAAAGTGCAAATACGTAGAACCAAATTTTGTTTTAACACAATTTATGACTGGACACGGTAAATTTGAACATTATTTGGAAAGATTTAAAATAGGTACAGATATCTGTATTTGCAAAAACTCCAGGCAGACTATCTCACATCTGTTATTTGAGTGTCCCGCATTTGATTCCAAAAGACATGAATTTATTTAAAAAAATTAGTTTATTGCCATAATAGATTTCAACTGCCTTTCAAATAATTTATGTAAGAAGTGTTGCTATAGAAAGCTGTGTGACTTTATCCATCATATTTTTAAGATACTTTGAGTTAGTTTTTTTTATTTGTTTATTTATTTATTTATTTATTCATAGTACGTTATTATGTAACGCTAGAAACTAACCATACTCAAATTTACTGTAAATAATTAATTGTATTGTAACTAAAACCCTATCATACCGGATGGTGAAATAGCGTTCGTATTATTGGAGATTCAATAAAAAAGTAATAATAATGACCTTTTTCTGTACATATTTAACAGTAGAGATTACATAATGATTTAAAAAACATATCGAATTTTGCAATGTAGATGTCAATTGTTAGCCAGTCCAGAAAAATTATATCTTCTTTCAACAGAAAATTTCGAACTACTGCATCAGTTTATTATGGTATTGAGTTCTAAGTTTGAAGAAACTTGATTTTGGCGTTTTAACCCAAGTCTGGAAATTACTTGATTCATGGTTTTTGCATCGGCAATGGCATTTTTTGTCCGAGTTCCTGATTCTGACACGTCTTAAGTAAAACAAAAGAAAATTCTATGAAGTGTTAATTTGTTTTCTCCGCACTATGACGTCGCTTGATTAACGATAGTTTAAACATTTTTATGGAATCGGACTAACTTCATCAGTCGGTGACGTGCTCTGATTTATAACAACTAGCAACTTGGCAACAGTAAAAATGGTGTTACAGGTCTATTTTAAAAATGTGGAGCTTCTAGTCGGTCAACGACAGATTTGCAGTCTAACCTGAACTCCCAACTTTTTCCCCTCATTCTTTTGCAATTCAGCGGAAATATGGTTAACTGTAAGTAGGGCAACCTTTCTTGAAAAGTTTGAAAGTTTACGAAAACTGTGACGTAATCTTTGTGGTCAAAAGGTCTCCTGAGATCAAATGGAATCTACTTCAACCCCAAAATTCGATGTTCTACAGAGTGATTTAGAATTAAGCATTACAAATTTATAGCGGTTGTAGAGGCGACTTAGTAGATAAACTTTTGATAAGGAACACATGTCCGGAAATGTACCATTTCGATGTAAAATAAGTTTGAAGGTCGAAACACAATGTGTTGATATCGTGTGTCTTGTGTTTCAGAATAAATGTTACAGACTTCTAGAGACTGTACTATACCTGCCGAGTAGGAGGAAGATCTTCTTGCACGAATTATGGCGGTAGTAGAAATTATTGAGCACACACCAGGTCTTGTGGGACGTGTGTATGAAAACATGCGTCGCAGGTACACTTTGTGCAACGAACAACAGGGTCTCCACATGGAACCACGCTTGTAGTACAACTCCTAGAAGTCTGTAATACTTATTCTGAAACACAAAACGCCCGATATCAGCCCATTGTGTTTTGATCTTCAAACTTATTTTACATCGAAATGGTAAATTTTGGACATGGGTTCCTTATCAAAACTTTATCTACTAAGTTCCCTCTACAACTTCTATAAGTCTGTAATACTTATTCTGAATCATCCTGTAGTGCTACCAGACTCAATCTGTATCTATGTGGAATCGCTATATTTTTCACTGTGTGTAAATTCTAATTTTTGGACCAAAGAGAGATGAACAGACAGGTGAATGGATAAGACTACATAACAAGGTCTAACATGGTTGTTATGGGAAACCGTATGTGATAGGAAGAGTAAAGTCGCGTAGACTGCCATGATCAGTCATATGGCACGAACGGGGAATGAAAGAGGTGCATGGAGGCTTCTTGTAGGAAAACCAGAGGAAACACAGCCAGTTGGTAGACCAAGAATGAGCTGGGAGAATAACATTTTTTCACGATTTGAGGGAAATAGGTTATACAGGGATTATTGCAAAACATTAACTCAGTATATGGATGTATGGATAGCTTATGTCAGCGCGGCTATGAACCTATGGGTTCGATATTGCCAGTGAGTTAGTTAATGTAAATCCTAATTAAGACTTCCTTCGTTAGGGAATGGATAAAAAACTCCAAGCACGACAGGCCTAGAAGGCACTTGTCTGACCAGCCGGCTGCTGGCCTCACGTCAACATGTGTTAATCACAGAGGTAGACGATCATCTAGGCAGTGTAGGGGTGACATGTGGTCAGCATGTCGGGTCGCCCAGCCTTTATAGCTGGTATTCTCAACCTGGAGTCGCTACTTATTGTAGCTACACAAATGCTCCACGATGCTGGTGGGCACCGGTACCATACTGGCCGAAATTCCATGAGAAAACTTTCTTCCCCCATGGACTCTCGAACCAGCGCAAGTCCCATAGCTCTGCGCCAAGGCTTCCTGCCCTAACCACTCGGCTACGGCGCGGGACTTGCTATGCGTTAAATGTCATATTTTTTACGGCTCGTAATATAACCTTAAATCCACCGCTATGGTTTCGGGGTAGCGTCGCTGCCTTGTACCCAACGGGCCCGGGTTCTATTCCCGGTCGATACAAGTTTCCTGGGTGATGTTTTTTCCTCACCTGTAAGACAAATGTCAGGTAACAGTTCCCGAAAATCATCTGGCCATTATCAAGTTATCCATGTTCATATGAATGTGTGTTTTGTTTTAAGTTGTGTTGACAATGGGCTGATCACTCATTCAGGGAGACCCTCTGTGTCCTCTGTGGTCAAACAAGTATGTATTTGATCATTTAGTTTAAAATCCCTTCCCCGACAGGCAGGTTCCACTGTAAGGCCGGGTGGTATATGGCACGTAAAAGTACCTATAAAGCCGACAGTTTAAATTGCATTAATGAAATAAAAAAACATAAGTCTGAAATAAGAGAACTCTGAGTAACTTTTGTTGGCTCTTTCACACTCAGTTTTTTTATTACAACGCTAATTTATCATCGGAGCTGTTAAAGGACTTCGTCAAAGAAAATATATACCAACTAGAGATATATGTTTGACTCAGATCGAAATGTTTCTACTAAATATCAGCGTAGTATCTGTTTCTTCAATATACGAGATATAATCCGACATATATTGCATTTTTAGCCCGTCTTTCCCATTAGGGCAGGGCTTTCATATAAACACGGCAACTTTATGTTGCTAGCAAACACGTTTCGCAAATTAGATACCTGGGTAAATGCTTGTACGGAAATCCCCTTATAAGGTATGTTTAGACTGTACGCAACACACACGTGATGGAGAAGCTGTGGTAGTTGCAGGAACTTGTGTGAATATCGATAATGCTTTTTTTTTTTAAGAAAGGAAATACATATGCATTTACAATATGCACGGGCCTGCTTGGCCATACGTGCATTATTTTTCCGATCCGATTCCGATTGAAGGTCTTTCCACTTTTCAGCGGTTGCCCTTTTACCAGCCGGCTGCTGGCCCTTCACATCCACATGTGTCAGTCACAAAGGTAGATGATCAACAGCCAGTGTAGGGGTGACATGTGGTTAGCATGTCGAGTCCCCCAGCCGTTATAGCTGGTTCCTCAACCTGGAGCCGCTACTTATTGTAGCTACCCAATTGCCTCACGATGCTGGGTGGGCACCGGTCCCATACTGGCCGAAATACCATGAGAAAATTTCTTCCCCCATGGAGACTCGAACCAGCGCAAGTCCCGTAGCTCTGCGCCAAGGCTTCCTACCTTAACCGCTCGGCTACGGCGCGGGACATTATTTTTCCATTAATTAAAAAATAATCATATTACAAACAAATACCAACATGGCTACACACCTGTATCAAAACACACATACACAAACACACACACACACACATAAAATCTATTTCTACACTACATACACTACAATACACATCTACACTCATCCATGAAGAGACCACGTGTATAGATATAAAAAAAGTCACATTCTGTATATTAATAATTTAAAAAATTGCTAGAAAACAAATAAAAAAAGAAAGAAAAACACACATGTATATGCATACACACACATACACACACACCCCTACACACATACATACGCTCGCGCTCATACCCGGGGGGTGGGTCCCTGCAGACATCAAATGCACTATCAGGCTATTCAACTTATCAAACATACTTATTACACAATATAATTAAATATGAAAAACAAAGACCATATTGAGATTCTTCTTGTTGATAATACATATATCCTTATTGAACTCCATTTTGCTATACCTCAATTTCCCTACTGTTCCCAAAAATTTGCACGTCTTTACTTCACGACCTCGCAATATTACACAAAGGAAACATACCAACGAGGATAAATATACTGGAGGAAATTTCGATTTTTAGAGAAATCGATAACAACCTGCTTTTGAATGAGAACGTACCCAGTTCACACAATCCTCTATATAAAGCCAAGTCAGTGCTTCAACGAAGGTCAACAAATACACACCTACTTCATTCTGCTAATAATGGGACTAGTCCCGAAAGGCCTACAGAGTGTTAAAACATTCTAAGTTGAGGATACGGACCTATAAGGTGACTATTTTAGAATTCTATTAATAAATTTTACTATTGTTTTATTATATTATATTGAAAAAACGTCTATGTCAGAGTCTGGCAAAGTACATTCAACAATGTTTTGGAACAAAAGTGGTGGTGTTTCTTGACATGTTCCCACAGTTATATATGTAGAGAGTTACTCTAGTAATCACTGATATCCACTATAATGTAAATGCAAAATATTTAATATATTTGATAAATTATTGATTTATTCAGTCGATAATTTTTATTATTATTTTTATATTTATATTTTATACCCTTATTATTACTGCTGAGGAGGTTTAAGTTATATTTTTGGTTGCGATTCACTTTGTTTAGGAGCAAATTGATATTTATCTATTTATTCTTACTTTGAATTAGATAACATTTAATCATAAGGGTTAAAGGGAGGTTTTGAACGGATTTTAATTAAATTTTTGCATGTCAGGTACATAGTGCATGATATAAAGTTAATGCTTGAAATAACGGCTGACCCTGTTCAAGTTGGTGCTACCAATTTCAATGGACAAAAGTATTCGGAGAGTTGGTAATGTTCATTTGTTTCAATTAGACTTTGCGACACTCTGCATGGCGCCGTTCAATTGTTTTTACAGATTCCTTTTCTACTGGTTATTTGATTAAAATAACCCTATTGTTTCTATTCCGTATAAAGCAGATCTCATGACTGCTATTTTGAAATTAATAATCTCATGTGTTTTTTAAACCATTATTCTACGAATGAGTAAAAAAAATAAACAAAACTTATAAAACCCATAACAAATTAAACAACATAATACATAATGACGAAGAAGAGCATAACAAATTCAATAGTAAGGGAGTTTACAAAATGACACATAAAGATTGCACTACGTTTTATATAGGCAGGACAAATAGAAACTTCAACATAAAATACAAGGAACATCTGAGAGATTTTATGTACGCGGGAGGAAAGTCAAGCTATGCAAAACACCTAACACTGAGCAAGAAAAAATAAAATTTTTTTGTCTCAGATGACAACCATGTGATTTTGACAGTATTTTTTCTCCTGAACTCAAATATGATGTCGGTTTTTCTCCATCACGCAACGTTTCCGAGAGACACAGACATTCATAATTTCAAACACTAGATAGTATAACTGTCACAGGATTGATGATCGGGGCAAGAGGTACTATACCAGGATTCTTAGCCAAATTTTGGAATTCCTTAGATTTGGACAGGGTGTATCTTTCTAGAATTGCCATCGCTGCCATTAGAGGATCAATTTCAATTTTAAGAAACCATATTTACAAAATTACTTTATAGTATGTATACTTCAATTAGGCCTCCAAGTTGAATTTTTTAAAATATATTTAGAAAATGTATTTCATAAATTATAAAAATTAATTGTCTGTATCACTTTGTCCTTGAGGCAATCCTCTAATGAGGAAAGTTTTATATATAATAATAATAATAATAATAATAATAATAATAATAATAATAATAATAATAATAATAATAATAATAATAATATTGTATTCACGTAGACTTTCACGGCCGGAGATGCTATGATGATCTTGATGAAGATTTTCGGGCTGCAAGCTGACTAGACTATCAAACAGCAATCTCATTGGAGCAATGGAAGTCCCTAACGCTGACCAATCAGAAAGCAGATATAACTTACGAACACATCGCGGTGAACGTATAAATAGGACAGACAGTGGACAGAGTGGCCAGTCTCAAGACAACCCTTGAGGATACCAGACGCAGTCTCTGGCGAAACGTCGGGGAACTACAAGCCTCACGACCACGGCCTACAGCCCGAAAATCTTCATTAAGATCATCATACTTTTAATATTTTCTACATTCGTAACTGCACAATATTCGAACATTCGGACTCACCTAGAAAGTAAGAAATGACGATTTTCTGCTATATTTCGCCTGTGGAGCATCCCTCTTGATGGTCCAACAATAATCGGCCAGCATATTAGGATTCCATTTGCCTTGATATTTCTTTTCCATAGCTGAGATCTCCTGATGAAAGTGTTCCCCGTGCTCATCGCTCAATGGACAAATGGACGAAAAATTGTTTATTAAAAAAATTATTATTTAAATCCCTTAATTGAAATTGAAATAAATAAACTGGGAGTGATGGAGAAATTCCGAATACATATTTGAAAACACGATTAAAAAACTGCATTAAGTACAACTATTGGTACTCATGAGACAAAAATCATGTTTACCAGTGTAATTAACGCTGGTCTCCGAATGCATACAATTGAACGCATTATCGATAGTTCACCGAGAAAGAATTCCAGCTAAATTTAATCATCATGAAAGAAGTCACTTGCTACTGAATGAGAACACACCCCATGCGTACAATCCCTTATATGAGATACTTGGAAACCAGTCAGTTCCTACTGGAGACACATCAGGACTAACAACGTTTATAGCGTCTTAACTAATAGTACCGGATACTCATCCTGCTGATGACGGAAGTTAACTTACGGAAAGCCTCCAGTTAATATTTTACATACATTATTTTAACAAAATTGAGGACGACGGCACCTGCCAACAGGTATATTTTAATTTATAATTTTTATCTAATGACTATTCACCTCAAATGTCCACCGCTGTGGTCTCGAGGTAGCGTGCTGCCTTGTCACGCAGCGGGCCCGGGTTCGATCCCCGGTCGGGGCAGTTTTTCTGGGTGAGGTTTTTATCGGAGTTTTTCCTCACCTGTAAGACAAATGTCAGGAAAACTTTAAGGCCCAAACGGTCCCCGAAATCATATAGCCATCATCCTTATCATTATCATCATCATCCTTATCAATATCATCATCCTTCACCGGTGTGGAAAGCAACGGGAAGCTACCACACCTACAATTCCCTAGTAAAGCTGCAAGCATAGCATGAAAATGCTATGATTGCAGTGAAGGACCTGCCTTCGGGCAGAATTACTATGGATGGATTCACCTCAACGGAATTTGATATGAATTGTATTAGTAATAAATAAATGGAATTGAACGGCAAGTAGTCTAATGGAGAAGACTACATAACAATGAACTACATGGTCTTTATACGAAGCCAGATATAATAAGAACAGTTAAGTCTCGTAGACTGCGATGGGCAGGACATGTGGCACGTATGGGGAATGAAAGAGGTGCATGGAAGCTTCTTATAGGAAAACCAGAGGGAAAACGCCCAGTTGGTAGACCAAGAATGAGGTGGGAGAATAACATTAACTATGATTTGAGGGAATTCGATTATACAGGGAATGATTGGAAAGCATTAGCTCAGGATAGGGATGTATGGAGAGCTTATGCCCGCGAGGCCATGAACCTACGGGTTCGATAGTGCCAATGAGTAAGTAAGTAGTCTAAAGGAAGTGGCCAAAAATTATCAATTATAATTTATCTATTTTTATATGTATAAAATATACAAATAATTAACTAAACTAACTCGCTGACTCCATCGAACCCTTAGGTTCATGGCCGCGCGGGCATAAGCTCTCCATACATCCCTATCCTGAGCTAATGTTTTCCAATCATCCCTGTATAATCTATTTCCCTCAAATCATGCATAATGTTATTCTCCTATCTGATTCTTGGTCTACCAACTGACCGCTTTCCTTCTATTTTCCCATAAGAAGCTTCCGTGCACCTCTTTCATTATCCATACGTGTCACATGTCCTGCCCATCGCAGACTACAAGACTTAACTATTCTTATTATATCTGGCTTCCTATACATATCATGTAGCTCGCTGTTTTGTAGATTTTCCCATTCACCTGTCTGTTCGTCTCTTTTTGGTTCAAAATTGTTCCTAAGAACTTTATTCTCAAATACTCGTAATCTTCTTTCCTCCCTTGAAGTAAGAGTCCATGTTTCGCATCCATTTAAGTCACGCTTATACAAACACATGTTGTTAAATAATTATTTTTTCTCGACAACTAAATTTATTCTACATCATTAAGTTCTTTTTATCTGACTTTTCTATCTTCTACATTTTATATTTCAATCTTCAGCTAGTCCCGCGCCGTAGCCGAGCGGTTAAGGTAGGAAGCCTTGGCGCAGAGCTACGGGACTTGCGTTGGTTCGAGTCTCCATGGGGGAAGAAATTTTCTCATGGTATTTCGGCCAGTATGGGACCGGTGCCCACCCAGCATCGTGAGGCATTTGGGTAGCTACAATAAGTAGCGGCTCCAGGATGAGGAACCAGCTATAACGGCTGGGGGACTCGACATGCTAACCACATGTCACCCCTACACTGGCTGTTGATCATCTACCTCTGTGATTGACACATGTGGATGTGAAGGGCCAGCAGCCGGCTGGTAAAAGGGTAACCGCTGAAAAGTGGAAAGACCCTCAATCAATCAATCAATCTTCAGCTCTAGATTAAAATATTTTTTAAATAATAACTATATTTTAGACTTACTATGTATATTTATGTTTATTGTAATTTAGACGTAAGAATATTTTTTGTATCTTTTTAACCAGTAGTAATCCTTCATGACAGTACACTGTTGCCGTGTTGCTATTATCCATGGTATATACGTTTGTAGAATACGCAGACATGATGTTATTGTACAGCAAAGCTCGGTGCAATGGCAGGTCCAATTGTTTGACCTGCACGTTCTCCCGACTTGACCCTGCGAGGTCGCAAGGCAACCTTAATTTACGATACCTCTGTAGAATCCGAGGAAGACCTACTGGCGCGAGTTACGGCTGCGGCGGATGTTGGAGGATCAGGGATTGGTGATCGTGTGTCGCACGGAAGTACCGCCTCTGTACTGAAATCGGTGGTTGTCACGTCGTGCCCTCCTTGTAAGTGGTTTCAGACGCCAGGCAGCAGGAGTCGGAGAGAACAACATGTGTTGTAGTGGTATTTTGAGTGTAACGGAAAAACGGTACATTTCCGGACATGGGTTCCTATTAATAGTGAGTGGAGAACATATTTTAATCGACTCACCTCATACATTTTCAAACTTCTTTGATACCGACGGTTTCAGACAGTATCATGTCCTTCTTCAGTCATGAATTAAAATATGTTCTCCACTCACTATTAATGATATAACCTCATAATGTTTACTTTCCAATATTAATTTAAATATGGGTTCCTATGTTAAATTTCATTGTCTTAGTCCCCTCTATAAGTCCTCAAACTCTGTAAGGGGAATTTAGATTCACTCTGTATGTCTCATAATAGAGGATGCCTAGAGGCACATCGAACTATAGTTTTAAAACAGAGATCTGAGCGAACTAACAAGAAAACAATTTTTCTGGAGCATAATATGATTATGTTAAAACATTTTAAGTATTTAAATTTCCAAACAAATATTTTCGAATTATGTTTTTATAGGATGAAACATTTTATTTTGTACGTCCTCGCCAATCTTATACTTATTTCTCAACCCACAAAAAAGTATAATAGTGCTAAACATAGAAAATATTGTTTATCTTTTTTTTTTGTAAATAAACCGCATATAAAAGTATGTAGGGCAGGTATAGATATCTTCAGTTTACGATCTTCACAACGTGTAGTTATACAAGAACACAATAAATTTATCAATAGTTCTATTTCGTTTTTAAAATGTTTACGTTTAAACATAACCTACAGAAATAAATTAGATACAAGGTGACATTGCTCATGAGAAAGTTTCTTTGTGAGGTAAGGAAGAGCACAGGATTAAACCAACTATGTAATATGTTTACAAAAAAAGAAGGCAGCATCATGAATCCATAATTTCGCTTACGATCGTTTTATTTTGGGCATCATTTACAAAATTAAATACAGGATACCATCATCATCTTAAGGCACGACAACTTGAAAAGTGAAAGTTTTGGCCTTCTCAACAATTCTCCTCCATGCCAATCTGTCTCTTGCCATATTCAAACTAGGATTTGTATTCCTTTTTACAATTGGTGGGCTGACAGGAGTTGTCCTTGCTAATTCATCTATTGAAAGTCACATTCATATTCCTTTGATTGTTCTTTGTGTCATCCTCCCATTTGATCTTCGGCCTTCCAACAACTCTGCCTCCTATAGGTTTCCATTTGTAGACTTTTTTTGACCGGTCTCTGATCATCCATTCTTATCAAATGTTCAAGCCAACCAATTCTGAGAGATCTTATATGATTTACTATATTCTGATATTGTATTAATTTGTTTATTCGTTATTTGTTTTCATTCTCCGACAGTTATAAGTTCCTCTATTTGGTCCAAATATTCTTCTTAAAATGTTTCTTTCAAAAATTAGTAATTTCTGTTTTATTGTTTCTTTTAGGACCCAAGTTTCACAAGCATATGTAACTACTGGTGTAATGAGTGTTTTGTATAACCTTATTTTTGCAGTTTTATATATTAGTTTACTTATAAATAAGGTTATATTTGCAAAATAAGCTTTATTCCCATTTACCAATCTTTCCTTAATTTCCTCTTCTAATGTATTAGGTTCATTTACTTTGGTACCTAAGTATTTAATGATTCTACTGTGTTAATTTGCATGTCATCAATTTGTAGATTTTCCGATTTTCTATTGTGATTTCTACATTTTAAATATTTTATTTTCTCTTGATATATTATAAGGCCAAATGTTTAAGATTCCTCTTTCAATTTTGTGAAGGTTTCACATAATGCTTGTCTGGTTCTTGCTGTAATCAGTATATCATCTGCATAAGCTATACAATGTTTAAGTTTTGTTGTAATATTTCTCCTTAATTCCATCTTCTTAAATATATAATCAATGATTAAGCCAAATAAGGTAGCTGAGAGGAGGTCTCCTTGTTTGACTCCTGATTTAATACTGAAACTTTCAGTTAGTTTATTGTTGATTTTTACTTTAGCAGTTGTATCTATTAAAGTTAAGGATATCAATAGCATTAATTTGTGTGAATTAAGGATATCAGTATAATTAATTTGTATGGTAGAATACAGGATATATGAATGGTTTATTTCAGAAACAACACAAGTCACTTTTTTTGGGTAAATTTGAGGTAATAGCAAATTCACATTCTATGTACTTATTTATCATTTTGAACAGAAACATACCACATCAGCATATCCTGAAGGACGCCTTCCAATAAAGAGAAAACAGTTGATGACATTCTCAAGCTAATAGAGTACATCCCTCAAGAGAAACAAATTACTAGCTCTATTATGAATTACACAGTTGGCCAGTGTATGATTAATGTAATTTACAAAGTGTTTCCACTGACTGAATCAGTTTACAGAAAGTAGTTATTTTGTCTATTATTATGTAGGCATATTAATATTCTTTTTCAAAATATTTAAGGATTCATTTTCAAGTTTTCTGTATATCAATTATTATAAAATAAAAAAAATAACATTTACTTTCTGTGAAAGTGTGCATTTGTTGCAGAAACTACATAAGTCAAACGTTTCTGATTTAAATAATTATCTAAAATTTATATTTATATTTTAAAATATAGAAAATCCATCTTAAATGTGATACAGATTTCATAAAAATTCTTATCGCTGCGTTCATGACAGTATGTACATTTCTGTTATATGCTCTCATATGTTATTTTATATGAGAAATAATAGGTCTTCCAGTTTGTCCTATATAGACATTTTCGAATGTGCTACACTCTAACTTATGTACACAATTGTTCCTTATTTACTTTCGTCTCGACCAGTCGTATGTTATGGGAGTGAAGCGTGGACTATAAGGACGAGAGATGAAAGCAGACTAACAGCTTGTGAGATGAAATTTATGCGCCGAACAGCTGGCTGCACCAAATGGGAACGAAAGAAAAATGTAGAAATCCTTCAAGAACTTAATGTGTCACCAATACTGGACTACATTTCCAGCTATCAGCTAAACTGGAAAGAACATGTCTCGTGAATGGGCTAGATCCAGGATCCCCAAGTCAATAATGAACTACTGTCCAAATGGGAAACGGTCACTTAGTCGACCTATGAAAATATGGCACGAAAACCACTTTTTCAGGCCGTAACAGTTCTTCTAGGACTAATACCTTGCAGGATGATGATGATTTTACTTTCGTTTTATTGTTCTTAATAATTATATTTTGCTAAGTTTTTCTTCTTCTTCTTCTTCTTCCGTTTGCAGTATTGGATGATGATGCCTGTTCTGCGACTACAAAAACTGACCTTTCCATCGGTTGAAGGGTCTTCCGAGGTCTCTTTTGTCTTTAGGTTTGAGGTGGTAAATCATCTTTGGTAAACGGGAATTTGACATTCTCTGGACGTGTTGGAACCTTTTAATCTGATAATTTTGTATATGTTCCACCATTTCCCTACTATTCCACTGCATCCTTATCTCATCACTCTTCATTCTATCCCTTAAAGTTACTCCTGTTAGTGATCGGAGGAATCTCATTTGTGAACTATTAATGCGGGATTTATCTTTTGCTCGAAGTGTCCAGCATTCACTTCCGTATAGTAGAGCAGGTTTGGCTATGGCATTATGAAATCTCAATTGTATTTCTTTCCTCATTTGTTTTCAAAAATATCTCCTAATTACACCATTTAGTCTGTTATATTTTTCTAAATTTGTTTCCACATCTTTTTGATTATGAAACTGTGATATATTATTACCTGAATAATTTAAGTGTGTTACTTGTTCTATTGGTTTATTATTTATTATTATTTTTACTCTCGAAAGTCCCTTTCCAGTGATTGCCATGGATTTGATTTTATTGGAAAGTTTTTATTAGTTTTAAATGCCACATTGACGTATAACTTTTTTAAGTGTTCGGATATCTTATTAATTTCAGTTAAGGCGAGTTTACACTTCTCAATTAGAGTTAAATTACATTAATGCAAGGATTGCGAATAAGAATCGTAAGGAGATAGAAATTTTATTTATAAAAATAAATGTTCATTTTACAGAATTCTCTTGGTCAATTGTGTACCAGTAACAGGATAAAAACATCGCGAAGGTTCCTGTCATCTTATGTTCCGCAGCCAAAAAAAAATCTTCCCCTTTGTGAGAGGTTTTATTGTTTTTTGTTGGTACCATATCTTGAACAATTGCAAGTCGTCTGCTTTGTTATCTTCATCTGTTTTCCTAAATGGAACATCACACTGAACGTAACAGCGGGCTATATCACTACTCTAACGGAAACTGATTTATAAATTTTCTGTCTTAAATATGACAAAAACTCTTCACTTAAGATATTTTTATTAACCTTAAATTATTTTGATTTAAAAAAAATGCTATAACTAACTAACTCACTGGCACTATCGAACCCATATATTCATGGCCGCGCGGACATAAGCTCTCCATACATCCCTATCCTGAGCCAATGTTTTCCAATCATCCCCTGTATAATCTACTTCCCTCAAATCATAGTTAATGTTATTCTCCGACCTTATTATTAGTCTACCAACTGGGCGTTTTCCCTATGGCTTTCCTACAAGAAGCTTCCATGTACGTCTTTCATTCCCCATTCGTACCACATGTCCTGCCCATCGCAGTCTACGAGACTTAATTGTTCTCATTATATCTGACTTCCTATAAAGACCATTAATTCACAGTTATGCAGTCTTCTCCATTCACTTTTCTGTTCATCTCTCTTTGGTCCAAAAAATGTTCTAAGAATTTTATTTTCAAATACTCGTAATTTCCTTTCCTCCCTTAAAGTAAGAGTCCATGTTTCGCATCCATATAATATAACTGGAAGTATAGTAGTTTTATATATTTTCAATTTAACGTTTTTTGAAAGGAGTTGGGACATCAAAACTCTCTGTAATGCATAATAGCATGCATTTCCAGAATTGAGCCTATGTTTAATTTCCTTGTGCATCTCATTCCTATTTGTGATTATTGTTCCTAGGTATTTGAATTCAGCCACATGATAAATTCGGTAATCAATTAATAAAAAAAATATGAGTTACATGGAACGTTTGGGTGAGGGAATTTCGAGAATGTCTGTGTCTTGGGAGGGGAAGTTATAATCCGTCAGTTTTATGTAACAAGGATATATAGATATTAAATAATTCTTCTTTTAAAAAAATGCTAATCACAGGGAGAACTATAAGATAGAGATGATTCCCTAACTATGGCATTAATCTTGTAGGAGAGACGCTATCGACGAAACATGAACATAATTTTAATGCTGACAAGACACAGTGCATAATTATAGGACATCGACAAATCCAAAGCATTAAAAATTACGAAAATATCCCTATCATTCTCTTAAATGACAAAAACATTCCCTACAGCTCAGTAGTAAAAAATATGGATCCACATGTAGACTGGTAAATCCAGGTGAATAATACCTGCAAGAAAGTGTTCTCAATTCTTCACTCCATAAATAGGTTTAAAAACTTCCTTCCCGCGAAATTAAAACAAATACTTGTACAGACTGTTATGCCGCACTTCGACTACTGCGACATATTACTGACTAATCTGACAGACTACAGTGTTCTCATAATCCGTGCATTCAGTCACCGTATTTATGGGCACGTGTCTCCTTCATTTCAGGCCTTAACATGGCTACGTCTAAATGAACACTTTTAAAATTCATATTAAAGCACCGTTGAGGTTATGTAATAAGATATTAAATATAAAATTGGTACCTGGTAAGTCAGTCGTCTTCAACTAAATTGTTAAATCCGTTGTACAACCTGTTGTTGTTGTTATCATTATTCAGAAATATGATAAAATTACACGGGTCGACATGATTTTTGTCTCATGAGTACCAATAATTGTACTTGATGTAGTTTTTTATCGTGCTTTCAAATATGTATTCGGAATTTCTCCATCACTCACAGTTTTTTTATTTCAATTTCAATTAATGGGTTTAAATAATTATTTTTTAATAAACGTTTTTTCATCCATTTGTCCATTGTAAAATAAAACGGGGAACACTTTCATCAGGAGATTTCAGCTATGGAAAAGATATATCAAGGCATCCTCTATTCATTGTCCTTAGGCTCCTTGTTCGTTTACCATAAATCCATTGTTTCCGAGGCGTACGATTCGGGTTTTTAGCATTTTATATTTTTTTTACGATGAGCGAGGAGCTGGGCCACACACCAGCCCTCTAACCTGAAGGATCGGCTGATTTTTTATCAAGGTTGTCTTCCTCTAGCTTTTGATGAACCAGCATCAAATTACAAGGCAGCAAAACCTGTAACCCTAGGCAGGGGGCGCTCACAGGGTACTTAACCATGGTTTTTTAACGAGGTATGTATTCCTCCCCATCACCCTTTTTGAACCTGGCTTGGGACAGAATTCGATTTTATAAATAAATATCTTACTCTCCATTTCTGTACGTAAGCTAGTATTATTCTGTAAATAGTAATGCATAGTTACGATTTTGCTTATGTCAATAAAAACACTATAAAGTAGACAGTGAGGAGAAGAAAGCAGCATTAAAGTGTCTAAGTTTACAGAATCTTGATTAAGTAATAAATTTGTCGTATACTGACATTACTGCTGTTTTACGGTAGTATTATACTCGTCTAGGCCATTCCTACAAGGAACATGTCGTGTCTATGTCTCCAGCGACCTAAATAACTGCATAACTTCTAGACCTATGTACAAACTAAATTATAAATCATTGTATATTTTAAGAAAAAATAAAGTATTATTTTGTCAAATTGTAATGTTGTCGATCTCAACGGCTACTAAATGCTCTCCACTCTTAAAGTTATCCTCATCAAAACAAAACCATGTAACATGCTCGCTTTTCATTGATTATGGACACCGACCTACGTTGTAGAAGAAATAAGTACAGTCAAAAGTTGCTCCCTTCATTTAATTAAAAATATGTCCTCTGAATACACTTGTTATTCTTTGTGAATGAAAATAATAACATTAAAAAAATATAAATATTCTAAAAAATACCTAATCAATAATTACAACTTCTTCTTCTTCGCGGTTTAGGCTTATTTATTAGCCTGTTCTGGCTCCAAATTGCTGCTCTTTCCATCTTTTCCTTGGTCTTCCCAAGCTTCTTCTTCCTCGTGGTGAATAGTTGTATGCTGCTTTTGGTATACTATTCTCAGTTATCCTTGCCAAGTGTTCTTTCCAGTTTGTTCTGTATTTCTCTATTGTTGAGTTTAATTCCTCTATTTTTTAGTTTTTGTCTTATTTCTGTGTTATGTTTTTGTCTGTTCTTTGATATCTTGCTATTGGTCTAAGGAATCTCATTTCAGCAGCTTGTATCCTGGCAGATTGTTGTGTTGTCATTGTCCATGTTTCGGATCCATAAATAATAATAGGCACTGCCATTGTCTTGTTTAATTTCATTATAGAGTCTTTCCTGGCTTTATTTTTCAAAGTTATTTTTAGTGTTCCTTTTACATAATTAAACTTATTTAGTTTGTTATTTATATCTGTTTCCGCTGTGTATGATATTTCGCAACCTAGGTAATGATATCTTACTACTTGTTCTATTGGTTTATTTTCTAATATTATCTTTGTCTTAACTGGTTGAGCACCCTTGAAGGCCTTTATTTTTGTGAGTATATTTCGATGTTGTATTTTTTTTATATTTCATTTAGTTTATATAGCATTCTTTGTAGTTCGTCTTCTGTTTTTGCTATTAAACCTGGTCATCTGCAAAGGCTACTGTTTTTATTACTATATTTCCTAAGTTAATTCCCCCAGTCGTCAGTTGCTTCCATGATCTTATCATGTCGTCAAAATAAATGTTAAAAAGCGTGGTTGACAGTGGACAACCTTGTCTAACTCCTCCTGGTATATGTATTGGTTCCCTTTGATTTATTTTTATTTGTGTTTTCTCATACATTTTCTTAATTGCTGCTATCAAGTGTAGTGGAATTCCTTTTTCACTTAATATGTTCCATAATGTTGGTCTAGACACTTTATCAAAGGCCTTCTTATAATCTATAAAGAGGATGTGCGTCTCTAATTTGAATTCTCTTCGCTTCTGTATTATTTGTTTTAAAGTGAATACGTGGGGATAAAACACAAGGAAGCAAGTCCAAAGGCTTTAAGGAAGCAGCCCCTCCAAAGGACTAACCCTGCAGTACGTTAGTAGCGTACTCAGGGGACCCTTCAAAATACTTACAAGCTCCAAAGAATAATTACAACTTAAAATAGTTTATAAGATATGGATGACGCATTTGAGTCGTGCATCAGTCGATAGTGATGCAAAACAAAACGGCTGAAGGTGTTGGGTCTTCTGTTGCTGTGTCGCCATCTACATTTTTAAAACACACATCTGAAAAACCTTTGACTAGTGGTCGGAAAACAGTTATTATATATGTATTTCACAAGTTCAGTGAAAAATCTCACCAGCTTTCTTGTAATCTACTGCATTCAACGATCACGTGTCTTATGTTACTTCACACGTCAATGTGACAGTAATTGTAGCGCGAATGGCGGTAGGATAGAATTTGCGTTTGTTTGTGTTAGGATCACTCTAAGATCGGATAGGGTATAGGAAGGAGACTCGCGGTTTCAAATCTAGCCGGTAACAATAATTTACACGCCGCTAAAAATCCTTTAATATGGCTTCTGTCGGAAAATAAATCTTCGGGTCTCTCGCCGTACATAATTGCACTTACAAGAAATTAAACATAGGCTCAATTCTGGAAATGCGTGCTATTATGCATTCCAGAGACTCTTGATGTCCCAACTCCTTTCAAAAAACGTTAAACTGAAAATATATAAGACTATTATTCCACCAGTTATATTATATGGGTGCGAAACATGGACTCTGACTTTAAGGGAGGAAAGGAGATTGCAGGTATTTGAGAATAAAGTACTTAGGAAAATTTTTGGGTCCCGCGCCGTAGCCGAGCGGTTAAGGTAGGAAGCCTTGGCGCAGAGCTACGGGACTTGCGCTGGTTCGAGTCTCCATGGGGGAAGAAATTTTCTCATGGTATTTCGGCCAGTATTTGGGACCGGTGCCCACCCAGCATCGTGAGGCAATTGGGTAGCTACTATAAGTAGCGGCTCCAGGTTGAGGAACCAGCTATAACGGCTGGGGGACTCGACATGCTAACCACATGTCACCCCTACACTGGCTGTTGATCATCTACCTCTGTGATTGACACATGTGGATGTGAAGGGCCAGCAGCCGGCTGGTAAAAGGGCAACCGCTGAAAAGTGGAAAGACCCTCAATCGGAAAATTTTTGGACCAAAGAGAGATGAACAGACAGGTGAATGGAGAAGACTACTTAACAATGAATTACATAGTCTTTACAGGAAGCCAGATATAATAAGAACAGTTAAGTCTCGTAGACTGCGATGGGCAGGCCATGTTGCACGTATGGGGAATGGAAGACTTGCATGGAAGCTTCTTGTAGGAAAGCCGGAGGGAAAACGACCAGTTGGTAGACCTATAATGAAGTGGGAAAATAACATTAACTATGATCTGAGGGAAGTAGATTATATAGGAAATGATTGGAAAGCATTAGCTCAGGATAGGGATGTATGGCGAGCTTATGTCCGCGCGGCCATGAACCTACGGGTTCGATAGTGCCAGTGAGTAAGTATAGAGATAGATCACTTTTGTACTCAATTCGGTATTAAATTGTTAATATTTAGTTATTAGCAAGTTATTTTGCATTCAAATTGGCTGTATATGGTTGCGCCAGGATGAGAGATTAAAATGTATATGATATAATAAAGGCAATAGTCTCTAAATGAACATTATACCGTTTTTCATTTTCCCTACAATTTGTAGTTTTTGGGTTGGGTCTATTTTTGGGACAACTATTCAATTATAAATTTTGATCCATGAGACAAGCGGCATTTTCTGCAGAATACCAACAATTATTTAGAAAGATAAGGCACAAAATGTCTACGATGTAAAATTGAAGATGTAGAAGATACAATTTAGGCTGAAGACTTGAAAAGTGCGTATAAAAAAATGAGAAAAGTAAAACAGAATCTCGAGACTCGTAAACTATGAGACAGACAGTAAAATTTCTGAGAATATTGTTGCGCAATAAATGAAACTAATGAGATGGGTTGAGGTTGGTCAGTGGCATTTTTATTTCTCTATAAATTCGAGCTGTAAAAAGCGAAGACGCTACTTTATCTGCAGGCGTGACCTAATCCGCCAGATACAGAGTGAGTGGAAGCTCGTTTCTTCATCACACATTCATTTATTCATTTTTGTTCTCGTTTATTCAACAACCAGATTTCAACCTGACCTTAAGATAATTTTTCTTCTTCTTCTTCTACTTATATTTGCCCTATCCTCTTCTTTCCGGAAATTAGGAGTCCCTCAATCACATTTTCAGTTCTCCAGATTGACCTTCGTGACATGTAAATTGTTGTACGATGTCATGCGAGACACATGTTAGTTCCACTCGGTTCTTCTTGTATTCAACCAAACCGCCAATTACTTACTTACTTACTTACTTACTTACTTACTTACTTACTTACTTACTTACTTACTCACTGGCACTATCGAACCCGTAGGTTCATGGCCGCGCGGACATAAGCTCTTCATACATCCCTATCCTTTCCAATCATTCTCTGTATAATCTACTTCCCTCAAATCATAGTTAATGTTATTTTCCCACCTCATTCTTGGTCTACCAACTGGGCGTTTTCCCTCTGGCTTTCCTACAAGAAGCTTCCATGCAAGTCTTTCATTCCTCATGCGTGCAACATGTCCTGCCCATCGCAGTCTACGAGACTTAACTGTTCTTATTATATCTGGCTTCTTATAAAGACCATGTAGTTCATTGTTATGTAGTCTTCTCCATTCATCTGTCTGTTCATCTCTCTTTGGTCCAAAAATTTTCCTAAGTACTTCATTCTCAAATACCTGTAATCTCCTTTCCTCCCTTAAAGAAGAGTCCATGTTTCGCACCCATATAATATAACAGGTAGAATAATAGTTTTATATATTTTCAGTTTAACGTTTTTTGAAAGGAGTTGGGACATTAAGAGTCTCTGCAATGCATAATAGCACGCATTTCCAGAATTGAGCCTATGTTTAATTTCTTTGTGCATCTCATTCCTATTTGTGATTATGGTTCCTAGGCAGGCCTATTTGAATTCAGCCACTTCCTCAAAATTTCCCTCATTTGTCATTAGCTGTCCATTTCCATAATATAATGTATTTCTACGTGTGACCATATATTTAGTTTTATTGATATTTACTTCCAGTCCTAATTTTTTAGTGCTATTACTTGCATATTCAATTTTACTCATGACGGGAGATACAGTTTCTACCGTTCATCCTGTATTAATATTTTTTTTATACTAGCTTATACCTGGCGTACGCTACTAAGTAAAGTAAAGTAATCCCACTACAGGCCTCAGGAGGTCCTTGGGGCAGTAGGAGGTTAAGGCTCCCACTATTCCTGGACAATCGGCACTTGATGTCAGCCGGGTTGTCAGCCCTGCGTGACGGCCGCCTTTACCCCCAGAACAAGCGTCTGGTACTCATTTCCGTTAGAGGCTGAGTCGACCCCAGGGCCATAGTGCCGCCAGAAGGTTTGGGTCAGTTTAAAAATCCTGACCCCACCGGGACTTGAACCCTCGACCTTCCGGCTTGTAGCTCAGTGCCTTAACCACTACGCTACGGCGTGCCCCCTGGCGTACGCTACTACTCCTAAATAAATGGAAATGAATGTGTTTTTACGTGTGTTTAGATGAATAAGTAAAAGGGAAAATAATTATAAGTTTATATCCTAAAAAGTAAAGTGATCCCACAACAGGCCCGGAAGCCCTTGGGGTAGTAGGTTAAAGCTCCCACTTTTCCTAGACAATCGGCACTTTATGTCAGCCGAGTTGTCAGCCCTGCGTGACGGCCCCCTTTACCCCCAGAACAAGCGTCTGGTAGGCCTACTCATTTCCGTTAGAGGCTGAGTAATAATTTTTAGATAGGGCCTACCCCGTGCTGATTACCCGTCGTTGCCCGGGAAACTACTTATCCCAAACGTCTTGGCATAAATGAGTCGAAAGACAACAATTAATGTAATCAATTGAATTGGCGTTTACTTGATGAAAATCCATAATTTATTTAATTATATAAAAATAGAACTTAAAAGTTTTGTGTGGTTTTCATATTTTTTTAAAATATAAATTAGTAACAGCTTTTTCGGTACTATGTACCTTCTTCAGACACGATAACAAATGAATGGATTTTGATATTATAGTACATAACAACTGTAATTGTGCAACATTTTTTTTATAATATATAGGACAAACTTGCAGATCTTTTATTTCTCGTATAAAGCAACGTATGAGAGCATATAACAGAAATTTATATAATTCAAAATATGCTAACCACCTACTCCAATATGATCATCGTTTTGATTCAAAGTTTAAAATTTTACATGTTTGTGACAAAGGAAAGAAGTTGCATATTTTAGAAGTTGTAGAGATATATGAATTGAAAAGTGGTAATCATCATATGCCTTTCCATTATTAGGCCCAGTGGCCTGTTACGGTCTTCCGCCATCTCCGAAAAGGTCGACCCACAGATCTTCATGAGATATCTACCATAACAAGTTAACTATTACTTAAGAACTTTACCCTTATGATAGAGGTAGAAAAATGCCGTATTTCTGTCAAAATAAAAATAATAAAAATTTAACTTGTGTACTTTTACCATAATGCCACAAATATAACACTGGTCAACATGATTTGTGTCTCATGAGTACCAATAGTTGTACTTAATGCAGTTTTTAATCGTGTTTTAAAATATGTATTCGGAATTTCTCCATCATCCACAGTTATTTTTATTTCAATTTAAATTAATGGATTTAAATAATTCTTTGAATAAACGTTTTTTCGTCCATTTGTCCATTGTAAAATAAAACCAAATGAGCTAACTCAGAAGATTTCAGCTATGGAAAAGAAATATCAAGGCAAATAGAATCCTAATATGCTGGCCGATTATTGTTGGACCATCAACAGGGAAGCTCCACAGGCGAAATATAACAGAAAACCGTAATTTCTTACTTTTTAGGTGAGTGCAAATGTTCGAATATTGTGTAGTTACGAATGTAGAAAATATTAAAGTGTTTGAAATTATAAATTCCTGTCTCTCGGAAACCTAGCGTGATGGAGAAAAACCGATATCATATTTGAATTCAGGAGAGAAAAAAATACTATCAGAATTACATATTTTTCTTTCTGAGACAAAAAAAAAAAAGTTTTTTTTTTGTTGCTCAGTGTAATCTTTGCCAGAAATTAAAACTGTGTCTTAAGCGTTAAGTTGTGTGACTGATATCGCGTTAATTGTGTATTTGATCTTTTTTTTCTCTTTGTATAGAGTTGTAATTGGTTTAATATCTAATGGACTCATTATAAAACCTCTTACAGTGTATTAGCACTTGTTTAATTAACGTGAACAATGGATTGAGCTGGCAGTTGGCTGGATGTTGTCCCAATGATACTCTTATTGATGCCAGTGTTTTGTTTTTATGTCGTAATCAATTGCCTCGGCCAAGAATTACTCATCAATTTGAGCACGAAATACGTTCACGTGGCCGTTCTTTATGAGCTATAAAATAATTCACTTATACAACACCACAGTTGATTTCGTTGATGCCTATCATTTAAGCCGTTTTGTCACCCTCTTCTAGCTGGATGATCATCCACCTTTGTGATTAACACATGTGGATGTGAGGCCAGCATCCTGATGGAAGGCCCGTCACGCTACGGAGTTTAAAAAATATAATAATAATAATAATAATAATAATAATAATAATAATAATAATAATAATAATAATAATCTTGATAAAGATTTTCGGGCTGTAGGCCGTGGTCGTGAGGCTTGTAGTAGGGGAACTACAAGCCTCACGACCACGGCCTACAGCCAGAAAATCTTCATCAAGATCATCATAGCAACTCCGGCTGTGAAAGTCTACGTGAATATAATAATAATAATAATAATAATAATAATAATAATAACAACTTTATTTTACCTGGCAGAATTAAGGCATTAAGGCCTTGTCTGCCACTCAACCAGGTTTAAAAAAAAAATAGTCTTACATCTAAATTACAATATACATAAACGATTACATGTTATAAATACAATACAATTAATATTTATAATGTATTTTGATTTACTCTAGATTTAACGAATTGAATATATAATGTGTACAAGATATATAAAAGAACGAGAAAAAATTATTAATGACATAGTATACATTTAAATAAAAAGAAAAAAATTATTAGACAACAGGTAACTGTATAAGCGAGACCTAAAGGTGCCAAGTGTGCGGCAACCCCTGATATCTTGAGGAAGGAAATTCCAGGAGCGGGCAGAGGCTACTGTGAAGGAAGTAGAATAAGAGGAAGTGCTGTGAAGAGGGATTGTTAGCAGACTGTTATCTTGTGACCTAGTGTCAATATTGTGGTAAGAGTATAACTTCTCAAATCTGGTAAGTAGGAATGTAGGAATTCAGAAGCTTGAAACATAAAAACTCAATGTCATTTATAAATGATACGAGACTCTTTCTGCATGGAGTTATTCAATTAATTGCATTACCATTATCACGTCTACGCTGTGGTCTCGAGGTAGCGAACTGCCTGTCACAAAGCGGGCCCGGGTTCGATACCTGGTCGGGATAGGCTCCTGGGTGAGGTTTTCTTCGGGATTTTTCCTCACCTCTATGACAAATGTCAAAAAGGTTAGTACCCAATGGTCCCCAAAAATCATCTGGCCATCATATACATCCTTATCATCTAGGAAGCTTACTTACTTACTCACTGGCACTATCGAACCCGTAGGTTCATGGCCGCATGGACATAAGCTCTCCATACATCCCTATCCTGAGCTAATGCTTTCCAATCATTCCCTGTATAATCTACTTCCCTCAAATCATAGTTAATGTTATTCTCCCACCTCATTCTTGGTCTACCAACTGGACGTTTTCCTTCTGGCTTTCCTACAAGAAGCCTCCATACAAGTCTTTCATTCCCCATACGTGCAACATGTCCTGCCCATCGCAGTCTACGAGACTTAACTGTTCTTATTATATCTGGCTTCCTATAAAGACCATGTAGTTCATTGTTATGTAGTCTTCTCCATTCACCTGTTTGTTCATCTCTCTTTGGTCCAAAAAATTTCCTAAGTACTTTATTCTCAAATACTTGTAATCTCCTTTCCTCTCTTAAAGTAAGAGTCCATGTTTCGCATCCATATAATATAACTGGTAGGATAAGAGTCTTATATATTTTCAGTTTAACGTTTTTTTGAAAGGAGTTGGGACATCAAGAGTCTCTGCAATGCATAATAGCACGCATTTTCAGAATTGAGCCTATGTCTAATTTCTTTGTGCATCTCATTCTAGGAAGCTACTGACTTTATTTTATATCATTTTAATTGTATTATATTCTATGTTTTGTTAGTATTAGCTAGTATTAGATCACATCATCATTGTATTTTGTTTAGTCTGTATTTTAATAATATCTTAAAATTGTAATATGTACGTAATTTTTGTATAATTTTACTATTCGCTGGTTGAGTGGAAGAGAAGGCCTAATGGACTTAACTCTGCCAGCTAAAATAAATTATTATTATTATTATTATTATTATTATTATCTTTATCATCATCATCATCATCATCATCCTCATCCTTCGCCGTGTGGAAAGCAACGGGTAGCTACCACACCTATAATTCCTAGTAAAGCTGCAAAGCATTGCATGAAAATGCTATGATTGCAGTGAAAGACCTGCCCTCGGGCAGAATTATTGTGTATGGATTATCATCAGTACAAGATTCAGGTATATTGACCCGTTCTATCTTGAGGAGAATTATTGTTCTCTCAATTGTAGTTTAAAATTAACTCACTGGCGCTATCGAACCCGTATATAACATAAGCTCTCCATACATCCATATCCTGAGCCAATGTTTTCCAATCATCCTCAAATCATAGTTAGTGTTATTCTCCCACCTCATTATTGGTCTACCAACTGGGCGTTTTCTCTCTGGTTTTCCAACAAAAAGATTCCATGCACTTCTTTCATTCCCCATTCGTGCCACATGTCCTGCCCATCGCAGTCTACGAGACTTAACTGTTCTCATTATATCTGGCTTCCTATATAGACCATGTAATTCAATGTTATGCAGTCTTCTCCATTCACCTGTCTATTCATCTCTCTTTGGTCCAAAAATTTTCCTAAGAACTTTATTCTCAAACACCCGTAATCTCCTTTCCTGCCTTAAAGTAGTTTAGAATTATAATATAAAATTATATACGTTTTTATGTCCGTCTCCTCAACTATTGAGACATGAGACGGGCCTATAATTTTATATCATAATTCTAAATTGTGATTAACACCTCAACCGTATGAAAATCTGCCTTTATTTCGTAACTCTGTTGGGGTATATGAATGTACAGTACTATTTTTGGACATCGGTTTTTATTATATGTTCTTGCCAGCCTTTATTGTTAATATTATTCTTATAATATTATTATTGTTATTATTATTACTTTATTATTATTGTTATTATTATTATTATTATTATTATTATTATTATTATTATTATTATTATTATTATTTTACAGATATGGTTTATCCTGGCTGGAGAACTGGTAAGTTATAAGCCATACAGAGATTTAATTAATTTAATTTGGAGTATACTATTGAAATAGAACAATAATTCATTAATATATAATTTTATTACTACGAAATATTACAATCTTACTTCTGTGTTTGCTGTGCTATAATGTGTCATAATGCTGAGTATGTCTGAAAAATAAAAGTATTTTTCAGTCCCATTTTCCACAAAAGTACGATTTGGTCTCAATGCCTTTGATGCAACAGAATTGAAGTGGTTACAAGCAAAGGAGCTTAAATTATTATTTTTTGCGCACAGCAATTGCGACCATGATTGAAAGTTCAGCTTCCTACATTTCGGGGTTGCCAACCTAAATAACTATACTGTAATAAAATAAGCATATTGTAATATTACATATTACAAACCACGTGTGGGAAGTAAAACCACTGCCCTCTATGTATACTACGTACAATGTATATTCAAAAATATCCAAAATATAGTGTTAATATACGTTATACAAAACAAATCACTGCATTTTAAATGAACTGAACTTTATTTGAAACAATGTAATACAATAAATACGTACTTGCCGCCCTTTTTACACTGATGGGTGTCACTGCCACCTGTTGTTTCAACTAATAAACATTTCCCACACGGTTAACGTTAGTCAGTTGTCTATAATGAACGCAAACATTTCCAACAAAGATGTTAATATTTTACTATTATTTATTATTTTGAAAACACCATCGCCTAAAAAGTAATGTACAACGTACGTTCCTGAAGTGTTTTACAGAAACTCGGAAATTAAAAACCTCGCTGTCGCTCGGTTTTTGAACATTTTCCTTGCTTCTGTAAAAAGCACTTCCCAACCTCGCATCGTATATACTATTTCGCAAACAAAATTTGGTGCATAATTATCCCCGATTGAGGGTCTTTCCACTTTTCAGCGGTTGCCCTTTTACCAGCCGGCTGCTGGCCCTTCACATCCACATGTGTCAATCACAGAGGTAGATGATTAACAGCCAGTGTAGGGGTGACATGTGGTTAGCATGTCGAGTCCCCCAGCCGTTATAGCTGGTTCCTCAACCTGGAGCCGCTACTTATTGTAGCTACCCAAATGCCTCACGATGCTGGGTGGGCACCGGTCCCATACTGGCCGAAATACCATGAGAAAATTTCTTCCCCCATGGAGACTCGAACCAGCGCAAGTCCCGTAGCTCTGCGCCAAGGCTTCCTACCTTAACCGCTCGGCTACGGCGCGGGATGCATAATTATATTCTTGAAGTATAATAATATCTAGTGGCAAAAGGATATAAGTATATGGAGTAGAAAAAATATGTTTGTACTTATTTTCAATTGCCTATGATTTTCGTATACACCTTCAACTTCAAACAATTTTTTGCACGATAGTGTGTTTTGTCGTACTTACAGCAATGGCGACCATTATTGAAAGTTCAACTTCCTATATTTCGGGGTTGCCAACCTAAATAACTGTACTGTAATATTACATATTACCTACGTCGTGCGGGAAGTAAAACCATAGCCTTTTATGTAAACAACGTACAATGTATATACAAAAATACATCCAAAAGTAGTGTTAATATACATTATACGAAACAAAGCACTGCATTTGAAATGAACTGAACTTTATTTGAAACAATTTAAAACAGTAAATTCGTACTTGTCGCCATTTTATGACGGATTGGTGCCACGGCCTGCTGTAGACTCAACTAAATTATTTTCGGCACTTACCGTATAAACATTGCCCACAGTCTTAACGTTAGTCAGCTTTTTTCTATAATGAACGCAAATATTTCCAACAAAGGTGTTATTATTTTACTACTATTAATTATTCTGAAAACACTATCGCGCAAAAAAAAATAATGTACAACTTGAAGTGTTTTACAGAATCTCGGAAATTAAAAACCTCGCTATCGCTCGGTTTTTAATCATATCCCCTCTTCTGTAAAAAACACTTGCCAACATCGCATTGTAATATTAACATTTATGTCACTTAAATTTATATATTTAAACGTTACTAGAAATAACATTTTTCCAAAATGAGTGTGAGTGAATTAAAAATTGTGAGAGGTTGTTAAGAAAAAATGGAAGAAATGCTTGGTTTGTAATATAATACTCCTAACATAGCCTATATTCTCTTTAACGTGTCACTTTTTCCCCTAAATGATTGAATTAAATACAGTATGATTGTAAGTGAAATTGTGATGAAATAAGGTTTGTATATAAGCTGCATTGCGTAACAGCCCCTGGCATTAATGTTGAAATGTCAGCTTCTATATAATGCCTCGCATATTCTGCTATTGGAAATAATAATAAATAATAGTTTAAAAAAACTAAAACAGCACGCCTTATTAGAAAACCGAACTCAAAAATGAAAAATATTTTTTTTTTTAGTTTTAATATTTTACTGAATAAGATAAGAATGTAAATATCTTTAAATTCCATACTATTGTAGTATGGGCTAAAAATATTACTCTTCTAAAAAAACTCCTCGCAGCCGGATTCGAACCAGCGACCTATGTATTACCGAAATTACATACCACTAGTTCACCGCTCTACCATTTGAGCTCTTACAACGATTGACTAAAAAGTCGACAAGTCCTTAACCTATTATACCAGTTTTAATTTGTTTGATTTTCTGATGATTCTGGCCAGGAATTTAGAAATAAAATATGAAATTATTGTAGTGTCACGAGTCCTTTACAAGTATACAAAGTTTCAAGTCGATCCAATGTCTCTAAGTGGGTGAAAATCGTGTTCAAAGATTCCGTTACATAAATACAAAGACACTTTTTTTTATTTTCTTATGATTCTGACTAGGATTTTAGAAAATGAATATGAAATTATTGTATTGTCACGAGTCCTTTACAAGTATACAAAGTTTCAAGTCGATCCAATGTCTCTAAGTGGGTGAAAATCGTGTTCAAAGATTCCGTTACATAAATACAGACACTTTTTTTTATTTTCTGATGATTCTGGCCAGGATTTTAGAAAATAAATATGAAATTATTGTATTATCACGGGTCCTTTACAAGTATACAAAATTTCAAGTCGATCCAATTATTTTAAGTGGGTGAAAAACGCGTTGAAAGATTCAGTTACATAGATAGATAGATAGATACAGGTCAAGCTAATATAAGGCGTGTAAAAACCATCCAAACTTGTAAAGAATATGCTTCATGTTTCAAAAAGCTTCTTTCGTTGCAACGGATCTCAGTTATTCTTTACTTAATATAGCTAGTAAGATAGTCTTTTATAAAGATTGGCTGTAAGGAAAGCCGTTATAAAGATGCGATGAAAACAGTCTCTATAGATATTTTGATGACTTTCTTTCGTTTCTATATATTCATACATAGTGTTCTGCTCAAAAAACTTGCTATCGCTCGGTTTTTAAACATTTTCCTCGATTCTATAAAAACCACTTCCCAACCTACCATCGTAATATACTATTCCTCTTCTTTATGAGTTCCAGCATTGTTCTTTCTTCCCCCACTCTGTCTAGCACATCTCTATTTTTTTTTATTTTGTGTGTCCACTTTATACGCTCCATCCTTCTCCATATCCACTTATTACCAGATGTATATAGGCCTATATATGTTTTAATCTTTTACCAGATACGCCTATATATTTTTTACCAGATATATAATATATATTCAATTTATTTAGGCGTGTCAGTACGAGCAATAGCTAGTACTATATAAAAATACAATACAAAAACTGGAATCACATGTTTTATCTATGGCTTACAAGAATAAATGTGTCACGAAATAACAACTATATCAATATTTCTAAATTTCACCTTGGCTGGAGGAATGTTATATCTCGGGAGATATTGTAAAAATGCTGACCTTCTGCATTTCAAACAAGGAATTGAGCTGTTTGTTTCATCACTCATCCATTTCTTTGTGTGGCAAAGAAGAAATGTAGAATCTTGACTGGACGTGTAGATTGACAGATGATAAATGGGAGAAAGGGACAGCTATACAAGTGAGAAAGACAAAAGACAGGAGAAAATGGGATAAAGGAGTTTTGTATCAAGTGGCAGAGCATGAGGCTCGATAGTTCCCACACCAATTCCTCTGGGAGTTGAGTAAATCAATGAACCTCTGAGAGAGACTGGGATTGTTTCGTTTGTCACTTCCTTCAAGTGTCGAGTTACCTGCCACAATTACTTCACGTCACCTTGTTCTTCCTGCTACGTGACAAACAACCTAACCCAAGGTAAACCTTATACTCAGGAACCTTTCAAAATAGCGGTCACTGGCCTACGTAAGCTTAAAATAACTCTCCATATCTTATAAGCCCATGTTTCCCTTAACAGAAATTTAGGCGCTCTTCCACTACAGGGAATAATTTGAACCGACTAATTTAATTACACTTGTTTTCGTATAGATGTCATTTGAGTGGTCCGTGGTCAGCGTTCCGCCTCATACTGACATCTAGGAAACCAAGGTAGTACCTCTCTTCTTCTTCGTCAGGCTCTACGACTTCCAGTGGAATGTCTTGGCCTTCTCAACTAGTTTACGCCATTTATTCCTATCTCGTGCAGTAGATTTCAAATCAAAAATCCCCATCTCTCAAATCTTCAATTACGTCATTCTCCCATCGATCTTTGGGTCTTCCTCTTGGTCTTGTTCCCTGTGGCTTCCAATTAAAAATATCATTCGGCAATCTTCCCTTTGGCAATCTTAGTGAAGGTAGTACCAGGACGGGGAAATTCGGTAAATTTTGCTTAGAGATCCTTTCATTCTGGCTTAAGGATCTTTTACGAGCCTGAGAATCTTCAGACTCGGTACCCACGGCTTAAAGTCCCTCCCGGAAGACTTGCTCCTTGGATTTTTCCATCCTAAAAAAATCAATCGACCCCGGCCGGGTTTGAACCCACGATCCTCGGGACCAAAGGCAAGGATCATAACCACTAGTCCACCGCGGCCGATAAAATAACTCTCCATATTCAGTTTTTCTCACAACGAAACTGTTAACAATTGGATGCCGAAACGTACCTTGATATTTCTCCCGGAGAAACGTTGTCATTTTTAACTACAAGGCACAGAAATCAAAGCCAGAATCCAGTAACTGTAACTCGCTTTACGGAGCAGGTGGACTCCCTGCTAGAGTAAGAACGGAGTGGAGTGAGGAGGGATGCGGCGCAGAAGGCAGGTAATGAAGGTTGTCCAGTCTACCAAGACACGAGTTGTATTACTTCCCAATAGTCTGAATGAGATATTTGACGCTGGATTTTAGTGTTTTACAGTTAATACGGCAGATATATATTATATCTCAATCACGTTATTGTGTAGTCGGCCGCAGTGGACTATAGGTTAAGCTCCTTACCTCTGATCCCGAGCATCGTGGATTCAAACCCGGTCGGGATCGATGAATTTTTTAGGACGGAAAAATCCAAGGAGCAAGTCCTCCGGGAGGGACTTCAAGCCGTACGTCCCGAGTCTGAAGATTTTCAGTCTCGTAAATAATCCTTAAGCCTGAATAAAAATACATCTAAGCAAAATTTACTTGCCTCAAGGTTCCAGTAATACCGTAGTTGCCTGCTAGATATCTAATTGAGTCGATGTGTTGACCGCATGCCATCAATGACATCTATGGGCAAATAAGGTAACTACATTAACTTTGTGTAGTGGCTCCTGACAAGGTAGAGGCTATGGCTCAACACTGGGCTACTCCATTATACATAGATAGATGTCCCGCGCCGTAGCCGAATGGTTAAGTCAATATGCCTTGGCGCAGAGCAGCGGGTTCGAGTCTCCATGGGAGAAGAAATTTTCTCATGGGATTTCTGCCAGTATGGGACCGGTGTCCCCCTAGCATCGTGAGGCATTTGGGTAGCTATAATAAGTAGCGACTCCGGGTTGAGAAGCCCTCCATGGTATCTTTACCTTGTCGTCGTGGAGTGACTTGCGTGCTTAAACGATCCCGAGAGCTGTGCCGGCGGTAGCATTGCTGCCGATAGGGTTACCCATGCCGGACTGGTCGAAGGTGATAAGCCAGACGATAAAAGTACCTTGGTCGAAAGAGTGATGATCTTTCACCGTAAAAATACAACCGTCAAGAAATGCGGACATGGATTCAACTGGGGTAAAATTTTCCGCAGGTCAAATAGTCCCCATTCGATTCTCCGGGCGGGGACTACTTCAGGGAACCCATGCCAAAGGCTCAACAGGATAGGGATGTATGGAGATCTTATGTCCGCGGGGCCATGAACCTACGGGTTCGATAGTGCCAGTGAGTAAGAGTAAGTACAGGTTGAGAAGAGATAATATAACGGCTTGGGACCCAACATGCTGACCACATGTCACCCCTACGCTGGCTAAATGATCTACTACCTGTGATTAACACATATGGATATGAGGCTAGCAGCCGGCTCATAGGCCTTCTAGGCCTGTCACGCTTGAAGTTTTTTTATGTTATTGTATACTAAAAGTAGGCTTATTTTTCTCACCCCAACTTCATTACTTACTTACTTACTTACTCACTCACTGGCACTATCGAACCCGTAGGTTCATGGCCGCGCGGACACAAGCTCTCCATACATCCCTATCCTGAGCTAATGCTTTCCAATCATTCCCTGTATAATCTACTTCGTTCAAATCATAGTTAATGTTATTCTCCCACCTCATTCTTGGTCTACCAACTGGGCGTTTTCCTTCTGGCTTTCCTACAAGAAGTTTCCATGCAAGTCTTTCATTCCCCATACGTGCAACATGTCCTGCCCATCGCAGTCTACGAGACTTAACTGTTCTTATTATATCTGGTTTCCTATAAAGACCATGTAGTTCATTGTTTAGTAGTCTTCTCCATTCACCTGTCTGTTCATCTCTCTTTGGTCCAAAAATTTTCCTAAGAACTTTATTCTCAAATACTCGTAATCTCCTTTCCTCCCTTAAATTAAAAATGTTAATATTATAATTTATAAAACGGCAATTCTTCCAGTTGTAATACTGTATATGGAGGCGAAATATGGAATATAACTATGAGGGAGGAGAGAAGATTAGAAGCATTTGACAACAGAGTATGTAAAAAAGTTTGGTTTTATCCTCCCTTAAACAGTTGGCAAGATATGGCAAGTCTCATTTTGATGTGAGATAAACTATTACACATTTTCTAAAACCTTTACATTATTTATCCATCACAAAATATACTTTATATACAAGCAAATTTATAATTTAATAGGCAGCGGGCCCGGGTTCGATCCCCGGTCGGGACAGTTTTTCTGGGTGAGGTTTTTATCGGGGTTTTCCTCACCTGTAAGACAAATGTCAGGAAAACTTTAAGGCCCAAACGGTCCCCGAAATCATGTGGCCATCGCAATCATCATCATTCATATTCATCTTAGGTTAAACTTAGGATAGAATTAGGGACTCTCCTGGCGCACCATTATCATCATCACCCATCATATCATCGGGGCAACGTAACCCCGCCTTCCAGGCGCTCCAACCTCAGAAGTGGGTTACAAGTACGCCATGCCAGGAGAGAAACCAGGAATGTCGAAAGACAAACCTGGGGCATTTGAAAAAAAAAATTCAAATAATATACACTGATCTCAATAAAAAAATAGGCTAATGTATTCTTATACCAATAAGATGCCTAGCTAGCATTTCAGGGGACCTGCATTTGATTCCCTGCTACATCATATAAATGTTATTTTGGTAACGTCAGTATATTCACAAAAGTTAAGATTGAAACATAATACAGCGTGTCCACAAATATTGTATCATACTTTAAACTACTAATACGTCGCTTTGGATAATCGTATCTAAGTGAAATTGGTGACAATCAAAAGAGAAACTCAAAACGTTTTTGCTGTACCTCATAGATATTGAATGTGGCCGCCACGAGTGACGCTGGAGACATCTATATCTGCTAAATATCCAACAATGAACCCATATCGACCACCAAAGAAACATGATTAAATTTATTTTAGTTTCTGTAATGTTAGGGTAACAGAGTGGTACCCTTGAAAGAGGTAGTCCATTCCAGGGAGAAGGCGCCCCTGCCCTTTTGTGAGCTCCAGGTCCCACTCGCCCAGTGGGTAGTACCTAGGTAGGGCCCCGTCCACAGGGTTACGTGGGGAGAAGAGAAGTCCCCAAAGCCGTAGTGAAGGCAACTTCTCTAGGAGACGAACACTCCGAAATTGTAGTTCCCTATCCTCCAGGAAGAGGGGTTTGGCTAGAGGCTGGTAACCTCCGATTTCCGATTGAGGGTCATTCCACTTTTCAGCGGTTGCCCTTTTACCAGCCGGCTGCCCTTTTACCAGCCGGCTGCTGGCCCTACACATCCACATGTGTCAATCACAGAGGTAGATGATCAACAGCCAGTGTAGGGGTGACATGTTGTTAGCATGTCGAGTCCCCCAGCCGTTATAGCTGGCTCCTCAACCTGGAACCGCTACTTATTGTAGCTACCCAATTGCCTCACGATGCTGGGTGGGCACCGGTCCCATACTGGCCGAAATACCATGAGAAAATGTCTTCCCCCATGGAGACTCGAACCAGCGCAAGTCCCGTAGCTCTGCGCCAAGGCTTCCTACCTTAACCGCTCGGCTACGACGCGGGACACTGGTAACCTCTACTAGTAAAAAATAACTTACTCATAAACTTCAGCAGAAGAAAAGCCGGATATCCAAAACAAATAACAAAATACAAACCTAAAGGCACCCGAGATGTGGGCAGACCTAGAAAGAGATGGGCTGAAGTCGGAACGGGACAAGTTAAACTTATGATTGTCTTTTGTTTTAGTTTCACATACAAATAGTTGAATACTGTAGTATTATGAAAAAAAAAAGTTTTTGGTTCAGTGAAATGCGAACAGACAAGTGAATGAAGACTGATTAACAGTGAGTTGCAGGAACGTTGTGGGAAATAATATGAACAGTTAAGCATCGTAGACTGCGATTGCTAAGATATATGGCACGAGGGGGGGATAAAATAGGATCATGTTATCTTCTTGTAGGAAAGTGGGAAGGAATACGCCTGCAGGTAGACCTAATGAGGAGGGAGGATAATATTAAGCATGATTTGTGAGAGTTGAATTATGCAGCGAATAATTGGAAAATATTATCTCATGATAGGGTGGTTTTAACAGCTTACGTCCGTGGAGATTAAGCTTTCGGTTTCGATAGTGCAAGTAAGTTAATTTGTCAGTTATTACATCTCAACCTTCATTTCAAAAAGAGTATTTTTCTTTAAAAGTTTTCTTTAAAAACTGTTTATTATATTCTATATTTTGTATCATCAACCCAAGATGCATTTCATATATTGACACAGAATGAATAAAAATTGTGTTTGGTTCATTTTATATGGATGCGAAACATGTACTCTTATTTTAGTGGAAGAAATGAGATTAAAACTATTTGAGAATAAAATTCTTAGGAAAATTTTTGGACGAAAGAGAGATGAGCAGACAGGTGAATGGAGAAGACTACTTAACAGTGAACTATGTGGTCTTTATAGGAAGCGAGATATGATAAGAACAGTTAAGTCTCGTAGACTGTGATTGCCAGGACATGTGGCACGAATGGGGAATGAAAGACGTGCATGGAAAGATTCTTGTAGGAAAACTAAAGGAAAAACGCTTAGTTGGTAGAACAAGAACGAGGTGGGAGAATAACATTGATTATGATTTGAGGGAAGTAGATTATACAGGGAATGATTGGAAAAAGTTAGCTCAGGATAGGGATGTATGGAGAGCTTAAGTCCGCGCGGCCATGAACCTACGGGTTCGATAGTGCCAATGAGTTAGTTAGTTCGGTTCATTTTAACGAAACAAAACCGTGGCTAATAATGTGTTTATGCAGACTAACTCATGCCCCAATTGAGAGTCAATGACCAATCACGTTTCAATGAATTTTGTTTTTCAACCAATGACAGTCGTGTTTTACCTCGATATTTATCGAATTCTGTTTACCAAAATAAAGAAAGTTCCTTCTTTTTAATATTCTGAACAGATCAGAACATCAGTTTGCAGTGACTGACTCTCTAACAAATACGTTGAATATAGCAAATAATGAAGAGATTCCTTCGAACTACACGTTTGATAATTGTGTGTTCAATAATTGTGTTTTAATAATGATTTCACTGAGTTGTTTCCTAAAAAAATAATTAATAACCTATAATGTTGGTTATACAGTTTGATGTGTTTAATTTTTTCTCCATTTTTTCTCTTACAGTATGCGATCCTAGTGGGTTATCACTAATTGTGATCCTATTTGGCAATAAATAATGTGATCAAATTGCACTGAATGAACATAACCACACTTTTCTGATTTGTTTTCAAACATCGCCGTTTACGTTAAATAGCCTATATAAATATTTTAAAATACCGGCAACTATATTTAAATAGTGATTTTTGAGTAAACAGGTTAATTTTATTCGCTAAATAGTCCTAACAAATGCCACTCTTGATTTCCAAATTCTCTGGGTAAATTGGAAATCACTCGTGGCATTACTTATGATAAAGTAGGCCTATGTCTCTTTCTTCTTCTTCTTCTTCTTCTTCATTAGATGCTACAACTTCATAGAAGTTTCGACTTTTTAAAATATTTCCCGCCATTCGTTTCGATTTTGGATTAGCTTTGGCCAGTTCCTTACTTCTAACTTCTTATTTCTTCAATTACGTCATTTCTCCTCCTATTCTTGGGCGTACCTCTGGTTTTTGCGATAATGAATTTAAAGTTATAATTTTTTCTGACTAATATACCGTCTGAACCAGGAATCGAGCCGTGGACCTCTAGTTCTCCAGACTAGTGTGCAGCCCACTACACCATTCTAGACTTGGCACAAACATTAACAATTCTTTCCACATATACAAATCTATAATTCTCTTTTCGTCCGCTGTCAGGTAGGTGTCACTACTATCGCCAACGGCCGGATTCGTTTAGAAGTACGAGTATCTATATTTGAGAATTTTACACCACCACTTTTATAAGCAGTAAACGATGTTATTTAATATTTTCCAATATTGTTATTTTAACACAGTTCCAATGATGGATCATATTGTAATAATATAATTATATTGTGAAAAGAAAAATTAATATATTATAATATGATCCATTATTGGAACTGTGTTAAAATAACAGTATTGGAAAATGTTAAATAACATCGTTTACTGCTTATAAAAGTGATGGTGTAAAATTCTCATAAGTAATGCCACGAGTGATTTCCAAATTCATCTAGAGGATTTGGAAATCAAGAGTGGCATTTGTTAGGACTATTTAACGAATAAAATTAAGCTGTTTACTCACAAATCATTATTTAACTATAGTTATTTTAAAATATTTATATATTTAATGTAAACGGCTATGTTTGAAAAGAAATGAGAAACGATAGTTACGCTTCAACTGCTTCTTTTGTTTATCACTGCAACCAGATCATACTATTTATTGCCAAAGGAACGCAATATTGTAAGAATGCTCTCTAGTGGAGAAAAAATGAAACACGTCAAACTGTATATTAATTCATTTCTGATGTCGTATGATGTAAATATGACAATTATATTTTTCTGGATTATTACCTGTGGAAAAATACATTTAAGAAAGTGCAAACAGTGGTTTCTTTTTTTGGTGGTATAATAAATTGCTACAATTTTTTTTTATATTAATTCCTGCAAGCGCTATGTGTTGACATCTGTGCACTATATATACAATCTGGTAGCCGTATTTCTTGAAGGCTCAATCACTGCAAAATAATGGTCAAACCTGTTCAGAATATTAAAAAAAAGGACTTTCTTTAATATGGTAAATATAATACTGATAAATATTTCGTGAAACACGACTCTGATTGGTTGTAAAACAGAAATTATTGAAACGTGATTGACTCCCATTTGGGGCATGAGTTAAATAGTCAAATATAATAAGTTGGTAAGAGGCACCCGAAAGAGCATTAAGTTATAAGTTTATGATTTGTCTTTTATGAGTTCGTTCAGTGATCCTGTCCATATTCTGCATTGTTTGTAATGGTATCGCTCACACTTTTGGTCGCATATCTTGCATTCACACGAATCACTCGGTTGGTGGAATTTTGCATTTTTGCACATTTTGTGATGATATCCGTGTGTTGCTAAACCTATGATTCTGTGCCTTTGTGGTTGGTTACTTCCAGTCCACTCTCTGTTTACCATGGCATCTGAGGCGTAGAAATCTTCGTCGATCTCTTTTTCTCTCTGTTTCTTTTTTTCGATGACTTTCTTATATGGCTCCGTTGCTGGCAATAGTATCCTTTGTCTCAGGTCCTCTAGGAAGAAGGTTTCTCTGGCTAGCATATAGGCCATTCTGTTTGGTGTGTATTTGCTTGCACCTAATGCCTTTTTGATGAATCTTGGTTTTACTTTTTCTAACCTCTCCAAATAGCTGGTCGATAGTTTCTCCCATATCAGTTCTATCCCGTTATATAATAGTCAAATATAGATACTTCTAAACGAAGCCGGCCGTTGGCGATAGCAGTGACACCTACCTGACAGCGGACGAAACGAGAATTATAGATTTGTATGTGTGGAAAGAATTGTTAATGTTTGTGCCAAGTCTAGAATGGTGTAGTGGGCTGCACACTAGTCTGGAGAACTAGAGGTCCACGGTTTGATTCCTGGTTCAGACATTAATTTTTCTTTTCACAATATCATTATAATATTATAATATGATCCATTATTGGAACTGTGTTAAAATAACAGTATTGGAAAATGTTAAATAATATATCGTCATTCATGCGGTTGATATGTCCAAAGCGAGATAGTCTTTGTGCCTTTATTTAGTTGATTATGTTCTGATTTTGTGTTGAAGTGTTAAGTTGGCAGTTACTTCGAATTCTCCAGTTGCCATTCGAATCTTCAATTGTACCAAATATTCTCCTCAAGATTTTCCTTTCGAAATTAGGAGTTTTTATTTAGCATCTTGTTTTAGGACCCATGTTTCGCTTACATAGGTTAGCAATGGTCTTATTATTGTGTAAGGCAATCTTAATTGCTCTTGTCTTGGTGGAAATTTACTTTTAAAAAGCTTTGTATTTGCAAAATAAGCTTTATTGCTTGAAGCGATTTTCTCTTTGATCTGTTCTTCTATACTGTTATTTCAATTCCGTTTGGATCCAAGATATTTATAAAAATTTACTTATTTTAGTTTGACATTGTCCACATTTACATCGTTTACATTTTCATAGTTGGCAGAACATCTTAAAATTTTTTTGCACGATAGTGCGTTCTCTCATTACTTTACAGCAATGGCGGCCGTGATTGAAAGTTCAATTTCATAAATTCCAGACGTGCCAACCTATAAATAACTAAATAATCATACTGTAATATTACAAATTACCCACCTAGTGCGGGAAGTAAAACCACTGTCCTTTATGTATACTATGTAAATGTATATACAAAAATATATCCAAAAGGTAGTGTTAATATACATTATACGAAACAAATCACTGCATTTTAAATGAATTAAACTTTATTTGAAACAATATAAAACAATAAACTCCAACTTGCAGCCATTTTATTTTGGATTTATCACGGCCTGCTTTAGTCTGAACTAAATTATTTTCGGCATTTACGGTATAAACATTGGCCAGACTATTATCGTTAGTCAGTTGTTCATAATGAATGTAAATATTTTCAACAAAGATGTTATTATTTTACTATTATTTATTATTTTGAAAACACAATCGTGCAAAATATAATGTGCAACGCACGTTTTTGAAGTAGTTTATATAATTTCGGAAATCAAAAACCTCGCTATCGCTAGGTTTTTAATAATTTGCTCGCTTCTGTAAAAACTACTTTCCAACCTCGCATTGTTTTCTCATTGTTTATTCCATCCATCCATAGTAATTCTGCCCGAGGGCAGGTCTTTCACTGCAATCATAGCATTTTCATGCTATGCTTTGCAGCTTTATTAGGGAATTATAGGTGTCGTAGCTTCCCGTTGCTTTTCACACCGTGAAGGACGATAATGATAATGATAAGGATGATGATGATGATGGCCGGATGACCCTCGGGGACCGCCGGGGCCCAAGCCTCCCGGCACCCATCCCACAGGCGAGGAAAAATCCCGAAAAAAATCCACCCATGAGCCTGTCCCGACCGGGAATCGAACCCGGGCCCACCGCGCGACAAGACAGCACGCCACCTCGAGACCACAGCGGTGGACCACTTTTTATTATTAACCCATATTGTACTGATTTTTCTTCGTTTCTTCATAGCTTCAAGTAGAGTTGTTTGGACCTTGCTGTTGTCAATATAGGCCTAGCCATTTCTGATCCATTAAGTCTCCCAGAAATCTGAATTCTTATACCTTGTCCATATATGCTTTAGACTACTTTATTCTACTGTTAATATTGTCTCTTGTGTCTAACTGTTTAATTATTAAGTCCATTATCGTGCTGAATAATATAAACTGAAATATGTGGGAAAATTATATGCAGCAGACGACAAGGGATTTGGGTCCAGGTGGTGTTGAAAAGACTGTACTTATTTGTTACTAGAATGTAGGTTAAACTATCAGTTGTGGATTAGATTTCAGTAGATACTGGATCAATACCCTCCGATAGAGGCGCTGCTAGCACCACTTAGACATCTCACTCATTAAAATGTTACTCTGTTTGTATACTGACCCTGGGGATTAAAAACTTGCAGGCCAAACACTCATAATTAAAGACGGGAAATATCCTTTTCAGATTGAAAAGTTTTCATATGAAGATCGTATTTCGTGTTATTTGAACACTCAAGTTACATTTTTGAAGTTTTATGAAATATTGATATTGGATCCTATGTACATTTGTATATTAAAAGAATGTTTGCTTACCTGTTTGTTTGTTCTTTCTAACTTAACTGTGAGTTTACTGAAAACTTCCAGAGTTATTGATGTAATGACTGAAGATAGAAGTTATTCGAAAACTCAGAAGTCTGGTACAATTGAAATCACTCCTGATAGCAGTTATATTAATGAACAAATGTATTAAGATTTTTTACTGTCCTGCTCTGTTATAAGAGCGGCAATAAATCATACCTCATTGAAGTAAATGAGGCGTGTATTTATGAATGACATCACAGCATTTTTATTATTTTTCATTCTTTCTTTACTTAATCTGTCTTCCTTCTTTAAAAGGGGCGTCGAACTTAGATTCAACTTTTCAAAATACTTAACTAACTAACTCACTCACTGGAACTGTCAAACCCGTGGGTTCATGGCCGCGCGGACATAAGCTCTCCATACATCCCTATCCTGAGCCAATGTTTTACAAACATCCCCTGTGTAATCTACTTCCCTCAAATCATAGTTCATGTTATTCCTACCTCATTCTTGGTCTACCAACTGGGCGTTTTCCCTCTGATTTTCCTACAAGAAGCTTCTATGCACGTCTTTCTTTCCCCGTTCGTGCCATATGTCCTGCCCATCGCTGTCTACGAGACTTAAATGTTCTCATTGTATCTGGCTTCCTGTAAAGACCATGTAGTTCATTGTTACGCAGTCTTCTCCATTGACCTGTCGGTTCATCTCTCTTTGGTCCAAAAATGTTCCGAAGAACCTTATTCTCAAATGTTCGTAATGTCCTTCCCTCCCTTAAAGTAAGAGTCCATGTTTCGCACCCATATAATATAACTGGTAGAATAATAGTTTTATATATTTTCAGTTTAACCTTTTTTGAAAGGAGGTGGGACATCAAGAGCCTCTGTAATGCATAATAGCACGCATTTCCAAAATTGAGCATATGTTTAATTTCCTTGTGCATCTCATTCCTATTTCTGATTATTGTTCCTAGGTATTTGAATTCAGCCACTTCCTCAAACTTTCCCTCATTTGTCAGTAGCGGTTCATTTCCATTATATAACGCATTTTTACGTGTGATCATATATTTAGTTTCATTGATATTTACTTCCAGTCCTAATTTCTTAGTGTTACTCAGTAGTTATTTTCAAAATACTTAGCGAATTTAATTTCGTAAATTGTAATACATCCAATACTACTAAAATTAATTTTATTTTAGTTGAGGATGACCGTTTTATCAGGCACTCATTTTATGTTTTTAGTATTTTTTTTAATAAATCCATCGTATTACTCGTATATGACAATTTCCATGTTAACAAATAAAGTAGAGTACCGTTTCATATATATATAATGGAGAGGATGTAGATTAAAATGCTAGGACATTCCAAGTTGACTGGATCTTGTCTTGCTATTTTGTCTCTTTTAAATTAAAAAATATGTTATTAATTATAATTATTTCTTTATTATTAATAATTTCATAAATATATGCCTCATTTCAGCATCTCTCCAACGTCTCTAAAAAGTTAAGCGATATATAAAACTATTATTCTCCCACTTATAGCACGCCGTAGCGTAGTGGTTAAGGCACTGCGCTACAAGCCGGAAGGTCGAGGGTTCGAGTCCCGGTGGGGTCAGGATTTTTAAACTGACCCAAACCTTCTGGCGGCACTATGGCCCTGGATTCGACTCAGCCTCTAACTGAAATGAGTACCAGACGCTTGTTCTGGGGTAAAGGCGGCCGTCACGCAGGGCTGACAACCTGGCTGACATCAAGTGCCGATTGTCAAGAAAAAGTGGGAGCCTTAACCTCCTACTGCCCCAAAGGCCTCCTGAGGCCTGTAGTGGGATCACTTTACCTTTTTTTATATAGATGAGAATAATGTCTCTTACTGGGAGAAGAAAATTTTCGAGTACTTGAGAATAAAGTACTTAATGAACAATTTTGGACCGAAGAGAGACAAACAAACACGGTGAATGGAGACTACTTATTAACAGAGAGCTACATGATTGTTATGGGAAATGAAAATGTAATAAGAACAGTTAAGTTTCATATATTGCGATAAGGAGGACATGTAGCAAGAATTGTGAATAACAGGGGCATGGAACCTTCTTGTATGAATAGCAGAGGGAACGCTCCAAGAATGAGATGGGAAAATAAAATTAACCAAGATTTGAGGAGCTAACCTATAAATTGTAAATAAAAGAGGGGCAGGAGGTATAAATTGTGAATAAAAGAGGACTGAGAGAAACAGCCCAGTAGGTAGGCCAAGAACGAGATGTGGAAATAAAATTAACCATATTTGAGGGAGGTGAATTATGCAGGGAATGATTAGGGTGAATGGAGAAGACTGCGAAACAGTTAGTTACATGATCGTTACGGGAAATGCGATTTAATAAGAATAGTTAAGTTACATAGATTGCGATAGGGAGGACATGTGGCATGAATTTGCGAATAAAAGAGTGACAAGGAAACTTATTGTATGTATACCAAAGAGAAAGTCGCCAGCAGCTAGGCCAAGAATGAGATGGGATAATAAAATTGACTATGCTTTGAGGGAAGTAATTTATGCAGGAGATGATTGGAAAGCATTAGCTCGGGTTAGGGATATATGGATGGAGAGTACATGTCCGCGTGGCCATGATTTGACAGTACCATTGAGTTAGTTAAACATCTCGCTTTGTGTGTTCCCTCCCATTCCGGTCCTTATAGTAATATGTTTGCAGATGATCTTGTTTTACTAGCAACATCTGAAGATGATTTACAATGGTCAGTACATAATTTAAATTTGATAGCCCAGAAATATTCAATGGAAATATCTACCAATAAAACTAAATAATGGCCTTTTGTGGAAAATCCCCAATACCAAGCAAAATTTGTTTAAATAGCAAAATTTTAGAGAGAGTTAATGAGTTTACTTATTTAGGATATAAACTCTCTTTTGTTGAAAATTTGGATTTATCAGAGAAAATTGTGAAATTCAACAAATCAATGGGAATCATTTAATAGAGTTTTAAAACCTTCATTAGTGCAAAAATCAACTCGTACTCGTCTTTATCAAATAATGGCTCGACCAGTCCTATGTTATGGGAGTGAAGCGTGGACTATAAGGACGAGAGATGAAAGCAGACTAACAGCTTGTGAGAAGAGATTTATGCGCCGAACAGCTGGCTACACCAAATGGGATCGAAAGAAAAATGTAGAAATCCTTCAAGAACTTAATGTGTCACCAATACTGGACTACATCTCCAGATATCAGCTTAACTGGAAGGAACATGTCTCAAGAATGGCTAGATCCAGGATCCCCAAGGCAATAATGAACTACTGTCCAAATGGGAAACGGTCACTTGGTCGACCTTTGAAAAGATGGCACGAAAACCGCTTTGTCAGGCCGTAACAGTTCTTCTAGGACTAATACCTGGCAGGATGATGATGATGATGATGATGATAGGAACACGATCTGTAAAGAGAAGGATCGTATACATACATTTCTTTTAATCAAGCAACACAAGGAGAATATCCTCGTATGTGTTTTCGTTAATACTTACTGAAGTTGATAAGTATTATATGCCAGTGGTCTGCGTTTCTGATTGATCACAGTTCAGGAGGCCTCGGGATCGATTCCCGGTCAGACCATAGGCATTTTCCCTCAAAGGGAATTATTCCTGTGATTTACCATCGTCTGGAATATAGGTTAAATTTAGGTTAAGGACTTTACTGGCGCTTCATTACCATTCATAATCCATCATATCACCGGGGCAATGTAATCAGTCTTCCAGGTGCCGCAACCTAAGAAATGGTTTTAAAATTCCATCAATGCCAGGGGAGACACCCAGAAATATCATAATTCAACCTCCATCCATCCATAGTAATTCTGCCCGAAGGCAGGTCCTTCACTGCAATCATAGAATTTTCATTCTATGCTTTGCAGCTTTACTAGGGAATTGTGTAGGTGTGGTAGCTTCCCGTTGCTTTCCACACCGGTGAAGGATGATGATGATAATGATAATGGTAAGGATGGTAATGATAAGGATGATGGCCGAGTGATTTTCGGCGACCGTTCGGTCTTAAGCTTCCTGACATTTGTCTTACAGGTGAGGAAAAACCCAGAAAAAACCTCACCCAGGAGACTGTCCCGAACGGGAATCGAATCTGGGCCCGCTGCGTGACAAGGCAGCACGCTACCTCGAGACCACAGCGGTGGACATAATTCAACCTGGTACCATTAAAAAAAAACTTACTGAAAAATAGAGAATTAAATGTGGGCAAATTATTATTTCACAAGTATTTTTCTTTCTTTCATTTTTTGAGCCTTCTTTCATAGAAGTCTTTCTCCCACTATTGACATTGGGGCAAGTGGTGTTTGGACTGTTTAACCCTAAATTACCTGATATTTACCACTTCGATTTACGTAGTTTTTTAATAACGATGACATGAAAATGACATTATTATTATTATTATTAAACAATATAAACAAATTAAGGAATATATAAAAAATAGTAAATTTGACAGAATTTGTCACCCCTGTGGTATGGAGGTAGCGTACTGCCTTGTCACGCAGCGGGCCCAGGTTCGATTCCCGTTCGGGACAGTCTCCTGGGTGAGGTTTTTTCTGGGTTTTTCCTCACCTGTAAGACAAATGTCAGGAAGCTTAGGACCGAACGGTCGCCGAAAATCACCCGGCCATCATCATCATCCTTATCATTATCATCATCATCCTTCACCGGTGTGGAAAGCAACGGGAAGCTACCATACCTATAATTCCCTAGTAAAGGTGCAAAGTACAGCATGAAAATGCCTTGATTGCAGTGAAGGACCTGCGTTCGGGCAGAATTACTATGGATGGATATATATTAGTTTAACGTTTCTTAAAAGCAGCTGGGACTATAAGAGTCCCTGTAATCTATAACAGTACACTGTAACAATAAATTTACCGTTTTTTATTTGAATTAATGTTGGTAGCATGATGGCATAGAATTTCCATGACTTTTGTTTGATATTGATAAAATTCCATTCCACCCCTACTTTTCCATTAAATACACTTTTGGATTTATTATTCTTCCGAAATCAAATCTCAAGACCAACAATATTTAGTCTACATAAAAAACTCATATTAAAAAGAAGATTCTAACGTATTTTACTTATGTGTCATTTAGTTTCTCAATCTTCAAGAAAACTGCGAACCATATAACAGGGACGTCCAAACTACAGCCCGCGGGCTGGATACGGCCCTCCTTCACTTTCTATCCAGTCCCAGTAAACCTGTAGCATTCTAATAAATTTAAAAATGCTAAGGATTGACCTATAATATTAGTCTATCGATAATGCAACAAGAACATGTTATATATGTTATAACGATATAACAAGAAAAGTAGCAATTCAACACACTAATAATAATAATAATAATAATAATGACGATGATGATGATGATAATAATAATGATAATAATAGCAATAATAATAATCCACAACAGCTATAATAGTATCCTGCTGGAGTTCGGAATTCCTAAAAAGTTAGTTAGACTTATACGAATGTGTCTAAATGGCACAAAGAGAGAGTGCGTGTAGGCAAACAGTTTTCAGACACTTTCGAAATCCAGAATGGGTTGAAGCAACGAGGTGCACTATCTTCTCTACTATTTAATTTTGTACTAGAGCATGCCATTAAATCTTTAGAGAATGAGGAAGGCTTACAACTCAATGGTATTAATAAGCTGTTAGTTTATGCTGATGATGTAGTACTATTGGCCGATAGTGAGGAGATACTAAATGACAACACGCACACACTATTGAGTAACACTAAGAAATTAGGACTGGAAGTAAATATCAATAAAACTAAATATATGGTCACACGTAGAAATACATTATATTATGGAAATGGACAGCTAATGATAAATGAGGGCAATCTTGAGGAAGTGGCTGAATTCAAATACCTAGGAACAATAATCACAAATAGGAATGAGATGCACAAAGAAATTAAACATAGGCTCAATTCTGGAAATGCGTGCTATTATGCATTGCAGAGACTCTTGACGTCCCATCTCCTTTAAAAAAAAAACGTTAAACTGAAAATATATAAAACTGTTATTCTACCAGTTATATTATATGGGTGCGAAACATGGACTCTTACTTTAAGAGAGGAAAGGAGATTACAAGTATTTGAGAATAAAGTACTTAGGAAAATTTTTGGACCAAAGAGAGATGAACAGACAGGTGAATGGAGAAGACTACATAACAATGAACTTCATGGTCTTTATAGGAAGCCAGATATAATAAGAACAGTTAAGTCTCGTAGACTGCGATGGGCAGGACATGTTGCACGTATGGGGAATGAAAGACTTGCATGGAATCTTCTTGTAGGAAAGCCAGAGGGAAAACGCCCCGCCCCGTTGGTATACCAAGAATGAGGTGAGAGAATAACATTCATTACGATTTGAGGGAAGTAGATTATACAGGGAATGATTGGAAAACATTAGCTCAGGATAGGGATGCATGGAGAGCCTATGTCCGCGCGGCCATGAACCTACGGGTTCGATAGTGCCAGTGAGTAAGTAAGTAACAGTTATAATAGGGTCTGTGACCCGCGCCACGTTCATGTTACTTCCATTTGGCCCACGTTACAGATAATTTTGGGCGGTTCTGCTATAGAATCTTTAGAGCAGTAACTTTGAACGTTTGTGTCCCATAAAATGGAGTTTAAGTTTGAGTAGAGTGAAGATGTAGAGAGAGAGAGTCGGATGCTAAAGAAGTGTCCTGATTGCAGAAAATAGGCGATAAACCCGTGAGATGTTTGGAAAAGAGAGGCGGTCAGTCGATTGGTAAAGCTTGAACGCAGATCCCGATCATTTTCACGCTGAGGAAATTGGCAATTGTGTGCGAGCGCCCCTCCATTCCACGTGACATGCACACGTGTGACAGAGGGCATTGACTCTCAGCTGTGATAGTAAATTTCCCTCCCCACGCACACAATTTCCCTCCGACTTCGGAAACACTCGTACTGCCGCCGCGGAAAGTAACATCAGCCTGATAATCTTTGCTCGTTTATAACAAGCTTTGGTGTCGCTAAAGCGCTGGGAAACTATTACAACGGCACAGGTGCTCTGTTTCTATGCAAGTATGGAAAAAAGTTCGCTAAGATTAGACCCTACCGAGTAGTAATGTCAACAAACCTAAAGATTACACTTTCAGCGCTGAAAGAACGGCCGGGTGGGAGATGACAAACTTTTTATTTACCCACTTTAAGAGACCTAATTGCAAGAATATTAATAAAACATTATATTACACGTATTTACTTCTTCTTCTTCTTCTGCTTCATGAAATTAGGCCTTTTGACCTGTTTTCACATCAAGTTGGATTTAATGAATCCTCCCATCTAGTAAATGGGCGTCCAACATTTCTATGTCCTATTGGTTTGTACTTTAGTAACAGCTGAGGGATTCTATCTCTAGGCATTCTCTTGACATGTTCATACCAGTTGTTTCTCATGTTGTCAATTATATTTTTTTGAATTGAAAATATTTAATTCCTTCCTAATATCCTCACTTATTTTCTTGTCCAAAATTGTCACACCTGCTACAGAACGTAGGAACTTCATTTCTGCAGTTTCTATTTTCCTTCTGTCTGAACGGTTAAGAGTCCAATTTTCACTTGCATATGTTAAGACAGGCACTGCCATAATTTTGTAAAATTTTAGTTGTGCGCTCCTCAAAGTTTTATTTTCAGTGTCCGTCTTATAGTGCCACACATTCTGTAAAATCTATTTAATTTAATATTAATATCTTCCTTCTGGCAGTATGATACGTTGCATCCTAAATAATTAAAATTGTTCACCTGTTGTATTATACTGTTATTAATACTGATTTTACACCTCATATGGTCTTTCCCGTTGAATGCCATTGCTTTCGATTTAGTTTCAGAGATTGTCATATTGAATTTATTTGCTATTTCGTTTAATTTATATGCTGCTATTTGTAAATTGTCTTCTGAAGAGCTAAGTATTGTCTGATCGTCTGCAAACAGTATGGTATCTAGAATCGTACCGCCAACTTTAAACTCTGTGGTTAAATTTGATTTCCATTGTACAATGATCTCGTCTATATATATTAACTTACGAGATGTAATTATCATTTCCTTATTTTACTCGTAAATATGAAAATAAAGAGGGACTATTTCCTGTCATGGCCACATAGGTTACAACAGTTCTTACTTGTAACCAGCGATAAACCACCGATTGTCAAACTTTTAACCAGCGATACACCACCGATGACCAGCGATAAACCACAAAGACCACAATGTGTACATTTAATCATGGGATTCACCGAATCTGATTCATACCTGTAGTTTCAACAAATTATGTTCGAATTTATCTTTTACGCCGTAGCGTAGTGGTTAAGGCACTGGGCTACAAGCCGAAGGGTCGAGGGTTCAAGTCCCGTTGGGGTCAGGATTTTTAAACTGACCCAAACCCTCTGGCGGCATTATGGCCCTGGGGTCGACTCAGCCTCTAACGGAAATGAGTACCAGACGCTTGTTCTGGGGTAAAGGCGGCTGTCACGCAGGGCTGACAACCCGGCTGACATAAAGTGTCGATTGTCTAGAAAAAGTGGGAGCCTTAACCTTCCACTACCCCAAGGGCCTCCGGGCCTGTTGTGGGATCACTTTACTTTTTACTTATTTAACCGCGTAAAATAATAAAAAGGACGTTCGCTGGAATTCACCTACGTTAGAGTAATTGATTTATGTTACAGTAATTGGTTTAGGTTTGGTTAGCTTTTAGGTTCCTTGCATTTTAAATGCGATTTCATACGTAAAATAAATGACCTCTTCATATCAGTTATTCTATGAAAAATTCAACATGTCTGACGGTTACAAAGTAAAATCATATTTCCACTAGTTCATTTCATGATAAGTTTACATATTTTGACGATGGTCACTTCTCGCAGATAAATGGTATCATTAACACGTTGTAATGCTTCAAATTACATCAATAATGACATTGGTCGCGTAAGTAAAAAGCTGGTCTTGTACAACCCCACCGAAAGAATATTAGACATATCGGTCAGTATCACATTTTGAATCATTACTAAGATCTTACCATCAATTTGGTTGGGAAGTGGTTTTTACAGAATCGAGGAAAGTGTTTAAAAACCGAGCCATAGCGAGGTTTATAATTTCCGAGATTCTGTAAAACACTTCACAAATGTGCATTGTACTTTTTTTTTGTGCGATGGTGTTTTCAAAATAATATATAATAGTAAAATAATATCTTTGTTGGAAATATTTGCGTTCATTATAAACAATTGGCTGACGTTAACAGTGTGGGCAATATTTATTAGTTGAAACAACAGGAGGACTTGAGACCAATTTAGTGATAAAATGGCGGCAAGTACGTATTTGTTTAATATTGTTTCAAATAAAGTCCAGTTCATTTAAAATACAGTGATTTCTTTCGTATAATGTATATTAACACTACATTTAGGATATTTTTATATATACATTGTATTTAGTATACATAGATGGCAGTGGTTTCACTTCCCACACGCGTGTTTGTAATATGTGATATTACAGTATAGTTATTTTCATTTCAGTATAGTTATTTTTATTACAGTATAGTTATTTAGGTTGGCAACCCCGAAATGTAGGAAGTTTAATTTTCAATCATGGTCGCCATTGCTGTAAGTACGACAAAATGCACTATCGCGCAAAATAAGTAACGCACATACGGCCAAGCAGGCCCATGCGTAATGTAAATGAAAAGTACTTCCTTTCTTTTGAAAAAAAAACGGCAATACATTTCATTCCATTAAAATTGAGAGATCTTTATTTTCTTTTAATGTTGTCTGTTATAAACTTGAACTTAAAACCAGGAAAATATGTTGAAATGAAACTCGAATACTGGGTCACATGTGACTCTAATATTGAGAACTTTATGTAAAAGCGGTGCAGAGACAAATTCCATGCATTCTTATGGTATGCAGCACTCCTTGAAGGAATGCAGAAAGCGCGACTGTAGAACTATGCGGGTAGATTGTGGTTCGCCGAGTTTCTCAATACTACCACATAGCCTGTGCCATGGCATCTCGCATTTCAAATATAGATTACGAAGTGTTTTAATAGTTCTAAGTAATGTAATGTTATGACATTTTATCATCATCAGCAGCAGCATCAAGGATGAGACCTGCTGGTCTTTTTTTATCTCATGTTAGAATTGGTCTGTCAATCTTTTACTGGGTCTTCCAACATTTCTTCGTCCTAGTGGTTTGTAATGAAAAATCTGTTTCCGAATTCTATTGTTATCCATTCTATTGATGTGGTCCATCCATTCATCTCTTTATTGTGTAATTCTATCTAATAGTTTGAATATTTTTAGTTATCTTCGAATATTTTTATTTCGTTTTCGATCTGTTATTGTGTATCCAGCCACATTCCTTAGAAACCTCAATTCTGACATTTATATTTTTCGTTCCTGGATTTTGGTTAAGATCCAGTGTTCCGATTCATATAGTAGTGTTGGAACCGCCATTGTTTTATAAAATTTTAAAAGTGTCTCCTTTCTTGACATTTTATCAAATTCCGAATATAAGAATATTCTGTTAGTTACACTAAGGTCTAATGTATAAAACATATTACAAAGAGTAACAAAAAGATACGTAATAATCTTAAGAAAATATTCATCAAGGTCACAGACGCGCAAACCGGAAGTTTGCGAAATTTGGTCTCAGGTTACGATTATTTGAGAATAAAGTTGTTAGGAAAAATGTTTGGGCCAAAGAGAGAGAACATGCAGATAAATGGAGGAGACCACATGACAGTTAGCTACGTGTTCATTATAGGAAACCAGATTTAATAAGAACAGTTAAATATCCTGGACTGCGAACGACAGGACATTTGGAATGAAAGAAGGACATGAAAACTTACTGAAAACCAGAGAGAAAGCTCTCATTAATTAGGCCAAGAATGAAGCGGAAGAATAAAATTAATCATGATTTGAGGGAGGTAATTTATGTAGGTAATGATTGGAAAACATTAGCTCGGGATACGCATATGTGGAGAGCATATCTGCGCGGCCATGAGCCTCCGGATTCGAAAGTACCAGCGAGTTAGTTAGTTTATACAGTTTCGATAAATACCAATTACACTGAGCAACAAAAAATAAACTTTTTTTTTTTGTCTCAGAAAGAAAAATATGTGATTCTGATAATATTTTTCTCCTGAATTCAAATATGAACCACGCAAGGTTTCCGAGAGAACAGGCATTTATAATTTCAAACATTTTTATATTTTTTACATTCGTAACTACACAATATTCGAACATTCGGACTCACCTAGAAAGTAAGAGATGACGATTTTCTGCTATATTTCGCCTGTGGAGCATCCCTCTTGATAGTCCAACAATAATCGGCCAGCATATTAGGATTACATTTGCCTTGATATCTCTTTTCCATAGCTGAAATCTCCTGATGAGTTCCCCGTGCTCATCGCTCACTGCGCCAAGATTTTCCGGGAAGAAATCTATGTTTATTAAAAAAAATAATTATTTAAATCCATTAATTGAAATTGAAATAAAAAACTGTGGGTGATGGAGAAATTCCGAATACATATTTGAAAACACGATAAAAAACTGCATTAAGTACAACTATTGGTACTCATGAGACAAAAATCATGTTGACCAGTGTTATTGAATTCTGATTATGTTACGAATTCTGTAAGCTCAGCGATATACATATTATGTCTATTAATATCGGCAAATGTAATATCATGTTACATTTTCTATGCTGTAGTTATTGGTATTACAGGTATACATTGAGTTGACACAAACAGAATGTTGGCAATCTCTTCGTGTCTGATGAGCTAAGGTTGGATTTGAATTCAACATGGCTTCCGTTTAATAATTTACAATTAGTCAGTGGATTTCAAACTAATATCGTGATATTAGTTTCTAGCTTTATGTATTTACCTGACGTTCTTAGTTGATTCAACAGTGTTTGTGTTTGCTATGGACTTGCAGAATCAGTTTCTAAGTTTCCAGAATTCATAGACTTCTAGTTAAGGAAGTTTGCTAACAAATAAAAAATGTATCGAATTCTGAACTTGTGGCGAAGTGCACAAAATTTGATGTGATGGCCCAGAAATTGTGGAAGAATAACAAAAAAAAAATATTCTGTAAAAAATGCCTATATATTGTTAACTTTTATAAGATTCATGATGTGTTCCGTTGAGGTATTATTCAAAATTAAAATATAAAATTATGGAATATTGACCTGAAAGGTCCGTCTCCTCAACTTAATTAATTATTTAACTGTAGCGCTTTCGGGACTTGTCCCATCATCGGCAGGATTCAAAACTGGTGTTTCACTGAAGATGTGGTAGAGGGGGTTACATGTATTGGGTTGGTTTTCGTTTATCAGCTGCTTTCATGATTTCCATCTCTTCGAGTACGACAATCTGATAAACAAAACGAACCCAATACATGTAACCCCCTCTACCAGATCTTCAGTGAAACACCAGTTTTGAATCCTGCCGATGATGGGACAAGTCCCGAAAGCGCTACAGTTAAATAATTAATTAAGTTGAGGAGACGAACCTTTCAGGTGAATATTCCATAATTTTATATTTAATTCTATATATTGTTATAACTTGTATGATTTTTAACTGTTTTGGAATTACGTATTTTTATCTCAACAAAATGCGAAGAACTGGTCGTGATTTATTATTTTATTAAATCATTTAACTTTTTTTCTATCAGGGATTTTACAGCTAATTTGTTTTCTTTCTGTGCCAAACTTTCTCAACCTTCTGTTTATTATGTGCAGATGTTGAATCTGCCCTGCACAGTGGCTTCATTAACTCTTAAATTGACGAAACAATAATTTATCGTGCTAGTTATTTAAATATTTTGGACCGCAGTGAAAATAAAATCATGTAAAACTGTAAGTTATTATTGTAGATTATTGTTTCATTTCACACAACTTTATATACAGAGTGATTCAGAAATATGGCTATACGTTTGATCGCATTTTGTGACGAAAATATTATTATTAAAGTAAATATGATGTTATCATTGGAAAGGGAATCCTTAAAATTACAACAACAGAACAAAACAAAACAAATCACTGCTCACGTGCAGCTTGGCGGGTTGATTTTTATGGGCTAGCGTCGAACGCCTCCACAATTCTCTTCGTTGTTTCTGCATCCATGCCTTCCAGGAGGTTTGATTTTCTGCATCCTTCTCGTTTCCAGCAGTCGTTTTATCCACTTCCCCATAGTCGACGGCTGCAATGCTACGTTAAACTCACGTCTTGCCCGTCTTGCGGCCTCGCGATCATTAGCATACGTTATTACCCACGCAGCAATTGTAATTTGCTGTTGCATATTCAACGCCATTTTGACTAATGACGTAAGTTCTACACTGTTTTGTTTTATTCCATTGTTGTAATTTGAATAATTGCCTTTCCAACGGTAATTCCATATTTCCTGTAATGGTAATATTTTCATCACATAACGTGATCAAAGTAAATTAATTACAGTATCTTACGTGATACATTGTCAATTTAAGGGTTAATTATTTTTTCGAGTTTTTGTTCTTCATTTTTCACTTTCTTTCCGAGATTGCAATTAGTGATTTAATTTAAGCCATCTGTCACATTCCATTCTCATCAGATACTTCAACCATTTTAAATACTTGCCTTCAATCCTTAACTAAACCAATTCAGAATATAATTTGATTGATAGGATAGTATTGGATTCCTAGGAAGTTGTGATTAAAGATAGGTAGAGATGGTTTCAGTAAGATATTGAATTTTTTTTCGATTTTTTATTCTACTTTTTTACAAGACTTACTATGCGTTATTAATTTCGTTTATTATAAGAATCAATGTTATTCGTAAATTCTGAATATATTACACGGTCTCAAATGATGAATTTCCACTGCCAACATTATTTATCATAATTAATTCCACGAGTGATTTCCAAATTATCGATAAATTCACGACTCACGAAGTGAGGAGTGAATTTATCTAGAGAATTTGGAAATCAAGAGTGGCATTTGTTAGGACTATTTAACGAATAAAATTAAGCTGTTTACTCACAAATCATTATTTAACTATAGTTATTTTAAAATATTTATATATTTAATGTAAACGGCGATGTTTGAAAACAAATGAGAAACGATAGGTACGCTTCTACTGCTTCTTTTGTTTATCACTGCAACCAGATCATACTATTTATTGCCAAAGGAACGCAATATTGTAAGAATGCTCTCTAGTGGAGAAAAAATGAAACACATCAATCTGTATATTAATTCATTTTTGATGTCGTATGATGTAAATATGACAATTATATTTTTCTCGATTATTACCTGGGAAAAAATACATTTAAGAAAGTGCAAACAGTGGTTTCTTTTTTTGGTGGTATAATCAATTGCTACAAATGTTGACATGTAAGCACTATTATATACAATCTGGTAGCCGTATTTGTTATAGGCTCAGTCACTGCAAAATAACGGTCAGACCTGTTCAGAATATTAAAAAGGAGGAGCTTTGTTTAATATATGATAATCCTAACACTGATAAATATTTCGTGAAACACGACTCTGATTGGTTGTAAAACAGAAATCATTGAAACGTGATTGGTCATTGACTCCCATTTGGGGCATGAGTTAAATAGTCATAATTAATTCCATGAGTGAATTTATCTAGAGGATTTGGAAATCAAGAGTGGCATTTCTTAGGACTATTTAACGAATAAAATTAAGCTGTTTACTCACAAATCATTATTTAAATATAGTTATTTAAAAATATTTACATATTTAATGTAAACGGCGATGTTTGAAACAAATGAGAAACGTTTATGTTTCATTTGTTCATCACTGCAAGCAGGTAATATTATTTATTGCCGAAGGATAGCAATATTGTAAGAATGCACCTTATTAGAGAAAAATTAAACACATCAAAACTGTTTTTAACCAACATTTTAGGTTATTATTTAATTTCTGAGGTTATTATTTAATTTCTGATGTTCTATGATGTAAATATATCAATTATATTTTTTGGAGTGTTAATACCTGGGAAATAATACGTTTAAGAAAGTGTGAACAGTGTTTTATTTTTATTGTGGTATAATCAATTACTACGAATGTTTTTTCTATTATATCCCGCAAGCAGTATCTGTTCACATTCCTGCACTAAATATACAATCTGCTAGCTGTATTTCTTGGAGAGTCAGTCACTACAAAATAATGCTCTGACCTATTCAGAATTTTAAGAGGAGGAGCTTTCTTTTATATGATAAACTTATTTTATAAATTCCAGGTGAAACACGACTGTGATGGTTGTAAATCAAAATTAATTGAAATGTGATTGGTCATTGACTCCCAGTCGCGTTTATGAAAAAAATGTTCATCTCTAGTTCTGACTCTATACACAGTAAATTACATACTTTCCAGCAACACATTAATAAGCCTAGATGCAACGCCCTCTTGTTTTGACTTGGACGCACAGTACATTACCGTACTTTGATAATTAACTCCCGCTAGGAAGTATCCTTGCCCAATTTGGGGATGTATGGGTACAGATCTACTGTTACAATCGGGCATATCTCTACCTTCGTTTTATATTTATTTTCCTCATTGCATTTGGTAAAGTACTTAGAAGTGGTCCCTGTCTTTTTGTATGGGAGCGAATCTTGGATTATCACCACCAAACAAGAAAGTAAATTTTTAAGAAGAGTAAAAGAATGCACTAGAATGGACCAGATAAGAAATAAGGATATCCGTTAACAACTGCAGATCTACTCCATAAAAGGAAGTATATTTTCTTCTCTTCTGCCTTCCAAGTATTAGGCCAAGGCCTGTTACGATCCTATAGAAAATTTTCCCTCCAGCGTTTCATAGGACGGCCTTCCGGGAAATTCTCGTATAAGATTTGAAAGCATAATAATAGTCCCTTCGATTGGTTGCTGGCCAAAGGAAGGCAAGACCAGTGATGGGGCTGCCATCTTATAGCCTCTGGTCAGGCTTTTCTGGAGAAGAAAAGAAAATAAAGGAAAGAAGAAATGGAAGAAAGGAAAGGCTCCCTAGCCCTCGGATGCCCTAATAGCGTCGGGGTAAAAAAAAAAAAAAAACAAGAGTTAACCAAGATAGGTTAGATAGTAAAGATAAAAGAGTGCAAAACACAAGTAAGTGGAAGAAATGTTTTGCACAGCTTGGGCACCTTGTGATTGCCATCCACATATCCCCTAGATGAGGACCCCTGAGGGGTATATTTAACAACAAGAATTAGTGGAAATAACATGTTGAAAGAATGGAAAAAAGCAGATTACGAAATAAAATCTTACATTATTTTCCGAGAGGAAGAAGAGATGTCGGACGTCCTCGGAAGAGATGGTCTTAGCTCTATTAGTGAAGACGGAACAGACAACTAATGCCTATACCAGGAAGTGAAGAAGAAGACTTTATAAGCGAAAAGTGTCTAATTTATTACTTATCATCTGTGAAATAGAGGGAATTTTACAGAAACTACTTGTCATAAAACATGTTGACTTATCCACTATCGTAAGGTGACCACCTTCTAGAGGTGACCACATTCCTGTGGAAACCGGCAAATCCCTATCGTATTTTTATACATGGCCAACTCTGTACCTTGGCTACGTGTATACCTTGGAATGTAAGCAAATTTTCAAACTCGGTGCTATAATTTTCTTAACAATTATAACTTGTCTGTATTGGCCAACCTGAAGTAGGTCTACCTACCTATAAACGTGTGTCAAAACTCCACGCTTGACTTGAAGCTACCTGTGTTTTGTTATAAACCTGACCAATAGATTGGAATTTCCCCCGCATAATTGCAGTGGTCGGCCGCGGTGGACTAGTGGTTATGCTTCTTGCCTGTGGTCCCGAGGATCGCGGGTTAAAACCCGGCCGGGGTCGATGGATTTTTTTAGGATGGAAAAATCCAAGGGGCAAGCCCTCCGGGAGGGACTTTAAGCCGTGGTCCCGAGTCTGAAGATTTTCATGCTCGTAAAAGATCCTTAAGCCTGAATGAAAAGGCCTCTAAGCAAAATTTACCGAATTTTCCCGTCCTAGTACTACCTGGGTTTCCTAGATGTCAGTATGAGGCGGAACGCTGACCACGTACCACTCAAAATGACATCTATACGAAAACAAATGTAACTAAATTAGTATGGTTCAAATTCTTCCCTGTAGGGGGAGAGCGCCTAAATCTCTGTAAAGGGAAAATATAGGCTTACAATAGAATACAATAATTGCAGTGTCCAAGTGAATTGTTAAAATTGTATTTTTGATCTTCCAGCAACATTAGCTCAGGGTAGGGATGCATGGAGAGTTAATGACCGCGCGGCCATGAATCTACAGATTCGATAGAATTTGTTAGTTAGTTAGCAAGGTAATATTCATTATTCTGTTCGTTAGTTTGACAAAACAGTTTAGCAGTGAATAGCTTCGTCACATACAGTACTGAATTTTGTGTCTTATTTCTTTTACAATAAATCAAGGAATTTATTTTCAAGAAGCAGTAGCTTGTGCAATCATCTTCTAATGAACAAGTTGATTTTTGAAAGTTGAGTCTTGCAAGTAACAAGCGAAATAAATAAATTACAATCAACATTTAATTTTGATTACATTTTTACTTTTTATATGTTTAATAATATTTTTGTGGTGTTTTAAAATTTTCCTTTATTGAATCAATTTTCTTTCAAGAAAATAATGCCAGGTACATCAGTCACATTTTGGTTCATTATGTGATGATTTCACATACGTTGAGCATTTCTCGTGGAGTATTTCCAACAAGACAGCATATACTGCACGCGAATCCAAGACAAAAGTTCCCATTGCAACCTACGGAAAAGACCTCATTTGGGAGATACTGAGTCTAAGAGATCTAATAACTTTGGAAGCCGTCAAATCACGATTTTTGAAAGGCACCCTAGGTGTCTCAAAACACACAAAGTCGAGGCTAGCATATGAACTCGCCAAGGAACCCTTCTTCACAGAAGAACTGAGTGTGAGGCTACCATCCACAGACAGCTCAAATAAACTACTTCACGAAAGAGAGAAGAAGAGACAGGATATGTGGCTGGACTTTTACACAACGGAAGCCATGACAAACAGATCCTGGACCAACACAAATCAAGAACTCCTACACTTGGTGAACGCAATAGCAGTGCATGGATACCACCTCAAAATATGCAAGACCAAGTGTTTTCACGATCCCGGGAACAACTGTGTGAGAAAACATGCGACCGTTACCATGTAACCACCTGCAAAAAACGAGGGAAATCCCTGGTAGAATTCTGCAAATAACAAACTATTTGAATCAAATTAATGACAAAACTTACGTAACTGATATATTTTCTGCACAACTTGTGCGCATTTATTCTATTATTAAAATTTTCCTTTACTATTCCTGTGTGTCCACAGTATTAAAAATAAATAAATAAATAAATAAAGCCTGATATGTCCCTTTAGGGCAAAGGCCTCCCTGTACAGGGGTTAAGCTCTATTGTGAATGTCACCCGGTGAGCTACTCCGTGGTGAGAAGTTGACTTGGATGTAGCACTTGGTTTGTATACACTGTCTGTTCTGTGATTAGTTAATGCACAGTTGACTCTCCATCGTTCTCTAGCTTTTCCTGCATCTGGCGACTCTGGACCATTGCGCCCCTGAAGATGTCAGCCCATCGTCGTCTTGGTCTTTCGCGCTGTCTCTTGCCTGTGTACGGGTCCCACATGGTTGTTTTTATTGTCCACCTGTCGTCCTGTATTCTTGCGACGTGGCCTCCCCACTTCCATTTTTCCCTGATTACTTGATAAATATTGTCTGATTAATGATTATTTTTGTAAATTTGTTGACTTTTATGGGAACCGTGGGTGGCGATGATATTCAGGTTTTACTGTAATAATATTTTATGAGATTAAATTAAAAAATGACATTGTTAGTATTGACAACACAACTTTTAAAATTATTCTATGCATATACGTTATACATGGAATATCTTGCAAGTTTTGTTGATTTTATACAGCTGATTTGAATATCAATACATTGCATAGCGAGTTTTTTACATCTGATTTACTGCATGTCTATCAAGCCTCCAGAAATGCCACTTCTTTAAGATACAAAACAAACAAAACTGAAAAGTTTTTGTTACCATGGCAACGTATTTCTTAATATTTGAAATCGTTATTTGTATACCTTCCATCCATCGTTTTAATATTCTGTCTCCTTCGATATTCAAAACAAATATATTGTAAACAAACTTTGAATACATCTTTACAAAATGCATAAGAGTAAAGAAAAATATTTCATTTCGAGATAAAATTCGCCATGGATTTTTTAAGGAAATTGCCCTAAAAACATTAATCGAAAATACTATCTCCAAATTCAGATATAAAGCAAGGAAATCTACAAGTGTTAAGAGTTATGAAATAGTTACCTAAGTTGTAGGGGTTAAAAATGATATTTTAGGGATTAGTTGATCACGGCAAACTTCCATAATTTTCAATTACGAATCAAAGTTTTTATATTCTTACTAGCGGATCCGGCAGACGTCCTGACCGAACGTTCAATTATCCTGTCATGGCCGGACAAAAATTACTCTTTTACCATAAAATCACTAATTAAGATGTAATTATACATTATTAAATAATTTCGCAAGAAAGCTCACAGCCATCTGTTGTGACTCAAGAAACGTGCATGATGACGTCACATTGTTGTCGCGCGGAATATGTCCATCTACTTATTCGCATCTTCTTGGAATAAATGAACCTGAAGACAAAAATGGCTACCAGGAGTTATCCGTAAAAGTATACGTCATGTAATATCAAGGTAATTTTGTTTACCTACAAAACATATCTATGAAGTTTCCTAAATTTATATTAATAAAACGACCAGCCTCGTGGGCCAGTAGTCAACGTTTCTGACTACTGTTCATGAGGTCCCGGGTACGATCCCCGGTCAAACTATAGGAATGTTTCCCTAAAGTGAATCATTCCTGGGTTTCCCATGGTCTGGAATTTAGGTTAAGTTTAGGTTAAGAACTCTCCTGGCGCTTCATTGTCATTTATCGCCCATCATATCATCGGGGCAACGTAACTCCGTCTTCTAGGCGCCCCAACTTCAGAAGTGCATTACAAATAAGCCAATGCCAGGAGAGAACACCAGAAATGTTGAAATGGCAACATGGGGCATTGAATAATATATATATATATATATATATATATATATATATATATATATATATACACAACTGTAAAACATAATTTAAATTAACTGAAGAAACAACTCATACCTCTTACGGTATTGTATCATTTTTCAATCTTAACTTATAGTTCATAAACATCCACTCCAAATTTATGACATGCGTTTGCAGGGCTGCACCTACCTATTTTTAATTATTTCAGCGCTTCATCCTTTTTTATTATCGTTTTTAAGTATCGAAGTGCCTTCACTTCCTCAATTTTTTCTCTTAATCCTGCAGATAAATACATTATTCTAATAAATAACACAAATGAACAAAAAATAAACTTTTTTTGTCTCAGAAAGAATAATATGTGATTCTGATAGTATTTTCTTCTCCTGAATTCAAATATATCGGGGTTTCTCCATCACGCAAGGTTTCCGATGGACAGGAATTTATAATTTAAAACACTTCAATATTTTCTACATTCGTAACTACACAATATTCGAACATTTAGTCTCACCTAGAAAGTAAGAAATGACGAGTTTCTGCTATATTTCGCCTGTGGAGCATCCCTCTTGATGGTTCAACAATAATCGGCCAGTATATTAGGATTCCATTTGTCTTGATATCTCTTATCCATAGCTGAAATCTCCTGAATTAGCTCATTTGGTTTTATTTTACAATGGACAAATAGACAAAAAAACGTTCGATCAAAAAAATAATTATTTAAATCCATTAATTGAAATTGAAATAAAAAAAAAACTGTGGGTGATGTAAAAATTCCGAATACATATTAGAAAACACGATAACGAACTGCATGAAGTGTAACTATTGGTACTCATGAGACAAAAATCATGTTGACCAGTGTAATCAATTAATGTTATGTATAATTGATGAAAATCCACTAAGCTTATTTATTAAATAAAAATATAATTATCATCAAGTGAACACCAAATCAATTCATTACTTAACACAAGCTGAGACAAGCTTCTTGGTGACTTGGTATTTTAAATTATTACTCCAGATTAAACAATACATGCAGCATATTTGGTTTTACAACAGTTGTATCAAGCATATTTATGTTTATGAAAATAGTACAATACTTTGATAGTTTTATTTAATAAATAAATACAGAGTGTCCCAAATTGATGTATACACTTTTTGAAAAGTTATTTCTCAGCAAAGAAATGAGACAAATATAATTTTTGTTGTGTATGATCCACAAGGCACTGGAAAAGCATAGCAACTTGTTCATCGATCTTCGCGTCTTTATAAACAACAATGGGGGCGAGATTATGTATCATTCGGTGAACGTAAGTGGATACTGAAGTGTTATTGGAAAGTGGAGGATGTTGTTGAAGTGCAACGACGTTGGATGGTTGAATTTGGGACACCACCATTAACAAGGGTAACAATAACAAGAATCCGAGACAAGTTTGAAGACGCTGCATGACTGCAACATTACTCTCGTTTTCAGTCGAACGTCTCTTTCTTCCGCACCGACCTTTCACCACATCTTACACCGTTCCATGTCTTCAAACTTGTCTCGGATTCTTGTTATTGTTACCTTTGTTGGTGGTGGTGTCCCAAATTCAACCATCCAACGACGTTGCACTTCGACAACCTTCTCCACTTTCCAATAACACTTCAGCATCCACTTACGTTCATCGAATGATAAATTCGCCGCCATTGTTGTTTATAAAGACGTGAAGATCGACGAACGTGCTGCTATGCTTTTCCAGTGCCATGTGGATCATACACAACAAATATTGTATTTCTGTCTCATTTCGTTTCAAAGAGTGTATACATCAATTTGGGACACTCTGTAATCTAATGTGGCTGTAAAAGGGAAAATGCTATGAGGGACGAGAGCCTCTAATTGCTTTAAATTCTAAGACTTCGAGGAACCTACCTGCACATCTTCCTAGTGTCCAATCCCACCTTTATGTGGTGCAGCTGTTAGTAACCATATAAGTTATATGGTGAACGGACGAGATGGGCTATTTGTCAACATGGTGAAATATTGGCCGATATGGTATTACTTCCACTTCCACGCCATATATATATTTTTTTGTATCTTTTCTATTCAGTATCTCTGGACTGAATACTTGTTTTCCGACCGCGATGGTGAGTATTCGAGGCCTAGGGGATCATTTCATCTCATCTTTTCTGATGAATTTTCCTTATTAAGGGCAGATCAGGCTCTTAGCTGTAGTGAAAGCAACTGATATAAGGTTGGACATCTGAAAAAAGTACCCTGGTCCTCCAGGATGGGGGTTAATGCGGTAGGCCAGCTGCCTCCCATCAGAAAAAAAAATACAATGATAAGAAACCTAATGTACGGACATGTGCAGCGAAAAGAAGAGGCTTCTTCTTCACTTCACGGGCTAGGCAAATTGCCTGTTCCGCCTCACAGTTGTTCTGTACATCTTTTCACTGACCTTCCTATATTCCTTAAACCTCTTGACTTGTAGTTGAATGTTGCTCTTGGTAATCTTGATACATTCATTCTTTTCACATGTGCAAACCATTTCTCTCTCTATATTCTCTGATTTCCTCATCCAATGGATATATATTTAACCCTGTTCTTATGTCTTCATTCCTTATCCGATCCAATCTTGTGCAGCCTTTTATTCTTCTAAGGAAGAGGATCGGCTACAAATTGTATTTCGGAATGGAAACCTGAAGGAAAACCTAAAACCTCCTGGAATGAGGGAATATATTTATACATGAAGGAGTAATGTCTACAACCAGAAGATTGGATGGTCCGACAAAATTGGATATTAGGAATCTGGCGATGTCAAAGACATTAAACAACGATAATCTAATAAAAATTAAGTTGGTAATCCATTGGGATTCGACTTTATGCCTCTCGAATGGAATGATCAAACATTAGCTTATCTGCCAATTCGCTATCAAATGGAAGTTTCCATGATTTAAAAGGGATGTGTACCTTGTTTTTATGTCATTAACTTTTTTAAATGACGTAAAGCAGAATTCTGATCTTGCTAATAGATGTGTTTCATAAGCACGCCTTGTGATAACAGTTTTGGAAGTAGATTGCAAAAACCAGATGTTATACTAGAATATTAATATCTTGAAAACAAGTGACGTCATCCAACCATCTTAAACTAAATTTAACTCAACCTCTACTTTGTTGGTGAACAGGTAACATTCTGAAGGTCGGTGAGTAACCAATATGTAATTAGATCATATTTTTGTTCGCTGGTCAAAGATCCCATATCCGGCTCTCAAGACTGAATCATATACAGTAAAACCTGTCGATGAAGGAACATGACGGTTCCTTAAATATACTTCCGTCTTGGCAGTTTTCCTTCTTATAAAGGATTTCCAAATTACAAGCTTGAATATTCTCACGCAGTGTAGGAGTTTTGCATGCACGCTTTAAAGACATAACGTATTGACTGAAATAGAGACAAAATAGTGTATGTAACACAGCTCAGTTTGCACAGCAATACAAAACAACTTTATTACACAAAAGCGAGAAGGAACTCAACTACAGGAAGACTGAAGAGTTTCCCAACTCCCTCGCAGGTAACGTAAGCAGGTAAGGAAAAGCGAGGGATTCCCCGCTGTCACACATAAGCATGGGTATCCCCACAATATAAATGGCAACACAAGAAGGTAAAACGATATAATGCAGAAAACGTCATACGCAGAATTTTCAAGTGTGGTCATTAATACTGTAATTAGAACGTGCTTAAGAATAACTTTCCGTCTTACTGAGGTAAAAATTAACTATTGTTACTTTAAAAACCATTCCGTTTCCGCGTTATGAAGGTTTCCGGCTTATACAGGACGATTTTACATATAAAATCGTACCGTTCTGGAGACTTTTTTCCGTCCCTACAGGTTTCCGTCTTATAAAGGTTTTACTGTATACAGAATGCCTCTAAAATCAATATCCATTTCCGTTCAAACACTACAATTTTTTTATTTTCTTTACATACACTGTTAGCTTAGTGCAACGTGTTTAGCACAGAAAAACAGATTGCAATTGTTTGTGCACGGGTACGCGGATTGTCATATTAAGACGCCAGAGCTGAATTTACCCATAAATTTCGTAAACCAACCCCAAACAAAGGCACACCGTCTGCTTGTAAACAAATGTAAGCGTACCGGCAGTGTGTGTGTGATGAGGCACGTCATGGACGACCACGCGTATCAGCAGAAACAGAGCAGCAGGTTCAAATTGCCAGTGATAGTCCGAAAGCATCAACTCGACGCCTCAGTAGGGAGTTGAATGCCCCTCGCTACACAGTTTGGAAAATTGTACGTTTCACTTTATGAGAACGCCCTTATCAAGTCTACTTGATTTACGCAATCGTATCACAGAAAAAGCAGGGTTTTTTTACGGTTTAAACGTTAAGGTCTAAATTTTGTTTCACAGCTGAAAGATGGAGGGGGGCACGCCGTAGCGTAGTAGTTAAGGCACTGCGCTACAAGCCGGAAGGTCGAGGGTTCGAGTCCCGGAGGGATAAGGATTTTTAAACTGACCCAAACCTTCTGGCGGCACTACGGCCTTGGGATCAACTCTGCCTCTATCAGAAATGAGTACCAGACGCTTTTCTGGGGTAAAGGCGGCCGTCACCAGGGCTTACAACCCGGCTGACATCAAGTGCCGATTGTCCAGAGAAAGTGGGAGCCTTAACCTCCTACTACCCCAAGGGCCTCCTGAGGCCTGTAGTGGGATCACTTTACTTTAGCCGAAAGATGGAGTATGTATTTTCACCTAGATGGCGGTCATGTAGAGAAGGCAGTAGAATATGTGTAAAACTTCACAATAACGTTGATTTTTCAATCACTGCCTTCCTTCATCGAAATAGATAGTGACTTTAGAGACATCTTGTATAGGATATAGGCAGGATCAAGTGGTAATAGGAAGGTAGGAGTTCGACCGATCACGCCACGGGGAAGAAACTTATTTAACTTCATCAATTTCAGGTTTTGTTGCCTGTTCCGGTTCTTCTTTTCACCGATTTTTTTTTTGTCTTCCTTGGCGATCTTGCCTACAGGTGTATATATATATATATATATATATTCAGGCTCTTTTCCATTCTATCTAAATGTTGAATCCATTTTTTTCTGAAGATTTAACTATCCTTGGGGGGCGGACCAGGACACGGCTCGGACCAGAGCAGTGGGGAGCAACTGTGCTGGCTCCCGGCTCAGCCTACGGGTTCGTGGACCAACTGTGGGGTCGCCAGGAGATGAGTACCTGGATGCACTATACTCTCACACTTTGCGGCTTCAGGATTCAAGTCCTAACCGGTCTCACAACGGCTGCAGGATGCGTCCCTGCAGGTAGAACAGGGGAATGGTAGGTGGATCTGCGATAGCAGTCCTCCCGGCTAGGCTCAAGGAGCCCGTGGACCAACTGTGGGGTCATCAGGAATGAGCGACTTGATGTACTATGTTAGCTCAGCAATTTCCCCTGAAGTTGCGACTCCAACACCTTCTCCGTGAGGTGTTGGTTTTATTGCCTGTGAACTTGAATGTGATCGAGATGTATATAAGGGAGGACAAGAATTCTGGGACTGGGGAGTAGGGTATCCCAAGGGGTGGTGGAATGGGTCCAGATATCTAGGAGGGGTGTAATTTGCAATTCTTTACGCATATCTTTACTTATGATTTGTCATTTTAATAAGCATTCCTTTACTAAAGTAAAGTAAAGTGATCCCACAACAGACCCGGAGGCCCTTGGGGTAGTAGGAGGTTAAGGCTCCCACTTTTTCTAAACAATCGGCACTTTATGTCAGCCGGGTTGTCAGCCCTGCGTGACGGCCGCCTTTACCCCCAGAACAAGCGTCTGGTACTCATTTCCGTTAGAGGCTGAGTCGACCCCAGGGCCATAGTGCCGCCAGAGGGTTTGGGTGAGTTTAAAAATCCTGACCCCAACGGGACTTGAACCCTCGACACTCCGGCTTGTAGCTCAGTGCCTTAACCACTACGCTATGGCGTGGTACTCTTAAAAATTTCATTTTCGATTAATTTATTCAGCTTTCGTTCACATTATACGACACCCGACATTCACTGTCATACAATGGAACAGCCACTGTTTTATCAAATTTTACTTGTCATTTCTTGTTTTGTTTCTTAACTTTCTTCAGATTGTACCACACATTCTTTGAAAACGCGAGCATTGATCATCCTCCAATCCTCTGATATTAATGGCCGTTTTTACTCCTTCTATCCAAGTTTTCTTTGGTATTCCTCTCTTCCTCCTTTCCATTGGGATCCATTCCATAACAATTTTAGGACATTTTTTTAATGTCCTAGGCGGTCCTTTTTGGACATTTCTGTTGTTCTCTCCTGGCATTCGCGTAATTATAACCCACTTCTGAGGTTGGAGCGCCTGAAAGGCGGAGTTATATTGCCTCGATGATATGATGGGTGATGATGATGATAGTGGTGAGCCAGGAGAGTCCTTAATCCTAAGCTTAATCTAAGATGAATATGAAAGATGATGATTTCGATGGCCATATAATGTTCGCGGACCGTTTGTGCCTTAAAGTTTCCTGATATTAGTCTTACAGGTGAGGAAAAACCCCGATAAAAACCTAACCTAGGAAACTGTCCCGACCGGGGATCGAACCCGTACCCGCTGCGTGACAAGGCAGCACGCTACCTCGAGACCACAGCTGTGGACATTTTAGGCAATCTTTGCACTGGCATTCTTTTGACGTGCCATACCACTGTAATATTTTCTTTTCTGTAATGTCTATGATTTCCGGATCCTCTTGTACAAACATCATTTCCATTGTAGACTTTCACGGCCGGAGTCGCTATGATGATCTTGATGATGATTTTCGGGCTGTAGACCGTAGTCGTGAGGCTTGTAGTTCCCCGACGTTAAACCCTTGAGGATGCCAGACGCAGTCTTTGGCGAAACATCAGTGAACTACAAGCCTCACGACCACGGCCTACAGCCCGAAAATCATCATCAAGATCATCATTTCCATTATTTCTTTATTTCGTATTTATTATAATATTCCACTCCATTAACTTGATTTAACCTTTCTCCGTGTAGGTACATTTTTCATGCCACACTTCCCCGACCTTACAGTGGTACGACATTCTCGGGAGTGGGAATTTAACTGTGGGTCACATACACAGTTTTTGACCACACAAGGACATGGAGGGCCTCCCCGAATGAGTGATCAGCTCAATGTCAAGGTCTTCTCCGAGACAACACAACATTAAGACGAAACAAATATTCGCACACACATCCATAATAAACATTGCGAATATGATAATGGTAATTATTGAAGACCAGCGGGAACTGTTTGGGCCTTAACATTTACTGAGTACACTTACATTATATATGTTATTGTTAGAATTTAATAACTTAAATACGCTACACAATATAATTCTACGCATAGCAAGATATAAGTTACCAGAGGATATTTTTGCACGTCTCTATCATAGTTATAAGAAATGTAATTTCAGAGATCGTTAAATGTGAAATTCCACACATAGAAATACATTATATAATGGAAATGGACAGCTAATGCCAAATGAGGGAAATTTTAAGGAAGTGGCTGAATTCAAATATCTAGGAACAATAATCACAAATAGGAATGAGATGCACAAAGAAATTAAACATAGGCTCAATTCTGGAAATGTGTGCTATTATGCATTGCAGAGACTCTTGACTTCCCAACTCCTTTCAAAAAACGTTAAACTGAAAATATATAAAACTATTATTCGACCAGTTATATTATATGGATGCGAAACATAGACTCTTACTTTAAGGGAGGAAAGGAGATTACGAGTATTTGAGAATAAAGTAGCCGAGCGGTTAAGGTAGGAAGCCTTGGCGCAGAGCTACGGGACTTGCGCTGGTTCGAGTCTCCATGGGGGAAGAAATTTTCTCATGGTATTTCGGCCAGTATGGGACCGGTGCCCACCCAGCATCGTGAGGCAATTGGATAGCTACAATAAGTAGCGGCTTCAGGTTGAGGAACCAGCTATAACGGCTGGGGGACTCGACATGCTAACCACATGTCACCCCTACACTGGCTGTTGATCATCTACTTCTGCGATTGACACATGTGGATGTGAAGGGCCAGCAGCCGGCTGGTAAAAGGGCAACCGCTGAAAAGTGGAAAGACCCTCAATCGGATCGGAGGAAAATTTTTGGACCAAAGAGAGATGAACAGACAGGTGAATGAAGAAGACTGAATAACAATGAATTATGGTCTTTATAGGAAGCCAGATATAATGAGAACAGTTAAGTCTCGTAGACTGCGATGGGCAGGACATGTGGCACGAATGGGGAATGAAAGGCGTGCATGGAAGCTTCTTGTGGGAAAACCAGAGGGAAAACGCCCAGTTGGTAGACCAAGAATGAGATGGGAGAATAACATTAACTATGATTTGAGGGAAGTAGATTATACAGGGGATGATTGGAAAACATTGGCTCAGGATAGGGATATATGGAGAGCTTATGTCAGCGCAGCCATGAACCTACGAGTTCGATAGTGCCAGTGAGGTAGTTAATTAAACTTGAAATTTGCTTTAATATTACATTTATCATCTATTACAATTTATTTAAGTTATTTTATGTATTTACAAACACGCATTATTTTAGTTTAAAAAGAGATAAAATTAATTCCTGCTGATGAACGCGGAATATTAACATGAAAAACGGCAGTCCATTGACACTAAACACAAACATACGCACACACTGACACATGTTCAATATATTTTAACTTCCTCATCTGTAAATCTCAGTTCGCCCTTACGTCAATTCATGCGTACATCTAACTTTCTTTAGATCTTCCCATTCAACTTTATCCATCTATTCTCAATTCCAAGTTCTTCTTAAAAATTCTATCAGATGGCATCCTCTCGAGATCTTAATTGTCTTTCTTCAATTATCTGTGATACATTTCTTTCACCTTTCATAATTTCAACTTTCTTATTTTTTTAAAATGGACTTTCACGCTTATCTCCCCCATTAATCCATATTGTTTTGTACTTGTATTTTGGCATATTTCAATTGCCCATATCTCTGATCGTCCACCGCTGTGGTCTTGAGGTAGCGTGCTGCCTTATCAGGCAGCGGGCCCGGGTTCGATCCCCGGTCGGGGCAGTTTTTCTGGGTGAGGTTTTTATCGGGGTTTTTCCTCACCTGTAAGACAAATGTCAGGAAAACGTTATGGCCCAAACGGTCCCCGAAATCATATGGCCATCATCATCCATCACCGGTGTGCAAAGCAACGGGAAGCTATCACACCTACAATTCCCTAGTAAAGCTGCAAAGCATAGCATGAAAATGCTATGATTGCAGTGAAGGACCTGCCTTCGCGCAGAATTACTATGGATGGATATCTCTGATCCATTATAGTCCAAGATCGGGCTGCAAGATTACTACGTTCATCGAGTGTACGAACAAATTTTTTTTTTCATAAAATTGTGAATGACTGAATGCATTTTTGCCGAATTGCCTATTAAAATTCGGCTGCCAGTATGTTTAATTAAAAAAAATAATTAAAATATTATTTATTTATTTATTCGAAATAATTTGATTCACTTGTTATTAAAATAAATTATAATCCAGTTCGCAGAAATCGATGTATAGAGCTTGTAAAGTTTTCGTTGCCATTGCACAAATGGCCGTAAACCTCCTCGCGGCTACAGCAGGCTGTGACACCAATCAGTAATAAAATGGCGGTAATTACGTATTTATTGTTTTATATTGTTCCCTCGCAGCGGGAAGTAAAAGCACTGCCCTCTATGTACACTACCTACAATATATATACAAAAATATATCCAAAAGGTAGTGTTAATATACATTATACGAAACAAATCACAGCATTTTAAATGAACTGAACTTTATTTGAAACAATATAAAACAATAAATACGTACTTACCGTCATTTTATTACTGATTGGTGTCACAGCCTGCTGTAGCCGCGAGGAGGTTTACGGCCAAGTGTGCAATGGCAACCAAAACTTTTCAAGCTCTATACATGGATTTCTGCGAACTGGATTATAATTTATTTTAATAACAAGTGAATCAAATTGTTTCAAATAAATCAATTAACTCTAATTTAATGAAACATACTGACGGCCGAATTTTAATAGACCACTTGGTAAAAATGTATTCAGTCATTCACAATTTTATGAAAAAAATTGATTTTGTTCATACACTCGATGAACTTAGTAATCTTGCAGCCGGATCTCGGACTATTAACATAATACCCGTTCTAAAACAATAAAAATAAACACAATTAAAAGAAAAAAATTCCATGCAATAAATTAATTGAAGTGAAGCAGCTATATAACATGATCATAATAAAAATCATCGTAAAGACCTACTTGGTACAACTAACTAACTCACTGGCACTATCGAACCCGTGGGTACATACCCACGCGGACATAAGCTCTCCATATATCCCTATCCTGAGCTAATGTTTTCCAATCATCCCCTAAATAATCTACTTCCCTCAAATCATGGATAATGTTATTACCCCACCTCATTCTTGGTCTACCAACTGGGCGTTTTCCCTCTGGATTTCCTACAATAAGCTTCCATGCATCTGTTTCATCCCACATACGTGCCACATGTCCTGCCCATCCCAGTCTACGAGACTTAACTGATATTATATCTGGCTTCCTATACATGTCATGTAGCTCACTGTTGCCTAGTTTTCCTCATTCACCTGTCTGTTCGTCTCTCTTTGGTCCAAAAATTTTCCTAAGAACTTTATTCTCAAATACTCGTAATCTTTCCTCCCTTAAAGTAAGAGATTTAATATGTCTTTAAATTATTGTATTGTCACCATTGATTAATTTTTCTTATATCATTATCATCCGGTATCATGGCAGCTGCCGCCGTCTTCCGGAAACCAAACGCCATTCCTCTCTGTCCATCCATTGATCTTCCTCCATTCCTCTGATATTCATAGCTGCTTGTACCCCTTCTTTCCAAGTTTTCTTTGGTCTTCCTCTCTTCCTCCTTTCCATTGGGATCCATTCCATAACAATTTTAGGCAATCTTTGCTCTGGCATTCTTTTGACATGGCCATACCACTGTAATCTTTTCTTTTCTGTAATGTCTATGATGTCCGGCTCCTCTTCTACAGACATAATTTCCCTTATTTCTTTATTTTCTTTATTTCGTATTCTATCCATTCTAGATTTTCCAGCTGATCTTCTTAAAACATCCGTTTCTGTGCTTAAAATTCTTTCCATTTCCCTGGTAGGAATTTGCCAGACTTCAGCACCATATGTTAAAATGCTCTGAATTATGGCTTGATATATTTGTAATTTTCTATTTTTTGTAATATTTTTGCTCCACCAAACAGAGTTTAAACCATTTATTGCTTTGTTTTGTTTGTACGATTCTATTTTTAATTTCCAATGTTTTATCGCCTGAATGGTCTAATTTTGTTCCTAAATAAGTGCATTCAATACTAGGTTTTAGTTCTTCTCCATTGTTGAAATTGATATTTTCCATTTCTTCTCCTATACACAGGTATTTAGTTTTCTCAATGTTTATATTGAGTCCCCATTTTTCATATTCTTCTTTTAGTTTTTTTAGCCATAATTTTTCTTATAAATATTAATATATTATATTTAAAATTCCCTAAGAATAATGGTTCATTAGGTTTAATTAAATAAAAAACACACACATGCACACAAGCCTAAAGTCTATACATTAAATTACGTAAAATAGTAATCCATTAAGAGGAATTTATTGCATTTTAGTAAACTGGGAAATTAAATTATGATATAAAGCCTATTTCTAGGTAATGTATGTGGGAGATATGAACTGGATACAGTTCACTGAGGATAGGGATCAATCAAAGTCCTTAGCGAATGTGGAATTGAAACTCTAGGTTTCATAATCCATAAAGTTGGGCAGGTAGTTAATTATTTGAATATGTCACGCAAGATTTCAATGTAAAATGGCACGAGTAGCCAAACTCATATTTAATTTATTTTATCATCATCATCATCATGAACAAATTTGTTTTAGGCCATGTGGCCTGTACGGTAAACCTAGCGAAGATGGTCTTGATCTTTCCACCGATCTTTTGGTCTTCCTTGATCCCTATGTCCATATATTGGAATGCTAATTTATTTTTTTAATAAAAAAAAAGAAAACAAATTTACTGTTGGAATCATTACTACGACACGTTTGATAGAAGATTAAAAAAAGACTATTCTATACCACTGTGAATATTTAATCGGAGAACAGGTGACTGCTAGCATCATGTTGGCCAATGTTTTAACCGCATGTTTACCGCGAGAAAAAAATGGCCTATATTTTTACAACTCATAATATAAAGTGACTTCTATACCAGGAATCTAACCTATATTAGTTGGCAAGTAGATGGTAGGCGCAAAATGGGCAAGTTAAGTGGCGTTTATTATTGGGTCAAGATAGGGTGAGATACTATGGACAATTAGTTTAGGTTGTTATATTTGGCGGCAAGTTAGGGTGAGAAACTGGACAAGTTAGTGTTATTTTGGCAACTAATAAACTAACGGTGAGAAAATGGGCGAATTAGTACAAAACTTAGATTAGTTTAAGCGTTTACGGCTGTTTTGTTATCGCCGGGTTTTTGTGTAAAATTTATTCTATCACTCCTCCCTTTCACCTTTGGGTCAAAATCAGTACACTCAAACTTGCATTCACGGCCGTAGGGGCCAAATCATAATCAACAGAGCTTTTTTTATTTGTTTATTGTACTCCTGCCATCCAAAAGTTTTTAATCACTTTGTGGTGGCTAGAATCGGGTGAGTTGGCAGTTTGCAAACTACTTTAACATGCAGATGGCAAAGCAAGTAGCATGTGGAATATAATTATGCACTTTCAGTATTTATCTTGTAAATACCATTTGCTGTTAGGTCCATGAGAGTAAAACTAAAACAAAGAACTGTCAAGTTCAAGTGTCCATTTGGCTGCATACTCTCCAGGGGAAAGAATATTGAATTTAAAGTAGATGGAGAGATATTTTTATTAGTACATCACTTTTATAAATTACTAATACCACATGTCTTATTGCTAGACGGAGGAATTTTATGATAATTCGATGTTCTCTAAACCATTACTCAGTACTCATTGAGACTTTTTTTTTATATTTTATGATGTATTAATTCCAATGGAAATAACAAATTCATGGATTTGTCATATTTTGAATTCGAGGTAACATGACCTTTAAATGCTAACATTTTAGTTTTATTCTTTGAAATTTTAAAATTATAATTGACATCTATTTTTTGCAAATTAAAAGTAGCTCTTTGTAGATCATCTAAAAATAATTTGCATACTCATAATTTTGTATCATTTATAAAATATTATACCTTTATCCCCCAACAATTTAAAAAGAAAAGCGTTCTAACGCAATAAACTGAAAACGATAACAAAATCTAGTCTCACTCTATGTTTTCGTTTTTCAGCTTTTTAAGTTAACTTTGTACTGTTGTTTAATGTTCATTATTCTTTTATACGTTTATTTTCTGTTTAAAGCTTCATATCAGTGTAACTTTTCAGTGTTTTTTAATGACTTCTTTGATCTATCCATAAGATACAAAATGTGGTCACCACAAATCCAATAGATCACTGACTCACAATTTATCCTTGAAGACAAGTTATTCTTCAAGAACCGATCTTCTATAAATAATAAGTTTCACCATTCCGGATGGCAATTTTATTATTGTATAAAGATCCTTAAGCCTGAATGAAAAGGCCTCTAAGCAAAATTTACCGAATTTTCCCGTCCTAGTACTACCTTGGTTTCCTAGATGTCTCTGTGAGGCGGAACGCTGACCACGGACCACTCAAAATGGCATCTATACGAAAACAAGTGTAACTAAATTAGTATGGTTCAAATTCTTCTCTGTAGGGGGAGAGCGCCTAAATCTCTGTAAAGGGAAAACATAGGCTTACAATACAATACAATACAATGCAATACAATAGCTGGTTTAACTTGGCAGAGAGAGAGAGAGAGAGAGAGAGAGAGAGAGAGAGAGAGAGAGAGAGAGAGAGAGAGAGAGATATGGAGATACAAGGATAAATTGTTGACCGCTTTTGTCCGATAAAAAAGAAAGAACACACCCGGTTGTCAGTTTTCCTCTCCCGCCTTTCCCCTATTAACATCTGGTGAAGAAAAACCGACAACACTGGTGTGAGTGAGAGAGGCGAGTACAGTTGTCTCATTCTACAAATTTCTCGAAAAGTTAAACCAGAGAGACTATAATCCTCTGATTTCTTGCAGCAAATGAACGTGAATTTATTCAAATTTCTGGTGGTATGGAATTAGACATAATTTATGGACTAAAATAAGAATAGATAATAAAGTGTGCATAAATAATCTTCTATTTGCTGACGATGTAATCATAATACAGAAAAATGAAGACGACTTACAGAAATCTGTGCATGCATTAAATGAAATATGTAAATTATATGATCTAAAGATTTCTGTAAGGAAAACTAAGACCATGGCGTTTAGAGGAAGAGATCCAGTGAGATCCAAAATTATTTTAGAAAATCAAAAGTATAGAATAGGTGTCTAGTTTCAAATATTTGGGGTACAATGTGGAAAGAGATATTGACTCCAAAATAAATAAATTTCAGACGGTGTGTGGAATAATACAGAGAACATTCAAAAATAAAATTAGAAAAGAAACAAAGATAAAAATGTATAATGTTATGGCGATTCCCACAATATTGTATGGATGTGAAACTTGGGCACCAACGAAAAAACAGAAGGATAGAATACAGACGGCGGAGATGAGGTTCCTAAGACAAGTTAAATGACGTACAAGACTTGATAGAAAAAGAAATGAGGATATAAGAGAAGAATTGAAAGTACAGCCTTTATTGTATAAGGTCACGAATTACAGACAGAAATGGATTGATCACATGGATGGAATGAGTAAGGAGAGATATCCATTGTTAGCAAGAAATTATCAAGCAAGAGGAAGACCTAGAAGACGTTGGGCGGATGCATTATGAAGTCGGAACGGGCAATCGCCTAATCCCTGGAGTGATGATGATGACGATGATGATAATAAGTCAAGAACACACTTTCAAAAAAAAGTAATAATGTAATTCATTAAATAAACACTTCAGTTTCAAAAATATAATTATCTTAGAGAATTTCTTTCATGCAATATTCCTGATTACTTTCTTCCAAACAGGAATCAAAGCACTCCTATTTCACTATATAATTCTAGGGTCCGGATGTTAGGCACTTAAAACATTCAAAAAAGGCAGGTAAAAAGGCATTAAAATCATTAATATAGGCACTAACAATTCAAAATATGCTCTTACAAAAAATGGACTACAACATAAATTTTTACAGGCTTACGTAAATAATATAACATATGCTATCAATAGCATACGAAGATATCAGAGAGGATTTTGGGACTTGTTTACCCTTTACACAAAGAGCATACTTATGTTTTGCAGTGTGTACTTGCTGCGAAACATGGCACTTCTTCACGTAATTCACTGAAATTTTACGCACTTTGCAAAACAATATTGAACCGTCACTTGAGAATATTTCCGCGCCAAATTCTTTCACGAAATTGGTCAGTTTGTCTTTTGCTATTGTCCGTTCTTTAGGCGTCGTAAAAAACTGTTCTAAAGGTAAAAAAAGTAATAATAAGCCACATACACTTGTCGCACCACTTTGTCTCTGAAGCACCTGTCTGTGAACGAGGACTACAGACTGAATTCAGTGTTACCAACATCAAATATAATATCGGCACTCACTTAAAGTTTCAGCACCGGGTGTGAGACAGACAAAGAAAGCTTGAACCATTTACCTTTTTGTCACTCAGCAATGTTTGTATTAAAAAGAAACAAAGATGTACTATAGAACTTTCTCCAAGCCTTAGAGCCGGTGTATAATACAATAGGGCATTGCTTAGAGCTATTTCGCTTAACGGGAGTGCATAAGGAGGAAAAATACAATAGCCGGTGTTGTTATTTCACCTAACGGGAGTGCATTGAGGGAGAAGTGTGTCCATTTCAATTAATTTCATTGAAATATTAAGTTAATTTTGAGAAAAATGGCAAATAGGCATTTATAGGCATTGTAATATGAAATAGGCATTTATTGGCAAAATAAACTTCATGACGGTCGTAGGTTTGAACTTACATGAAGTCACTTTTACAATATCTATAATAAATAATTATAGGCATTTTCCTTAACATCCGGTCTCTAATTATAAACTGTTCCACACTGCTTACAAACTAGACTTCCTGATAGAGTTTAGTATATTTAACGACACAAGACACTCTTCTTGATATCCAAAAACTTATAGCAGAAAAAACTGCACTTAAACTGACGTGAAATATTTTCAAAGTCCTATAGAAGAACAGAATTCATAGACCCAGCGATAACATACCATCGAACCACATATCGATTATCATCCTCGATTACTATCGATATCGTACTAAAGTTTTAAAAAAGTCTTATGCTAAATAGCAGCATGTCGCTATGAAATTTAAATTACCAATATTTACTATAAATCCCCAAATCTATGTTAAAAATATATTAATAATATTAAAATTACCAAACGTTTATTAAAATGGGTGTACACTTACTTATCACTCCCTAACGCCGATCGAACCAGCGATAGCCCAAAACAGCGATAGAAAAATCATAGACTAAGCAATATACTCTGTGGAGAAAATAGCAGTTAGCATCACAATATTGTGTAACAGTATCATAATATTGTGATTTGCTTATTTAAATAAATACTTGCAAATTGTCTAATAATGTTATAAAAATTGTTTGAAAAAGTTTAAAATGTTAAAAAATGTTAGTAAATACAGAACAAGTGTTAATAGTTTACAACAATAAACTAAAAAATCAAGCGTAAGTAAAAGTGCAGTACAGCCGAGAATTTTTTTAAATACAATATTCCTGAATAACTTCTTCCAAACAGGAACCAAACCCCTATTTCAATGTATAATTACAAACATCTCCACAGTGCTTACATGCTAGACTTCCTAATGTAGTCCAGCATATTTAAAGACACGAGACACTTCTTGATATCCAAAAACGTATAGCATTTCCACGGTGAAATGACATTACTAGGAGACAGCATTCATTCCCATTTTGCAATTCAAGATATCTACTTGGAATTTTTTTTATTATTATTCCGGCTTTTACAATGAATATACATTTTTCCGGTACCCATGTTCACAGTTAACTACACATTTGTTTCAACACATTTTTCCATTCCTGTCTGTTCATCCATATATCTTCTTCTATTTCCCATTCCCTGAATCCACGTAATAGTTGGTATACCCTTCTTTTTCCTTCCCTGTGGTTCCCAATCCATGATTATCTTAGGTAGTCTTCCTTCTTCCATTCTTCTAATGTGTCCGTACGAATTTGTTTCTTCTTTATAAAATCTAATATTGAATATTGTACCTGCATTTTTTCTTTTATATATGAATTTCTGATTTTATCCTTCCTGGATATTCTTGCAGCACGTCTCCAATAGTCCATTTCAGTGGCGAGCAATTTTTTTTTTTTCATTTGTGCATTTAAAGCCCACACATCAGCTCCATGGGTAATAATGCTTCTCATTATTGTATTAAAAATAGTTTTTTTTTTTGAAGATATGTTTGTCCCATACTATTCCATTTAGGGCAGATATAGCATACTTTCCTACATTGATCCTGTTTCTTATCTCTGTTTCTTGTTTTCCATCTTTAGTAATTTTAATTCCCAAATACTTATATTCTTCAGTGTGTTTAATTGTCCCTAAATCTTCTTCTAGTATTAAATCTTGAGGAAGATCCCCTATTGTCATATATCTAGATTTATCCATATTGATCTTTAAACCCTATAAACTATATTCGGGAAATATTTTTAATAAATATAATAATAAAGGAAGAGCGCACAATGCGCATGTTTCATTTTGGCAAAACTCGGTGAACGAGGTGAATGGTACACTTTCGTTGTACGGATCAGGTGATGAAACCCGTGTACAGCTGATCTATTTACAATATGGCGAAGATCATAGTTTGCATTCTACACTTAGACGTGGTCATTGCTTCCGTAGAACAAAACTCGTCCTTTATCGATCTTTTCTTTTCTTGTAAATCGGATAATAGTTTATATATTAAATTAGGGAATTTTTAACATTATGAGGTTCAATTAATAATAATTAAATGAATCGCGATTTCTTCTTACCTCATACTTCTCTGTTTTTTTAAACACAGCACTTACCATCCTGAAGTTCATAATAAGTTTCAAAAAAAATTCAGAAAATTGAATATAACATTAGCCCCAATTAACAAATTCAGCCTGGGTAATCTTCTGTTAACTAATAATAAATGTAATACCCCAGACAACAAAAAATCTGGAATTTATCAAATTGATTGTAAAGATTGCAACAGGATATATATAGGAAAAACAAAAAGGAACTTGGAAACTCGTAAAAAAGAGCACTTCAGAAACATAAAGAATGGAGAAATTGAAAAAATCAGCTATAGCAGCACATGGTTTATTAGAGCATCATAGGATTGAAGAAGAAGCAAAACTTTTAAAACATCTATCTAAACCTTTGGATTTAACAGTTTGGAAAAAAATATATATTCAAAAAAACCATACTAGAACTATGAACTTTGAGATTCCGGACGAACCGAGCTTCATTACAAAGTTCTTCAAAAATACAACAGATAGCAGTTTAGAAAATGATTCATTCAAAATAACACCAGATGGCAGTTTGAAGAGTAATTCCTTCAAAAGAACACCAGATGGCAGTCTAGAGAATTACCGGCAAAAAGGAAAAAAGTTGATAGTCGTGAAAACAGCTGATGATGACGACAACGTGTCGCCGATACTGCAGTACTGTGTTTAAAAAAACATAGAAGTATGAGGTAAGAAGAAATCACGATTCATTTAATTATTACGGCTAATAGTTGTTGATATGCGATGGTAGAGGGCAGTAGAAGCTGGTATCGAAGCTCCTCTATGTAAAAGAGTTTCTATCTCTCATCAATTCATGCCATAGTCTCGATTTAGTGTACTTGGATAGACAAAGAATCTTCTTTTTATACATTACTTTGACGTTTTCAACGTCTTGAATGTTCTTCTTCGATAGGTGTTGTCAGATGATGTGTAAGCCATATGTCTTCTTCTTCCTTTTTTTTTCTTCTTCTTCTTCTACTTCTTCACTGGCTAGCAAAATGCCTGTTATGCCTCACAGTTGTTCTGTCCATCTTTTTACTGAGCTTCCTTACATTCCTTGAACCTCTTGGCTTGTAGTTAAATGCTGCTTTTGGTAATCTTGTTACGTTCATTCTTTCTACATGTCTAAACCATTTTTCTCTATATCCTTTGATTTTATCATTTAATGGATATATATTTAAATCTGTTCTTATATCTTCTTTCTTAACCGATCCATTCTTGTGCAGCCTTTTGTTCTTGTAAGGAAGTTCATTTCTACGCTTTGTATTCTACTTTGTAATTTTTTGGTCATTACCCAAGTTTCGCTCCCATAAAGTAATGCAGGAACTGCCAATGTTTTATAAAACTTCAATCTAGTATCTCTTCTTGTTTTGTTCTTTAATGTTTTATGTATAGTTCCATATATAATTTGAAATCTTGACAGTAGTTCATTTAAGTCTCTTTCAGTTTTGGTGTTTATAGTAAAATTACAACCCAAATTATTAAAATTTGATACTTGTTCCAGAGGTTTGTTGTCTATTATGATTTTTGATCTTATATGTTCGCTTCCCAAAAATGCTATTATTTTCGTTTTTTCCTTTGATATTTTAAAATTATATTCTTAAGCCATATGTAATTGTTGTAATTATTTTTAAAAAAGATTTAGAATTTTTTACAACAATGGTAGACCAGCCAATCATGAATCGAAATGTGGACAGGCGTTGACAGGGAGCTTGTAATTTGTAAGACGTAAACAAATGAAAGTGAACTCACATAGAGATAATACGTAATTGAAACTATGCTTTAAATATCAGAGGTATATTTAAAGTGGCTTACAAATTGCAAACATCATCTCCCACAGATGGAGTAAGTGTCTGGCACTTACAGTAACATATTTAGAAATTGGGTTACGGAGATATAATCTTGTTTCCATGGGAACGGATACAAATAATCGTATCTTCCTGTTTCCGTTTTGTAAAGCAACCTTGATCTTAGCTTCCCCACGTGTGAGGTTCTATGAACAGTTAGACCAGATACTATACAATAATATAATGGAAGATTTTATAAGAAAGTAGATTACCAAATAAAACCTTCCATTATTTTCCAAGAGGAAGAAGAGATGTCGGACGTCCTCGGAAGAGATGGTCTTAGATCTATTAGTGAAGACGGAACAGGCAACTCATGCCTAAACCAGGAAGTGAAGAAGAGGAAGAAGAAGAAGCTTCTGTGGCTTTTAAAATAATACCGCCATAAGCAACACGCCTCAAACTGGAATATCGAGGGTTCGAGTCCCGGTGGAGTCAGAATTTTTAAACTGAACAAAACCTTCACGCAGGGCTGACACCACTTGCCGATTGTCTAGAAAAGTGGGAGCCTTAACCTCCTGCTACCCCAATGACCTGTAGTGCGATTCCTTACCTTATGTTTACAATACTTAATACGATACAACAAACAATGGACAGTGCCTTACCACCTCCAAGGGTAGGGAAATTTAAATGGAATTACTACATTAAAAAAACAATTAAAATGTCGCTTAAGGTGGTGATGGGTGAAGAATTAACCATTTGAGATCACAATTGGCATTTTTTTGTTATTTGTACTAAAAAATAGCCTGTCTACACCAAATGGGATCGAAAGAAAAATGCAGAAATCCTTCAAGAACTTAATGTGTCGCTAATACTGGACTACATCTCCAGATATCAGCTAAACTGGAAGGGACATGTCTCAAGAATGGCTAGATCCAGGATCCCCAAGGCAATAATTAACTCCTGTCCAAATGGAAAACGGTCACTTGGTCGACCTATGAAAATATGGCACGAAAACCGCTTTGTCATGCCGTAACAGTTCTTCTAGGACTAATACCTGGCACGATGATGATGATGATGAAAATAGCCTGTATTCTGATGTATTTGCTGGCAACGTTTCAGAGGCCTATGACACTTCAGTGCCCCAAAGTGCTGATTAGGCCTGTATGTTACATTTTTTTATTTATATTGCACGCAAATCAGGAAGGCCTACAACTCAATGGTATTAATAAGCTGTTGGTTTATGCTAATGATGTAGTAGCCGATAGCGAGGAGATACTAAAGGACACACGCACACACTACTGAGTAACACTAAGAAATTGGGACTGAAAGTAAATATCAATAAAACTAAGTATATGGTCACACATAAAAATACATTAGCCTCTATAATGGAAATGGACTGCATGCAAATCTTTAAACTTGTTTTTCACACTTTTATTTTCACTGCATTTTTGTGCATTCACAATTGAATGGAATTCACAAATTTTATCCTAGAAGGTACACATTTTTACTACATGTTCTAAACACAACGAGTAACAAACTAGTGCATGGGTTTAATGAATGAAGTAGTATTTTAAGAAATAAAAAATAAAATGCAAGCAATTTTTTTTCTTCTAATTCTATGCATGAGGTATTTTTTTTTCTTCCCTTTATATTCACATTATAAGAATTATAATGCATGATGTTTTTCTAAATATTTTAAGGATCCTGTAAAAATAAAATCAGACATTTTACTAACAATTGTGGAACCCATTTAATTATAATATATGCGATTTTTTTAAATATAATGTTTAATAACTCATTAAATGAATGTCTCTCAAGAATGAAACTTAAACACATCATTACGTATCATGCAGTGAATGTTTATACAAACACTCGAGTCTCTAGCTCAAAAAATGTAGAAAATGGAAATTTCGCCCATAACCCCCCTTAAGAACAACTAATTAAATTGAATGATTATGCGTTAAGAAGCTTAGTTATCATCATCATCATCATAGTACATTCACGAATTTAGGCCATTTGTTGACCTGTTTAGGCCTCAAGAGAAACACCATCCAGAAGTCTTTTGAGTGGACGTCCTGGTCTTCTTCTTCCTGCAGGTTGATATCTTAACATTTGTTTGGGTATCCTGTGATCTTCCATTCGATGAACATGTTGCATCCATCTCTTAGTTATTATTCTGGCAAAATTATTTATTTTTTATTTTTAAAAAGTTACTTTGTTTTTGCCTGTGCCCTTCAAATGTAAAAATGTTTAAAAGTAATATAAGTTTAATGTAGAATATACAATTACAATGATTTGGACTCGTGATGAGGATGAATGAAGATAGAATGTCAGTTAGGGGTTTGGAGTGGGTTCCAAATCGGAGGAAAAGAATAGGGAGACCTAAGAAGACATGGATAGAATTATGAATTTGGCGAAGGATAGGTAACTGCAGGATAGCGTCTAGAAGTATAGAGATGAATGGAGGAAGAGATTCAAAACTTAATATTGGGCACAGGAAGATGTTGTATACATTTAATACATGTTAAATATAGTCGTTATGTGTATATATATATATATATATATACGAGGGCTGATCGGAAAGTAACGCACAATAATTTTTTTCTGCCTTGGTATTACAGCTAGAATGTTGAAATTTCACAGAGATATAGTTTGAAGTTTTCACTACAGATGGTATTTTTTTCTCAGGTGCACCTCTTGCGAGAGAAGCTTGAACTATGCAACAAAGATGGCGCGCATGCTACAGTCGTCCACCTGTGAGGATCGGAAAGTAACGCACAATAATTTTTTTTAAAAAGTTTAATAGTAAAAAAATGGAAAAAATCACAAATGAACTTACATCTTTTACCTACTTTTCGACATAGTCACCAACTTTCTCAACACATTTTTCCCATCGTGTTACCAGTTTCAATATGCCCTGTTCGTAGAAGTCCGTTTGGTTGTTGTTGGTATCAACAGTTTACTGTTTGTTGTGATTTTTTTCCTTTTTTATACTGTTAAACTTTTTAAAAAAAATTATTGTGCGTTACTTTCCGATCCTCACAGGTGGACGACTGTAGCATGCGCGCCATCTTTGTTGCATAGTTCAAGCTTCTCTCGCAAGAGGTGTACCTGAGAAAAAAATACCATCTGTAGTGAAAACTTCAAACTATATCTCTGTGAAATTTCACATTCTAGTTGTAATACCAAGGCAGAAAAAAATTATTGTGCGTTACCTTCCGATCCGCCCTCGTATATATATATATATATATATATATATATATATATGGCATGATAAGAAAAATAAATGTCTGGACGGGATTCGAACCCGGAACTCTGAGTCTGTACCTCAGCGTGTTATCCATTACACCACCAGGCGAATCCAATTCAAACACTTATTTTTCTTATATATGTATTATATTCTCCATTATTACTAGATGTCGTGAGAACTCGGTCTTCACTGCCATCTAGTCGCTGACTATAACAAGTAAGCAAATTAAAGAGAATTTCTCCTGGTGGTGTAATGGGTAACACGCTGAGGTACAGACTCAGAGTTCCGGGTTCGAATCCTGTCCAGGCATTTATTTTTCTTTTCATGCCATATTAAGATTGCATTGCTCAATGTTAAACATTCAATTATAACATATATATATATATATATATGTTATTTTTTATGGTGGCCACTAGATGTCAGTTGGAACGATTTCCTGCTACCTCTTGTGTGAATTGAGAATACTACATATATAAGAAAAATGTATGTTTGTATTGCAATACTTGAGTAGCTCAGTTGCTTAGAGCGTTAGACGTACCGAGTTTAGAGACTCGGGTTCAAATCCCGACTCAAGCATTCATTTTTCTATCATATATATTATATATATATATATATATATATATATATAATTCTTCAGTTCGAGTATATGTCACTGAATTCCTTCTAAACGACTGGACACCGATTTTGAAGAACTTTTTGTGCGTGTTTGAGTGGGCCTCTGGATTGTTTAGATTCACAATTGGACCCTCTAAAACCATTAGGTGTAGGAGGTCTGAAGTGCACATTTAAAAATCGTTCTAGCGGTCACAATTTTCGATGTTTCTCTACGAAACTCAGTATATCCTATTGAAATAAACCGAGGTAGGTATTAACTAAAAATGAGCGAAATCCGACAATTAGAAGTGGAGGCTTACCGGAAATCTGAAATTAAAAACCGACTAGCAACCGCCGTTTTGGTTCGTCTCAGCGTATACAATGCAATTTAATTAACTAACTCACTGACACTATCGAACCCACAGGTTCACGGCCGCGCAGACATAAGCTCTCCATACATCCCTATCCTGAGCTAATGTTTTCCAATCATTCCCTGTATAATCTACTTCCCTCAAATCATAGTTAAACTTATTCTCTCACCTCATTCTTGGTTTAATAATTGGGCGTTTTCTCTCTGGCTTTCCTACAAGAAGCTTCCATGCAAGTTTTTCATTCCCCATTCGTGCCACATGTCCTGCCCATCGCAGTCTACGAGACTTAACTGTTCTTATTATATCTGGCTTCCTATAAAGACCGTGTAGTTCACTGTTAAGTAGTCTTCTCCATTCACCTGTCTGTTCATCTCTCTTTGGTCTAAAAATGTTCCTAAGTACTTTATTCTCGAATCCTCGTAATCTCCTTTCCTCCCTTAAAGTAAGAGTCTATGTTTCGCATCCATATAATATATCTGATAGAATAATAGTTTTATATATTTACAGTTTAACGTTTTTTGAAAGGAGTTGAGACGTCAAGAATGTCTGTAATACATAATAGCATGCATTTTCAGAATTGAGTCTATATTCAATATCTTTGTGCATCTCATTCCTATTTGTTATTCTTTCTAGGTATTTGAATTCAGCCACTTCCTCAAAATTTCCCTCATTTGCTATTAGCTGTCCATTTCCATAATAATATAATAATAATAATAATAATAATAATAATAATAATAATAATAATAATAATAATAATAATAATAATAATAATAATAGCTTTATTTTACCTGGCAGAGTTATGGCCTTAAGGCCTTGTCTACCACTCAACCTGGTTTTTTAAAAAAATACAAAAAAATAGTTTTACATCTAAATTACAATATACATAAACGATTACATGTTATAAATACAATACAATTAATATTTATAATGTATTTTGATTTACTCTAAATTTAATATAATGTACTTCTATGTGTGATCATATATTTAGTTTCATTGATACTTACTTCCAGTCCCAATTTCTTAGTGTTACTCAGCAGTGTGTTGTTATTATTATTATTATTGTTATTATTATTATTATTATTATTATTATTATTATTATTATTATTATTATTATTATTATTATTATTATTATTATTTCAAGAGTTTCTGTAATGCATAATATTATTCTTTAATATTTAATTTATTCAAGCGTAGCAACGGACGCCGGATATTAGCTAGCAATAATATAGAATAGGTAATTAGAAATTATTATTTATGAAGCTGGCATGCAAATAAAACTAGAGGTTCAGATATCACAGATAGAGAGAAGGGGAGTGGGGGGAGATGGAAAATAAGAGTCATTCCTAGATTTTAATTCCAAACTTTACATAGTAGGGCCTATATATATTTTTTCCCCGCGTTTCACTTTTGGTCGGAACAGTTAATGGTACTGGCTGTGATTTAATTACCGGATGTGTGAGTTAAATATTTACAATGGAAGCATTATAAATCACTGTAGAATCAGTTTACATAATATAACGTGCCCCCTAAATGTACTTCCGCGCATGTGTCTCAACTTAATTTGATATTCTTGTATGTACGCCTTCACTTTACAAATTACAGGCAGAGTAGTTGCGGGCAGAATCTGACAGTGCTGTTTATACTCACGAATAAGTTAACCTGTTATCTAGCTAGATGCTTGTATTGTTTACGTTTATACAACCCCATCTATGTTCAAAATACGAAGTTACTTAAGCATCTGGCTTTATATAAAACAGAATGGGAAAAATGTTTTGCATTTGTCTTTAAGATCTTTTTTGTTTTAGTGAAAAAAAAACGAACGAGTGAGAGTAGATTTCGTTTTTGAGGAAATAAAATATAACAGAAGTAGCTGAAATGAAATTCTTACATTCAGTAGCAGACATACAGCTGACAGCATCTCAGCAATTTGAAACTTTACTAGTGCGCTATAGCTGCGTCAAGAGCAGTGATATGTTGTGGCAGGCATCTACTCTGACTACAATATTATCCTTATTGGCAGTAGAGGGCGAATTCTCCCTTTACCCCTCATATAATCTAAACTTCAGAGCCGGAGATATGGCGGTTCGGATATAGTTACCTTATTTTCCCAAATATGTCATGAATGACATACTGTCAACACAGCTACTCAATGCAGGCAGCAAAGACATTATTAGGATATTTGAGATCGGTAAATTTTACTTAGAGCTCACTGGCACTATCGAACCAGTACGTTCATGGCCGCGCGGACATAAGCTCTCCGTACAGCCCTATCCTGAGCTAATGTTTTCCATTCATTCCCTGTATAATCTACTTCCCTTAAATAATAGTTAATGTTATTCTCCCACCTCATTGTTGATCACCAACTGGACATTTTCCCTCTGGTTTTCCTACAAGAAGCTTCCTTGCACGTCTTTCATTACCCATTCGTTCCACATGTCCTGCCCATCGCAGTCTACGAGACATAACTCTTCTATTATGTCTGGCTTCCTATAAAGAGCATGTAGTTCACTGTTATGTAGTCTTCTCCATTCACCGGAGGCCTCTATCATTCCAATCTCCCTCTTCCAAATTCCGTTCATCCATTATAGTTCTGACATTAGTTTTCCATTTCCATCTTGGACTTCCACGTTTATTTCTTCCAGGGGTGGCCATTGGTGTATACTTCGATGGAATATTTTTTTTTTGACCAGGTTTCATTTTCCATTATTTGTAATATGTCCATTCCATTTAAGAATTTGATTTTCAATCCTCTTAACAACAGATGTGGTGACATTCTTTTCTCTCCAAAGGAATTAATTTCTTATTTTATCCTGTCTTGTTTTTTGGAGGCTTCTTCTAAAATAATCAAATTCAACTGTTCTAATTTTATTCTTTTGTAATTCCGTCAAAGACCAAGTTTCATTCCATATGACAAAATATTCTGTATTATGCTGTTATAAATTTTCATTTTAGTTTCCTTTGTAATATTTTTGTTCCAAATTATTCCATGTAATGTTCTTAGTTGCATTTTTTATTTAATCAGGGAATATGTGGTACCGAGAAAATTTTAAATTTTGGAATACATTTGAGACTGATTCGTTTTCGTTAAACTCTTGTAATTTGTTCTAGAACATCTGCAGAGGCGAAACTGGTTCACAATTAAAATTTGGCGTCTGCATTTGATAGGTCAGTGAGAGTGCTGCAGACGCTTCATTAGAAGGTAAATGGATTGGCAACTACGGTAGACTGGTCGTCTAGATTACTGGATACCAGCTTCCTTTGATTTTCCGTCTCTAGCCAGCCCTGTATGGAATTAGATTTGTGCGAGGTTAGTGCACACCCTCAAGTCATGACTGCGTTTATCTGTCATCTGTGAGCTCTACATATGGCCTCTAATAATGTCGTTTGATAAAATAAACAGTCTTCATCCCCAACACACGTGTTTAAAAGGGTAACTCTGGTTTACATCAATGTTCAACAAACTGGATAATATTACGCCGCCCTTCTTCACTGAAACGCCATAAAAACGAAAAAAAGAGAACACGCCTCCACGATTTTTTTTTTACTTTGGCCATAGGATATTGTATATCAATTAGAATTCTTCTTCTTCTTCCTTCCAAGAATTAGGCCAATGCCTGTTACGATCCTATAGAAAATTTTCCCTCCAGCGTTTCATAGGACGGCCCACAGATCTTCGTCCTCTTGGTATATAATTATAAACAGCTTTGGGGATCCGATTTGAACTCATTCTTTCAAGATGGTGTTTCCAATTTAGTTAGTACTGTTTGATATATTCCAAAATTGGCGTAGTCTTCAATTCTTTTAAGATATCGGTGTTCCTTTTCCGATCATCTGGTGTAACCCGCTGTTCTGAGCATGAATCTCATTTCACAAGCCGTCATTCTGCTTTCATGTTGTCTTTTTAGTGTCCATGCTTCACTACCTTAGGTCAACACTGGTCTAGCCGAAGTGTTATATAAACATAATCTGGTGTTTTCAATTAGAAGCATTTCTTTATTTTAGTTTTCAGTTTCCATTTATCTCTATCATTCCAATCTCCCTCTTCCAAATTCCTATCATCCATTATAGTTCTGACGTAGGTTTTCCATTTCCATCTTGGTCTGCCACGTTTATTTCTTCCAGGGGGGTGACCATTGGTATATATTTTTTGGCCATCTTTCATTTTCTATTCTTTGTACATGGTCATACCATTTAAGCGTATGATTTTCAATCCTCTTAACAACAGATGTGGTGACATTCATTTCTCTCCAAAGGAATTAATTTCTTTTTTTATCCTGTCTTGTTTTTTGGAGGCTTCTTCTAAAATAATCAAATTCAACTGTTCTAATTTTATTCTTTTGTAATTCCGTCAAAGACCAAGTTTCACTTTCATATGACAAAATATTCTGTATTATGCTCTTACAAATTTTCATTTTAGTTTCCTTTGTAATATTTTTATTCGAAATTATTCCATGTAATGTCTTAGTTGCATTTTTTGCCATTGCAATTTTAGTCTGTACATGTCTCTCACAGGTACCTAAACTTGTAATTATTGACTCAAGATATTTAAAAAATTCACATTTTTTATTTTCCCTGTTTCAAGTATGAGGTCATCCACATCCGTTTCGAAACACATATATTCTGTTTTCTGTAAATTTATATTCAGTCCCCATTTTTTATATTCTTCCATTAGCTTACTTATCATATATTTCATAACATCTTCATCCCCTGCAAAAATTATTTGATCATCTGCAAACAACATTTGTCATACCCCGAAAAAAAGGGCAACACTTTTTTTAAGGAAATGTAGATGGTGAAAAGTATCCGCAAATACTAGGCGATTGGCTGATACCGATTTAAATATAGATTGTTAACAAGCCGATATCGTTAAACTCGATCCACGTAATTATGTAATTTCTAGAAACTAAATAAATTCAAATATTGGTACATAGCAGACCTCATTTTGTACTTAAATGAAATGAATGTTTATATTACAGGAACAGTCTTGTTTATACACTATAGCAAACGTCCGGAGTAAACCCTGTTTTTAGGGGATTGCTGGATGTTGGAGAAGGTAAACCGATTCATTTGTTTACTCTTTAGTCCGTGTAGTTCAATATAAAGGAAATGTTTTGAAGAGTTAACTTAAACAATTAATCTTGTATTGAGGGGGCTATTCATTAACAAAAGTAAGCTCAGTGGTTAACAAACCCAACTCTACAGTGAAGTATATTGTTAACAAGTTCCCGAATAATGGTTCAACTTTAAATATTTCAAGGAAGTCAAAGACAAAGTTGCTGAATTAGACAAGTAAAATTTTACCCTATAATCCATCCATCCATAGTAATTCTGCCTGAGGGCAGGTCTTTCACAGCAATCATAGCATTTTCATGCTATCCTTTCCAGCTTTACTAGGGAATTGTAGGTGTGGTACTTCCCGTTGCTTTCCACACAGTTGAAGAATGATAGATGATGATGATGGCCATATGATTTCGGGGACCGTTTGAGCCTTAAAAGGTTTCCTGACATTTGTCTTACAGGTGAGGAAAAACCCTAAAAACCACACCCAGAAAAACTGTCTCGACCGGGGATCGAACCCGGGGCCGCTGCGTGACAAGGCAGCACGCTACCTCGAGACCTATAATAAGTGTAGAAAAATCAATAAATTATTGGAACAGGTTTCAGAAAATAAAGTATCTTTGAGTTTTGTGGCAGCAATGGCTATGGGGGCAGGATCCCTAATCAAAAGTGATGCGTAAAGGAGATGAACTGCAAAGCAAGATTGAACTTTTCCACGAAGCACCAGGAAAACATCCATAATTTCTAGAAAAACGTGATTTGGTCGGAGGAAACGAAAGTAAAGATTTTCGGATCCTACGGGTTAATCTGGGTATTAGAGAAACAACAAAACTGCATATGAAAATGCTAATACTCTTCCAAGAGTTAAATTCGGAGAAGGGTCCATTCTTCGTTGGGCCTTTATGTCCTTAAAGGGAGCGGGTACTATACACATCATCGATGGTACTAGGACGAGCGGTTCTACAATAATATTATAAAAATAATGTTAAATGCTGAGAAAATGGGCATGTTCGTGTCTTATGCTTTCCATCAAGACAATAAACATACTGTCCACGTTAATAAACGATAAAATTAAACTGGAACATCCCGCAGCAGCTAAAAACGCCTGCCCAATCTCTAGACGTAAATCCGATTGAGCACTGCGAGGAATTCTAAAAACAAAAGTTCGTCAACGAAATGTATCATCTAAAATTAACAGAAGAGTATTTTTTTTAGGAATAGGAAAAATTACTACAAAAATTTGTTCCAATGTGAAAAAGATGTAAAGCTATTATTAAAGCCTAGGGGCATTCCACAAAGTACTAAGTATTTGAGTTCTGCAAATAAGTTCCTAATACAGTAGAACTTGTTCAAAGCGGAATCGCATGGGACAATTTTTTTCCACATTGGACAATATCCCGCATTATAAGAAAACAAAAAATATTAACCAATCTTTGATTATAGAGCACCGCATATGTATTTTTATGTACTCGTATATTGGATTAATTGTAGTTCGCTGCCGTTGGAAAGTGAAGTATAGTGGTCTTCGTACGAGAGACTTCGACGGTAACGCGCGAAAAAACAGTCCCGTTTTGTCAACGTTAAAAATGTCTCTTAGGCGCGTATCCTGAAATTGAAGCGTGCAGTTTCGGTTTTCACTCACTAACTATACTTTCGTCCACATCCTTTGATTTCTCGCAAATTTCATTCCACACTACATTGTGTCGTCTTTTAAAATGTCTACAACCAATCTGAAGATGCCTTGAAATCTATATTCCCTAGGGATATAGCGACTGCTAGATCTTGACTTTCGAGCATAGGTCCGGAAATTTGGAGATTTTTTTTTATCATGGACTTGTAAAATACTCCCACACCTCGTTGATTTCTTAATTTCCTTTTCTCTCTCTCTCTCTCTCTCTCTCTCTCCTCTCTCTCTCTCTCTCTCTCTCTCTCTCTCTCTCTCTCTCTCTCTCTCTCTCTCTCTCTCTCTCTCTCTCTCTCTTTCATTTGACCATTTTCTTGCACCCATTCATTCGATTTTTGTTTGTGTTTTAAATTTTCATAATCTTCTGCTTTTTCAAAATTTACAAATGTTTAAGATCTGATTCTGTAGGACTAAATTGTCTTTCGGCCTCACTGCACACCGGTCTGCGAAATACAGGTTCGTTTAACAAATATGTGACATCTGTCTTACAAATAACCAGTGTACTGTAAAATCCTAAATTAGTTTAAGATCTGATTCTGTAGGACTATGTATCTTTCACAGGTAGCATTCTGAATTTACGCAATAAAGATGGCTAAATCGTATGTATCATTGTCTTATTTCGAAATAATGACTAAATTAAATTTGTCATTAAACGATAAAGTGAAGGAGATTGAAGATAAAGAAAAGCAAACTCTTAAACTAATTTAGGATTTTACAGTACACTGGTTATTTGTAAGACAGATGTCACACGCCAAATATTTGTTAAACGAACCTGTATTTCGCAGACCGGTGTGCAGTGAGGCCGAAAGACAATTTCAGGTACAGGTAGAAACTCTGCTTAACCCGGCGGCAGGAATCATCACTTATTGTTAAATCGCCTAACGGGAATACAATGAAGTGGAAACTAATTTATTTCTCTATTTACATTTCCACCTTATAAACATTTTTTCATGAATTGTGTAGAAATATCCTTCCGTTTGCGCGTTGGACAGATTCCGTTTTATACAAAATTAATACACGGGACCAATACATTTGTTCACATTAGACAGATTTCCGCATTATTCACGTTCCGGATTAAACAAGTTTTACTGTAATTTATTTCAAGACTACAAATAACATTCTTGCACAAAACAGTACAAACCTATTTCTTCTAATTAATTAATTTTGCTGTTGTTTGAACGTTTGTGATTTTGTATCGTTAGTTGGTGTTTCTGTTGCATTAATGAATACTTTCTAAAAACGTAAACCCAAAAATATAAATTTAAGTATAAAGCTATTATGTCTATTTTTATTAAAATGCAACTGTACAAACATAAAGGTTACATACTGTAAATAGGCCTACATTGCCAATTTAAGCGTTAAAGTAAAATATAGAAATTAATATATTATTGTCTATAGATGCTTTAACAGCTAAGATAATATCGCGCTTAGAATCTTTCGTTGCATCCAGCAGGTTGTGTAGGCCTACAATTTATCTATTGTGTGTAGTCACTGTGAATTTGTGACTGATGTTATGATCAAATGAGTTCTCGTAATGAAATTCGAACTCAGTATTTATCTTGGAGACTAAGGAAAAACAGAAATTCAAGTCAATGCGATTGATCGAAACCGGGATTTGAACCTCGTACTTCCCGAATAGAGTCTCAAGCGCTACCAATTTAGAAAACTAGCTCGGTTTCGGAATTTATGTTGAGAATTATTGTATATTTTTTCGTTTACTTAGCCAAATCTGTAGCTGAAGGACCAATGATTTCAAATTCGCATTTACCAAGACCCTCCAGTGGTCCCTATCCTCAGACAATTGAATCAAATTCATATTTCTGTTATCCAGTTCCCTATTTCCGAACACTTTAATAACCTCTCTTGGCTCCGTCTTACTGACAGACGTAAATTGCACTCTCTTTCACTACTTTTCAAGCTTCTGAATTCCTACATTCCTACTTACCTGGCGTCCAGATTTGAGAAGTTATCCTCATACCCACAATATTGACACTAGGTCACAAGATAACAGTCCTCTTCATAACACTTCCTCTTATTCTACTTCCTTCACAGTAGCCTCTGTCCGATCCTGGAATTCCCCCCCCCTCAAGATATAAGGGGTTGCCACACACTTGGCCCCTTTAAGTAATGCTTATACAGTTACCTGTTGTCTAATAATTAATTTTTCTTTGTTTATTTAAATTTATACTATGTCATTAATAATCTTTTTTCTCGTTTTTTTTATATCTTGTACATATTATTTATTTAATCCGTTAAATTTAGAGTAAACCAAAATACATTATAAATATTAATTGTACTGTATTTATAACATGTAATCGTTTATGTATATTGTACTAGTAATTTAGATGTAAGACTATTCTTTTGTATTTTTTATAACCTGGTTGAGTGGCAGATAAGGCCTTATAGCCTTAACTCTGCCAGGTAAAATAAAGCTATTATTATTATAATAATCCATGCGAATATTATCTTCCCACCTATGTCTATGTCTTCTTAAATGTATTTTACCCCATATCTTTTACACGACTATAGAACTAAAACTTGGTGTAGAACCTGCGTCGAAGATAAATTTCCCGTGTTGCGCAGATTGTTAGTAATGGGAGTCAGTGAGTGTTGTGTTCTTAAGCAAGTGTGCGTTAGATCGTCTCTCTACGAGTACGTGTTACACTGTCTTATATTTAATTATCTTGTTTCAATTAAAATATATATGTAGTCAATATGCCCATTTCACCAATTAATGTTTTAAAATGGTCAACAAGTTTCTACAGCCAAGCTGTCATTCTCAAGACCAGATATTGACTGATATATATCTGGTCTTGAGAATGACAGCTTGGCTGTAGAAACTTGTTGACCATTTTAAAACATTAATTGGTGAAATGGGCATATTGACTACATATATATTTTAATATTACATCACCAAGAAGATCACTTGTGTATTGAATCTTGTTTCAGTCGGAATCCCGAATCGGAATGCGGCTAGTGTAACTCGACCTAATGACCTGCCAGCTGACATAACGCCACGGTCATGTGAGTACTTGATATTTCTAGAGTTATTTTTTTTAACTTCTAGACCCTTAGGCCTAACACATATCAATCTTCTATTCCTAATAATACTGTTAATGTTAGGAGAACCACATAAATTATGTACTTCCTCATTTTGAAGCTCGACCGCCTGTGTGGTCGGAACTTTAGCATGTGTTACTCTATTCCAGAGGTTCCAATTTCGATTCCCGACTATATAATATAATTATTCTTTCTATAAGGTGTGGAATGGACATCACTCAACCTCATGATAAGCGAGTAACAACTCGATAAGAAAAGTAACGAAATCCGGTTAAGAAAACTGATTTTAAGATCGACTGCCATTGCTAACTAATTTAATTCGTGTAATATCATATGCTTCCTGTGGCTGCAGTCATTTAAGGCAGGCTTGTTTCCCCGAAGTTGTCGCGCCACGGATTTATTTATTTTAACTTTCAAGCATCTTTCATTTTCCATACCCAACCCTTGTGGGACTAAATATACGTTTTAGAATCCTATTTTTGAACATAGATTGTTACAGATATTAAACGATATAAAAACTTTTTTTTTTTGGATCAAAAATAAATATTATCTGTAAAGCAATATCAACATATTTGAAAATATTTTAAGAGGCAATATAGAAAATATAATCATTATTCTAAAAATGTAAAAAAAAATATTAGAATAGATTTTTCTTTGCTTAATGTTATAGATAGTGTTTGACACTAGTGAAGTACAATCTACTGTACCTTTGGTTTATTGAAATACATTCAAGTTCTGAACCCAGTTGGATGCTTGTTGTCTACTGTAGCTAGAGTTCTAGAGTGTTGTAAAGCAGCAATCCTTGATTTTGCTCATTAGCTGATTACTGCAGGAGCATACATACCTGAAATTAAGAAAATAACATTTAAATTTTTAAACTATGTTACTTAAAAAAATGAGTAATTTTGTTTAAAAGTTGGTATGTGTCAATAAACTAAGTTTTCTCTATATGGCGGACTAAACAATTAACAATGCGAATGTGGTCTAATATTACCTAACACTAACAGACAATAGAATAAAAATAAAATAAGAAACGCTTCTTAGATGCATTTTTATAAATATATACAAAATACTGAATATAGTTGGTATGCAGATAGTTTTTTTTTTCATTATGTGGAAGTTAACTTACCGGTTACTTGGATTTGTGTAGGCCTATAGTGAGTTGACTGAGTTTCATTTTGTGTAATTGTATTACGGTTTAGTATCAGTGTAGTTACAGGGCTGTTAAAATAAGGATTCTATCAATTTTTCCACGACTCTTGAACTATAAGATTTTGATAAATAAGCCATATATATGACATAAGAAAAAAAAATGTATGTGATGCAGAGCTTAAAATTCTCTCCTGACAGATCGTGTCTCTTTACGATCAGTTTAGCATTGGGCACGTAAAAGTACCTAGAAAAGGAAATATTATACTAAGGGGAGGGAAAGAAATTCTGTCATTAAAGTTGTCATCAGTGATTTCATCGTGATATATCACAGAAAGCAAGAATAAAAAAAAAGTAAAAGGTAAAGGTGTCCCACTACAGGCCTCAGGAGGCCCTTGGGAAAGTAGGAGGTTAAGGCTCCCACTTAAGTGCAATTCAAGCACTTACATATATTATATTATATTATATTATATATTATATTATATTATATTATATTATATTATATTATATTATATTATATTATATTATATTATATTATATTATATTATATTATATTATATTATATTATATTATATTATATTATATTATATTATATTATAATATTATCTATGTTATATTACTCTTATCTTATATTATATTATATATATATTATATTATATTATATTATATTATATCTTATATTATATTATATTATATTATATTATATTATATTATATCCCATATATTATATTACTATTATATACATACATTACATAACATTACATTACACCATAATCATATTATAATCATATATATTATCATATATCACATATCATATCATATATCATTCCCACATATATCATATCACAATATCATATCGTATCGTACGTTATTACTAGATGTCGCGAGAACTCGGTCATCACTACCACCTGGTACGCTACTATAACAAGTACAGCAAATTAAAGAGAATATTTTTTAACTTATAGCATTGACCCGTTATAGATGTTTAATTAATGTTTTTACAAATTTTAAATATATATATCACTAATATATTCCCCATAATTTCTTGATAATGGCCATTTGAGATCATGTCGAAACGTCGGAATCAGTGGCCATGGATCCATGACGCGGAAAACCTAACAAACCTTTGTTAATCACATTTACATACACACACACACACACACACACACACACACACACACACACATATATATATATATATATATATATGTGTGTGTGTGTGTGTGTGTGTGTGTGTGTGTGTGTGTGTGTGTGTGTGTGTTTGTGTGTGTCGGCCGCGGTGGACTATTGGTTATGCTCCTTGCCTCTGGTCCCGAGGATCACGGGTTCAAACCCGGTCTATGGATTTTTTAGTACTTCGTGAGTCGTGAATTTATCGATAATTTGGAAATCACTCGTGGCGTTACTTATGACAAATGAAACGAAATAGATGAGTGGGAATGAAGAATTGGTGGAATGAAGATTTTAGGCAGCAGAGAAACCCCTGCCCTGACTCTGAAACGACCACCACGAACCACAAATATGAGAAATGAAGTCGTGAACTTAGGTCCCAGAGGTGCAGATCGAGTATCTAACCACTTGCTCACTGAGTTGCCTAAGAGCTATAACCATAAAATATATAACGTTCGTTTATATTTATGATCAATATCATCACATTCCATTCACGAATTTAAAGTCATTTGTTGACCTGTTTCGGCCTCAATAGAAACATCATCAAAATTCTTTTGAGTGGAGGTCCTGGTCTTCTTATTCCTACTACTTGATAGTTTAACATTTGTTTGAGTATCCTGTGATTCTCCATTCGATGAACATGTTTCATCCATGTTGACTTATAATCAGACATTTTCTTTTCTAAAGGTTCCATGTTTATTTCTTCTTCTTCTTCGGCTTTCCCCACTTATAGGTTTCCCGTCTTAAGTTTCCATTTATGTCTATCATTCCAATCTCCCTCTTCCAAATTCCTATCATCCGTTTTAGTTCTGACGTAGGTTTTCCATTTCCATCTTGGTCTTCCACGTTTATTTCTTCCAGGGGGTGACCATTGGTATATATTTTTTGGTCATCTTTAATTTTCCATTCTTTGTACAAGGCCATGCCATTTAAGCGTTTGATTTTCAATCCTCTTAACAACAGATGTGGTGACATTCATTTCTCTCCAAAGGAATGCATTTCTTATTTTATCCTGTCTTGTTTTTCGGAGGCTTCTTCTAAATTATCAAATTCAACTGTTCTAATTTTATTATTTTGTAATTCCGTCAAAGACCAAGTTTCACTCCATATGACAAACTATTCTGTATTATGCTCTTATAAATTTTCATTTTATTTTCCTTTGTAATATTTTTGTTCCAAATTATTCCATGTACTGCCTTAGTTGCATTTTTTGCCATTGCAATTTTAGTCTGTACATTTCTCTCACAGGTACCTGAACTTCTAGTTATTGACCGAAGATATTAAAAAAATTTACACATTTTTTATTTTTCCTGTTTCAAGTATGAGGTCTTATTTCTTCTAAGAATCATTTTTTTATGATCTAGTAGTGTGTATCCTACAGTCCTTCGAAGGTATCTAATTTTTGTTTACATTTATAACGCCCTATATTAGTTAAATTTTACGCAAGAATAGACTAAATTAGTATACGTAATTTATTGCAAATTTGAGTTTTATTGCAGTTTTATTAGGTTCATTATGCATCATAAATACAGTTTTCAGTTCAGGTTTAATTGCTTCAATATAGTTTCAATAAACAGGCAGGAATACCACACATATAAAAACAAATTCACTGCAGTGATATAGTGGAGCTTTGCTTTTAACGAACCGATACTGCGGTAAAATCATTTTGCATTTTGTAATAAAAATTTAGATGTCATTCGTTTGTAATTTCTATTTACATCGACACAAAATATCTCTTTTAATATAAAAACTGTTACAGGGATGCCTATAAACAATGGTTAATAAATAATTAACGTTTTTTTTTAAATCTAGTTATTGTGATATAAATTACATGGGTCTGGAACTACGGATGAAAAAGGACATCATAATTTATCTTTGTCCTCATTTTCTTTCTTTTTCGGACAAACATGTTAATTAAATCTGCCGCTAGGCGTCACCGCGGTCGGATTTTATAAAATATGGAGCATCCTAATGTAAAAAAAAAGAAGAATGGGCTATGGTATAAAGCGAATATGCAATTATATGCTCTCTTGCTTACAAAGTTAGTCCGTGCACTGCATTAAAAGCAAATCGAATGTACAAAAACCTTAACGATATCAACTCTAATTCAACTGAAACTATTTTTATTATCAATACTACTGAAATATTAATCTTCTTGTAAGAAAACAAAAAATAAAAAAGGATCATTTCTAATATTCCCTCTCTTTGATATCCCAGCAGATCTTCTCCAATTGCCCATTTCTGCTACCATTAGTCTTCTTTTCATCTGATAATTTATAGTCCAAACTCTGAACCGTAAGTCATAATACTTCTAACTATTGTTTTAAAAAAATTAACTTTATAATAAATATATACCGAATAAAAATATAATATAAATTATAAAAATAAGTATACAAATAAAATCATAATAAAAATATAATATAATAATAATAATAATAATAATAATAATAATAATAATAATAATAATAATAATAATAATAATAATAATAATAATAATAATAATTGTATTGTAAGCCCATGTTTTCCCTTTACAGAGATTTAGGCGCTGTCCCCTACAGGGAAGAATTTGAACCATACTAATTTAGTTACACTTGTTTTCGTATAGATGTCATTTTGAGTGGTCCGTGGTCAGCGTTCCGCCTCATACTGACATCTAGGAAACCAAGGTAGTAATAGGACGGGAAAATTCGGTAAATTTTGCTTAGAGGCCTTTTCATTCAGGCTTAAGGATTTTTTACGAGCCTGAAAATCTTCAGACTCGGGACCCACGGCTTAAAGTCCCTCCCGGAGAACTTGCTCCTTGGATTTTTCCGTCCTAAAAAATCCATCGACCCCGGCCGGGTTTGAACCCCGCGACCCTCGGGACCAGAGGCAAGGTGCATAACCAATAGTCCACCGCGGCCGATTAATAATAATAATAATAATAATAATAATAATAATAATAATAATAATAATAATAGGCTTATAATAATTAACCACTATGGAACCCGTAGGTCCATGGGCTCGCCAATACACTCTCCACACATCCCCTATCCTGAGCTAATGTTTCCCAATCATCCCGTATGTCATCAACTCCTCTCAAATCATGGTTAAAATTATCCTCAGACTTCATTTCTGTCCTACGTACTGGGCGCTTTTCCTCTGGTTTTCAAGGAGTTTCCAAACCACTCTTCTATTCGCCCTTCGTTCAACATGTCCTGCTCATCGCAGTCTACGAGACTTAACTGTTAGTATTATAATGATCTATTTTTTCCATAAAGATCATGTTCCTCGCTGTTTTGCAGTCTCCTCCATTCGCATGTCTGTGCATTTGTATTTCGTCAAAAATATTCCTAAAAACTTTATCCTCATGTATTCGTGATCTTTTCTCCTCCATTAAAGTAAAAAAATAACAATAATAATATTGATAATAATAAATATAAATATATATGTATTATTATTTTTCTATTAGGAATATTCCACAATACAGTGTTTCTCCTACAACCCAAAGTGATTTGTCGACAGAGGTCCCTGTCTAAAGTATCTTCTTGCCTCAAATTGTCCCGCTTCCATACTTCTCTTCACTCCATCCATCCATCCATCCATCCATCGATCTCTAGGCCTGCTTCTTCCACTTCTTCCATTAGTTTTCCAATTAAGGATCTTCTTTGGTATTCTCTCTTCTTCCATTCTTATGAGGTGTCCATACCACTTCAAACGTTTTTCTTCTATTTCTTCCAATTTATTTTTTTCAACTTGCATAATTTCCCTTATTGTACTGTTTCTGACTTTATCCCTTCTTGAAATTCTTGTCGATCGCCTCCAAAAATGCATTTCTAATGCTAACAGCTTGCTGGCTTGTTTTCTACTTACTGTCCAGGTTTCGGATCCATATAATAAAATGCTTTGTAACAGAACTTGAAATATAGTTTTCTTCGTTCTGTATATTATATTTCATTATTATTATTATTATTATTATTATTATTATTATTATTATTATTATTATTACTATATCATCATCATAGTACAATCACGAATTTAGGCCATTTGTTGACCTGTTTCGGCCTCAAGAGAAACACCATCCAGAAGTCTTTTGAGTGGACGTCCTGGTCTTCTTCTTCCTGCAGGTTGATATCTTAACATTTGTTTGGGTATCCTGTGATCTTCCATTTGATGAAAATGTTGCATCCGTCTTGACTTATAATCAGACATTTTGTTTTCTAAAGGTTCCATGTGTAAATTCTTCTAAGATGTCTTCATTTTTTTGTATCTAATAGTGTGTATCCTGCAGTCCTGCGAAGGTATCTCATTTCAGCAAATCTAAGTCTCTGTATATCCTTCTGTTTCAGCGACCATACTTCGCTATCATATAAAATAGTTGGAAGAGCCAGTGTTTTATACACTTTTAGTCTTGAATGTTTTTGGACTAACTGTGGCTTGACGATAGAATTTATTAACCCTAAAATTCTTAAAAATTGTAGATATTTTTGCATTTACATCCTTTTCTTCTTCATATGAGATATTGCATCCTAGATATTATTATTATTTTTTTATTTATTATTCCGGCTTTTACAATAAATATACATTTTTCCGGTACCCATGTTCACAGTTAACTACACATTTGTTTCAACACATTTTTCCATTTCTGTCTGTTCATCCATATATCTTCTTCTATTTCCCATTCCCTCTTAGCTTTATTGATTCCCTGAATCCACGTAATAGTTGGTCTACCCTTCCTTTTCCTTCCCTGTGGTTCCCAATCCATGATTATTATTATTATTATTATTATTATTATTATTATTATTATTATTATTATTATTAATGTGATATATCCTTTAAAATACAAAACTATAATAAAGCTTTAAGAATTATCAACCAAGTTTTTAAACCATCAAAAGTGCAGAGACACACAAGAAGGAAAATCTATAAAATTCTCGCTAGACCCATAATCTGTTATGGCAGTGAAGCTTGGACCATCAGAACTCAGGATGACCGTCATATTACAGCCACGGAGATGAAATTTCTGCGACGAACTGCAGGTTATAGCCTTCTAGATCACCAAAGAAATTCAACAATAGCCAGAGAGTTAAACATCGTACCTATATCTGAATACCTCCAAGAATATAGAAACAATTGGCTAGCCCATATTCAGCGCATGGATCGTCACAGAATACCAAAACAAATTCTTCACTACATTCCTCGAGGCAGAAGATCTGTGGGTCGACCTTTTCGGAGATGGCGGGAGACCGTAACGGGCCACTGGGCCTAATACTTGAAAGGACGATGATGATTATTATTATTATTATTATTATTACTACAAATGTTTCCGTGATTTCAGAGTGTTATTGATGTTGTACATTATTATTGCTCATAGAAGTGAATTATTTATAGGTGGATTGAGGACATTAAAATGTTTAATTAAAAATAATTCAATCCACATTCACGATTCATAGCCTCAATAACGTAAACTAATGCGAGGTGGCCCTACTTCGTCTGAATGAGTTTATATATAATTTCATCATGCGCGATGCACTTTCCATTTCAGCTGTGTATATTATTTTAAGTGTTATTTTGCTGAATTTGTGAAATAGTTTAAATATAAGTTTCATCTGTATGTAAGAACCCATTTAAAATGAAGTTAATTTTAGGCGAATTTGAATGAATGAAATGTGTAATGTTTATTTGAATTTATTTCACCACTTTGCAGCGTAGATTTAATCAAGTGCTGAACACATCACTTCACTTGTTTAATGTTTGTGCAATTCCCGATGTTTATGACCTACTAAATATTTTTGCATATTCTGTTTTCAGTAACACAATTTACAAGACTGATTTCCATTTATTTGAAATATTAATATTTATTCAATTGTGGAAGGTAGGCCCAATGTATTTAAAACTTCAATACTAAAATTGGGAACTTCGTTGAACCATTTATATAATAACAATAAGTGTTTATTTATATACATATTTTTAATGTTTACACATCTTTCTGTGCCTAAAGTGTTATTTTCCTTATCCACTCGTCTCTATCCATCCACTCCATGTCCTCCAGCCCCCTTGCTTTCATTCCAGTTCTTATTTCTTGCAATCCACGAGTTTCGAGGTCCTCCTTTCCTTTTTCTCCCAGGTGGACACCATTCCAATGTTTTTCTGGGTAACCTTTCTTCTTGAATTCGTCGTACGTGCCCATACCAGTTTAATTGCTTATATATTTTATGTCCACCGCTGTGGTCTCTTGGTAGCGTGCTGCCTTGTCACGCAGCGGGCCCGGGTTCGATCCCAGGTCAAGGCAGTTTTTTCTGGGCGAGGTTTTTATCGGGGTTTTTCCTCATCTCTAAGACAAATGTCAGGAAAACTTTAAGGCCCAAACGGTCCCCGAAATCATATGGCCATCATCATCATCATCATCTTTATCATTATCATCAACATCATCCTTCACCGGTGTGGAAAGCAACGGGAAGCTACCACACCTACAATTCCCTAGTAAAGCTGCAAGCATAGCATGAAAATACTATGATTGCAGTGAAGGACCTGCCTTCGGGTAGAATTACTATGGATGGATATCTTTTATAATCTACGAATTCAATATCTAATATTAATTTTCTCTCGTATGATAGTATTTCTTTCATATATATAATCGACATAAGTTGTTTTTCTAAGTTTTCATTGAATTTCCAAAGTTCAGCTCCATGTATGACAGTAGGCCTACTTCTCATTATTGAATTATATATTTGTAACTTATTTTTTCTTGTTTTATGTCTGTTGCATAAGACTCCATTGATCATTGCTGTTATTGCTCCTCCTTTATGTATTCTGTTCTTAATATCACTTTCTTCTTTATCCTCTTTATCTATAATAATAATAATAATAATAATAATAATAATAATAATAATAATAATAATAATAATAATAATAATAATAATAATAATAATAATAATAATAATAACATTATTTCGTATACAATTTATCATTATCAAAATATATAGGTTAAGATCTTCTAGGAATAGGGTATACAATATAGAGATGACAAGGAAAGAAAGAAAACGTGATAATCATGATTATTATTATTATTTAACTCGTGCGGCCCAAATGGTAGTCAATGACCAAACACGTTTCAATGAATTTTGTTTTACAACCAATGACGGTCGTGCTTCACTTCCCTCTTTATCGCTTTCTCTTTATCAGCTTCTGCTTCGTGATTAAGAAAACTCCTTTTTTATATTCTGAACAGGTCTGAACATTATTTTCTCCAACAAATACATTGAATATAGCAAAAAATGAACAGATTCCGTGATTTTACTGAGTTGTTTACTAAAAAAATGAATAACCTCCTATAATGTTGATTATAATATACAGTTTGATGTGTTCAATTATTTCTCCACTTGGATGCATTCTTAAAATATTGTGATCATATTTGGCAATAAATAATATGATCAAGTTGCAGTGGATTTTAAATAACCTCACATTTATGATTTGTTTTCAAATACTGCCGTGTACATTAAATATATAAATATTTTAAAATAACTACATTTAAATAATGATTTATGAGTAAACAGCTTAATTTTATTCGTTACACAGTCCTAATAAATGCCACTCTTGATTTCCAAATTACCTTGATAATTTCACTATTCAGGAAGTGACTAGTGAATTTATAAATGATTTGGAAGTCACTCGTGACGTTATTTGTGATAATTGTTTTATTACTGTACATAAGGACTTTATTAGACTAAAAATAAGATACATACAATGTTATTAACAAATATGGGTCGCATGGGCAGTAAGCCGTACGTGCTGTTGACAGTCCGTTACAATAAGTTGATGTTTGGTAATAATATAACGTAAAACAAAAAAGAAAACACAATAATATTACAATTAGATAACAATACAATTGCATTATACATTAACTTAGTTATGTAGATTTATTAAGAATTAATGGTATTGCAATTTATTAACATGTTTTTTTATTCATGAATGAATGTTGTTCTTATTTTCCGCGTTTTGTCCAGAAATCTACCCAATTTTATCAAATTTTCTGGGCTTACCAATAACTCTTAGCATGCCAATCTTTCACGATTTGAATTTAGAAATCTTTCCGGTAATAATTGACGCCTCCAATATTCCATATCGTTACATTTTCCTAATATATGTATCTCGTCTTCAAAGCTCCCGCACATTGGACATATTCGCATATTGTGATCGTCGCTAATTTTTAAAAAATTCCAAGGAAGCCCTGATCTCTCTTTAAATCCTAGATTGAGTATATAATATTCTTTTCCCCAAACTGGTTTTAGGTCTCTTTGTAAAAACATTGATCGTTTTCCTGCACATTCGGCCAAAATATTTTGTCGATTTATATCTAAGTATCTCCTCATTTTTCTCCACACATTCTTGCGATTATCAGTCCCTTTTTCCCATACTCAACCATCCCAATCTTTTGGAGTTCTCTCCTAACCTCGTCTGCCCAGAATTTCACATTTGCGTACCCAATTTGGTGGTCGTAACAAATTGCTCTGAGCATTGTTTGTTCACCTTGTATTTTTAGGAATATTCCACGATACAGTGTTTAACCTTCAACCCAAAGCGATTTGTCGCCAGAGGTCCCTGTCCAAAACATCTTCCATCAAATCTCTAGCTTCCATACTTCCCACTCCATCTATCCCCCATCGGGCGCCTCCCCAGGTGGTGGTATCGGGAAAGTTAAATCCTCGAGGTGAACCAAAACTAACAGCTACTGCCTTGTAGTTCACTAACGGCCAGAGGAAGGCAACCTTGATTAAAAATTACCTGGCCTTCCAAGGTTGGGGGTTCTAGCATTGGGCCAACTCCTCTTTCTAAAAATCCTAAAGAGAAGAACGCCAGACGAAATTACCTACAACGAACTATCAATACTTACTTACTTACTCATTGGCACTATCGAACCCGTAGGTTCATAGCCGCGCGTACATAAGCTCTCCATACATCCCTATCCTGAGCTAATGCTTTCCAATCATTCCCTGTATAATCTACTTCCCTCAAATCATAGTTAATGTTATTCTCCCAACTCAATCTTGGTCTACCAACTGGGCGTTTTCCCTCCGGTTTTCCTACAAGAAGCTTCCATGCAAGTCTTTAATTTCCCATACGTGCCACATGTCCTACTCATCGCAGTCTACGAGACTTAACTGTTCTTATTATATCTGGCTTCCTATAAAGACCATGTAGCTCATTGTTAAGTAGTCTTCTCCATTCACCTGTCTGTTCATCTCTCTTTGGTCCAAAAATTGTCCTAAGTACTTTATTCTCGAATACTTGTAATCTCCTTACGAACTATCAATAAAATGTTAATAATAATAATAATAATAATAGTAATAATAATAAAAATACTCATAATAGTAATAATAATAATAACCTATAATTATAATAAATAATTGGCTTGGTAAAGTAAGCGTAGTTGGTAATAATAATAATAATAATAATAATAATAATAATAATAATAATAATAATAATACTTTATTTATTCTGGCAGAGTTAAGGCCATAAGGCCCTCTCTTCCACTCAACCAGCACAAATACAAATAAATATTCGACAAATATAGATATACACTATACTAATTATAAACAGTTAAAGATACAATAAATGTAGCAATGCAAATGTCGTGTACAAACAACATTTTATAGGGTAATAACAATAATGGTACGATAATAATAATAATAATAATAATAATAATAATAATAATAATAATAATATAAATATGATATATTATACGGGAAACACCAATTAATATATATATCTTACACTGGATAATAATGAAGTCGAGTTTAGAGCAAATATAGATTTAGATTTCTTTTAAAAGATGCCAATGTCTATGGTACTATGTGATGTATAGAGGGAGGTGGGAATTAGTATGCAGTCCTGAGGAATATCATCGGATTACTATACACCTGCGTAACAGGCTTACGCTCAGGGAGTAACATTAATTGCAGTTCTGATGCACATATTACAGATATTGCACTTATAAAGTGTGAGTTGTTTTTTATTTGTTTCTGTTTGTTTGCTAGCATTGGCAATACTGCATTATGTTTTAGTTATTTTTTGCGCGATAGTGCGGTTTGTCGTACTTACAGCAATGGCGACCATGTTTGAAAGTTAGATAGATGGAAAGCTCTGCGGCCATCACTTAAGTGTTGGCCTCCTTAATAGGTAGAACACCGGGTTCCTGTAAAATACATTAGCCCCGGTTTAAATTTTGAATTCAAATTTGAAGTTAATTAAAGTTCAACTCCCTACATTTCGGGATTGCCAACCTAAATAACTATATTGTAATATTACGTATTACAAACCCACGTGTGGGAAGTAAAAGCTCTGCCCTCGTACAATGTATATACAAAACAAAATCCAAAAGGTAGTGTTAATATACATTATACGAAACAAATCACTGCATTTTAAATGAAGTTAACTTTATTTGAAGTAATATAAAACAATAAATACGTACTTGCAGCCATGTTATCACTAATTGGTTTCACGGCCTCCTGTAGTTTCAACTAAAAAATATTGCCCACACTGTTAACGTTAGTCAATTGTTTATAATGAACGCAAATGTTTCTAACAAAGATATTATTTTACTATTATTTATTATTTTGAAAACACCACCGTGCAAAAAATAATGTACAATGCACGTTTGTGAAGTGTTTTACAGAATCTCGGAAATTAAAACCACGCTATCGCTCGGTTTTTTTAACATTTTCCTCGATTCTGTAAAAACCACTTCTCAATCTCGCATCGTAATATACTATTATTGTACAATTGTAATTGTCTACTGAATTAGACAATTTTGCTGTTTTTATAGTGTGTAATGCATTGTGTTATTATTTAATTGTAATATTATTGTGTTTTCTTTATGTAATTGTAATGTTATTGCTTTTTTTTTGTTTATTTTTCTTTACACTAGTAGCAATTATTACTTTATTGTAACGGACTGTCAACAGCACGTACGGCTTACTGCCCGTGCGACCCATATTTGTAAATAATATTGTAAATATCTTACTTTTTGTCTAATAAAGTCCTACTACTACAATTTTTCAGCATCTAATCGGGTCTTGTCATGACGTTGTGTTCCTATTGTCCCGTCCCTCGGCCATGCAAGTGTTGTTTACATCGTTTCTAAGTCTTGTAGTCCTGCACTTGGAGGGTTCTGTGTAGGATCCGCTAGCCCTGTTTACTTGGGAGCCTTTGGGAAATCAGTAATTTAGAAGACCTAGACATAGGTGGAAGGACACTATCCATATAGATCTCAGGGAACTGGTTATCGTAATGTGTGAATTTCATTTATTTTGAAGAGAAAAAGAACACTTCAAGAAACTGTAAATGTGGTTGGAATATCGGGTTCCACAAAACATAATATTATATTCACAAATTTAAAATTTGACATCATTAAACTGATGTAAGCTTGACCTGTGTTTCTATTACAATAGTAATCCTTCTTCTTCTTCTTCTTCACTTCCTGGTTTAGGCAAGAGTTCCCTGTTCCGTCTTCACTAATAGTAAGACCATCTCTTCCGAGGACGTCCGACATCTCTTCTTGCTCTCGGAAAATAATGGAAGATTTTATTTGGTAATCTACTTTCTTCCATTCTTTCTACATGTTCTTTCCACTGTATCTTGTTGTTAAATATATTTTCTTTTATGGAATAGATCTGCAGTTCTTCACAGATATCCTCGTTTCTTATCTGGTCCATTCTAGTGCAGCCTTTTACTCTTCTTAAAAATTTAATCTCGGCTGCTTGGATTTTACTTTCTTGTTTGGTAGTGGTAATCCAAGATTCACTCCCATACAAAAGGACAGGGACAGCCATTGTTTTATAAAATTTTAATTTTGTTTGTTTCTGGGCTTTATTATTCAATGTTCTATTTATTGTACCACAAATAGCTTGAAACTGACGTGTTTTGTGTTCAATATCTTTATCATACCCATAGCTGATGTCACATCCTAAATATTTAAAATGGGATACTTGTTCAGTAATTTCGTCTCTAATTACTATTTTTGCACGGAGTATTTCTTCCACAAAATGCCATTACTTTTGTTTTTTCTTATTGAAATTTTAAAATTATAATCGCTACAAATTGCATTTAGTTTGTAAGCAGCCAATTGTAACAGATCTTCATCATGGTGTAGTAAGACCAAATCATCGGCGAAAAGTAAGTTATTAATACTTGAGTTATTGTTCAATCTAAAGCCATTGTCCATTATAATTTTCCATTGTTTCATAATGTCGTCGATATATATATATTAAACTCGGACAATAGTAATCCATCCATCCATAGTAATTCTGCCCGAGGGCAGGTCTTTCACTGCAATCATAGCATTTTCATGCTATGCTTGCTGCTTTACTAGGGAATTGCAGGTGTGGTAGCTTCCCGTTGCTTTCCACACCGGTGAAGGATGATGATGATTACCATATGATTTCGGGGACCGTTTGGGCCTTAAAGTTTTCCTGGCATTTGTCTTACAGGTGAGAAAAAACCCGATAAAAACCTCACCCAGAAAAATTGCCTCGACGGGAATCGAACCCGGGCCCGCTGCGTGACAAGGCAGCACGCTACCTCGAGACCACAGCGGTGGACACAATAGTAATGTTGTTATTAAATGAACTTTAAAAGTTGCCGGCGGCACGTCTGGCATAATTTTTCATAAATGCCAGAGAACGTGCTGACATCTTTGTTAGTGTCTGACAAACTAGGATAATAAAAACAACTACATCCTTCCTGAATGGGTTTAATAACACCAAACTCTTATCTTTACTACAGGCTGTTTCTCAAACCTTATTACTATACTTCAACGTTTAACATAACAATTTGGATAAACTTTAGGCTTCTACTTACGCTTGATTTTTCATTTATTATAAACTATAGCTCTTCTTCTGTATTTACTAACATTATCTAATATTTTAAACTTTTTCAAACAATTTTTATAACATTATTAGACAATTTTGAAGTATTTATTTAAATACGCAAATCACAATATTATGACACTGTTAGACAATATTGTGATGCTAACTGCTATTTTCTCCACAGAGTATATTAATTAGTCTATGATTTTTCTATCGCTGTTTTGGGTTATCGCTGGTTGATTCGGGGTTAGGGAGTAAGTATACACCCATTTTTAATAAACGTTTGGTAATTTTAATATTATTAATATATTTTTTTAACATAGATTTGGGGATTTATTGCAAATATTGGTCATTTAAATTTCATAGCGACGGATAGTAATCGAAGAAGATAATCGATATGTGGTTCGATTATGGGTTATCGCTGGCTCTATAAACTCTGGCGCATGCGCACTGTAGTTTTATAGGACTTTGAAAATATTACACGCAAGTTTAAGTGCTGTTTTTCCAAACCTATTTATCAGAAATTCTTCAAGATTCACCCTTGATCATATATGCGCATGCGCTATTATTTAGAATTATATCAATAGTTTCATTTGAGTCAGTTAAAGCGAAAGTAGAGTACCCTTCGCGCACTATTTCTATATCAGCGAAAATAATAAGAAATGGACAGAACATTTAATGAGAATGAGGAACGAAAGAATACCAAAAAGAACCTTCTTGTATAATCCCAGAGGAACAAGAGATGTTGGCCGACCACGTAGAAGATGGACTCCACTTTTAACTTCGCCGGAACAGGCTGCATAACCTAAACCTTGTAGTAGAAGAAGAAGAAATACAAGAGTGGTTTCTCACACCATGGAGTGGCAGTAGTTTATAAAATGTTTTTGTCTTTTTTTTTTTCTCTCTCTAAAATTATTTGGATGGAGGGACAGTACACACATACAATGGAACCTGCCTACCATAGTAACTGCTAGTGTAGACTCTGTGTGGTGTGTACGCTTACGTCACTCTCCACTTGCACCTATAATCTCAAAAAGGGAACTTCCTTATTTGACCTACATAGATAGAGCGCTGCGGACGTAATAATGACTTGTTTGTAATTCGCAAAGTGAGTGATCGGTGAAGTACAATCTGAGTCAAGCTACAAATAGACCATAATGTATTATGTGTTACTTTATTAAATACTAGCCTAATACCCGGCGTGCGCTGCTAGCGCCCAAATAAATTAAATGTGTTTCTATGTTTTGTTGAATAAGTAAAAAGAAACAATTATAAATACACATCGTAATTATTTTTAGATACCCCGTGCTGATTATCCGGCGTTGCCCGGGAATCTAACTATCCCGATCTTCTTGGCATAAATGAGCTGAAAGATTAAATAGTTATTGAGAGTTATCCATAAAAGAATAACCGCCGTGCGCTGCTACGCTTGCTCGGGAATCTAGTTATCCCGATCTTCTTGGCATCATGGCATCAATGAGCTAAAAGATAAAAATGGTTATTATGAGTTATCCGTAAAAGATAGACATATGCTATCTCGGACTTTTTTTTTTTTTTTAGTTATTCAATTCTGTGTACATTAATTTTGTGTATTTGTTATGGTTTAAGCAGTGCAAATCATTTAAGCGTCCACAATCTTCCGAAAAACACGTTTTTCACTACAAATGATGATTTTTTAAGGGTGAGTATTACAACTCTCTTATACCCTAAAACCTTCCCGCGAAACTCCTGAACAGTTTTCTTGTATTTTCCGCATCTTGAATCCAAGACGCGAAAAACCCAAGAAAACTTTCATATTCATACTTATATCCGCGAAAATCTGCAATATAACATATATATATAGGGGGGCACGCCGTAGCGTAGTGGTTAAGGCACTGCGCTACAAGCCGGAAGGTCGAGGGTTCGAGTCCCGGTGGGGTCAGGATTTTTAAACTGACTAAAACCTTCTGGCGGCACTATGGCCCTGGGGTCGACTCAGCCTCTAACTGAAATGAGTACCAGATGCTTATTCTGGGGTAAAGGCGGCCGTCACGCAGGGCTGACAACCCGGCTGACATCAAGTGCCGATTGTCAAGAAAAAGTGGGAGCCTTAACCTCCTACTGCCCCAAGGGCCTCCTGAGGCCTGTAGTGGGATCACTTTACCTTTATATATATATATATATATATAATCTCCATCCATAGTAATTCTGCCCGAAGGCATTTCATGCTATGTTTGCAGCTATACTAGGGAATATTAGGTGTGGTAGCTTCCCGTTGCTTTCTACACCGGTGAAGGATGATGATGATGATAAGGATGATGAAGATGATGGCCATATGATTTCGGGGACCGTTGGGTCTTAAAGTTTTCCTGACATTTGTCTTACAGGTGAGGAAACCCCCCGATAAAAACCTCACCCAGAAAAACTGCCCCGACCGGGGATCGAACCCGGGCCCGCTGCGTGACAAGGCAGCCCGCTACCTCGAGACCACAGCGCAGAGTTTTTGACAAAAGAAGAAGAAGTGAAGATATTAGAAATGAGGTAAATATTATTAAACTTTTAGATAAAATACAAGAATCTAGAAAAAAAAACTGGAAAGAGCATGTTCAAAAAATTAAAGATGAACGCATACAAAAAATTACGCTTAATTACAATCCAAAGGGTGACAGGAATGTTGGTAGACCAAAAAAGAGAATGAGAATGCATGATACCGGAAGAAGCCACATGGGCTTAATCTGTGATTGTTGATGATGATGATGATGAGTAAGATTTAACAACTCACCTCATAATTGTACATATTTTGAAAACCAGTTTCGACACATCTTTGTTTCATCTTCAGCTCTATCTAGATAGGGATAGATATAGCTGAAGATGATAAGATGTTTTGAAACTAGTTTTCAGGAAATGGACAATTAAGATGTGAGTTGTTAAATCTAACTCAATGTAATTAGCCACATAGTATTTTCACCACACAAGTACGTGGAGGCCTTCCTCGAATTAGAGCTCTCCGAGGCAACAGAAATTAAGGCGACTATCTTACTCATGCCACAAATGCTAGTCAATGACCAATCACGTTTCCATGAATGTTGTTTTACAACCAATGACAGTCGTGTTTCACCTCGCTCTTTATCGATTTCTCTTTATCAGCTCCTGCTTTTGTGATAAAGAAAGCTCCTCCTTTTTAATGTTCTGAATAGGCCAAAGCATTATTTTTCTCCAACAAATACATTGAATATAGCAAATAATGAAAAGATTTCTTGATTTTACTGAGTTGTTTGCTAAAAAAATAAATGAATAACCCGTAATGTTGATTATGATATATAGGTAGTTTGATGTGTTTCATTATTTCTCCACTTGGGTGCACTCTTACAATATTGCGATCTTATTTGGCAATAAATAATATGATCAAGCAGCAGTGAATGGACATAACCTCACATTTCTGATTTGTTTTCAAACATCACCGTTTACATTAAATATATAAATATTTTAAAATAACTATAGTTAAACAATGATTTGTGTGTAAACAGCTTAATTTTATTCGTTAAATAGTCCTAACAAATGCCACTCTTGACTTCCAAATTCTCTACATAAATTCACTCCTCACTTCGTGAGTCGTGAATTTATCGATAATTTGGAAATCACTCGTGGCATTACTTATGAAAAATACATGCTCATTCTAAACATGGCGATGAAAATCATTATTATGATGACCAGATGATTTTCGGGGACCATTTGGCCTCAAATTTTTCTCAAAATTTGTCTTACAGGTGAGGAAAAATTCCGAAAAAAATATCACCAATTGTTTATTTTATACAAATTGACAACACTGGTTCGTAATTTTTAACGTTATTAAATAATAGTATATGACGATGGGAGGTTGGGAAGTGGTATTTACAGAATCGGGGAAAATGTTTAAAAACCGAGCGACAGCGAGGTTTTTAATTTCCCCGATTCTGTAAAACACTTCATGAACGTGCGTTGTACATTATTTTTTGCGCGATGGTGTTTTCAAAATAATAAATAATATTAAAATAATAACATCTTCGTTGGAAATATTTGCGTTCATTATAAACAACTGACTAACGTTAACAATGTATGTTAGTTGAAACAACAGGAGGCCGTGAGACCAATTTAGTGATAAAACGTATTTATTGTTTTATATTGTTTCAAATAAAGTTCAGTTCATTTAAAATGCAGTGATTTGTTTCATATAACATACGTTAACACTACCTTTTGGATATTTTTGTATATAAATTGTAGGCCTCTGTAGTATACATAGAGTGCAGTGGTTTTACTTTCCACAAGCGTTTTGTAATATGTAATATTACAGTATAGTTATTTTATTACAGTATAGTTATTTAGGTTGGCAACACCAAAATGTAGGAAGTTGAACTTTCAATCATGGTCGCCATTGCTGTAAGTATGACAAAACGGACTATCGCGCAAAAAAGTAATAAGTGAGTTAGTATTCAACTAAGAAAAATCCATTATTTATGTCAGTTACACAATAGAAAGTAAACGTAAGTAAATTGCCTCCCTCACTTCTCTGGTCTTTGAACCCGGTATATTTTTAGTAAAGAGGCTTTTAATGATCAATTATAAGGCTCGTTCACTACTTCAAAGTGTTGGCAACACTGAAAATTCTAAGTGAATGTCAAACAAAAGCAATTCAGCTCTACATAAATCACGTGTGCATTTGCTAGGAGACCGTCATCGCGCCTCTTTTATTTTTCATCACGCTTTTAACTACCTTAAATCAAATAGGTAAGACTGAATCACTGCCTTAAAACACGGCTCTAATCTCAATAATCATTCCTTTGAAATAAAGCAAATAAAACAAATAATTTTACAGGGTTAAAATTAATCAAATCATAAATATCCATCCATAGTAATTCTGCCCGAAGGCAGGTCCTTCACTGCAATTATAGCATTTTCATGCTATGCTTGCAGCTTTACTAGGGAATTGTGTAGGTGTGGTAGCTTCCCGTTGCTTTCCACACCGGTGAAGGATGATGATGATGATGATAATGATAAGGGTGATGATGATGGCCATATGATTTCGGGGACCGTTTGGGCCTTAAAGTTTTCCTGACATTTGTCTTAGGTGAGGAAAAACCCCGATAAAAACCTCACCCAGAAAAACTGCCCCGACCGGGGATCGAACCCGGGCCTGCTGCGTGAAAAGGCAGCACGGTACCTCGAGACCACAGCGGTGGCATCATAAATATATATATATATATATATATATATATATATATATATATATATATATATATCTCACAGTTAATGTTATTCTCCCACCTCATTCTTGGTCTACCAACTGGGCGTTTTCCTTTTTGGCTTTCCTACAAGAAGCTTCCATGCAAGTATTTCATTCCCCATGCGTGGAACATGTCCTGCCCATCGCAGTCTACGAGACTTAACTGTTCTTATATCTGGCTTCCTATAAAGACCATGTAGTTCATTGTTATGATGTCTTCTCCATTCACCTGTCTGTTCATCTCTCTTTGGGCCAAAAATTTTCCTAAGAGCTTTATTCTCAAAAACTCGTAATCTCCTTTCCTCCCTTAAAGTAAGAGTCCATGTTTCGCACCCATATAATGTAACTGGTAAAATAATAGTTTTATATATTTTCAGCTTAACGTTTTTTAAAAGGAGTTGGGACATCAAGAGTCTCTGCAATGCATAATAACACGCATTTCCAGAATTGAGCCTATGTTTAAATTCTTTGTGCATCTCATTCCTGTTTGTGATTATTGTTCCTAGGTATTTGAATTCAGCCATTTCCTAAAAAATTCCCTCATTTGTCATTAGCTAACCATTTCCATTATACACACACACACATACACACACACACACATGCGCATATTGAGGATTGTACTTTTGGTTCTATTTTATTCATTTTTAAGTTCAACTATTGATCACTGTGGTCATCTTTTTACTCGTGCCTTTCTCATTTAGCGAATTTCGAACTAACGTAACTGATGACAAAACTAAACTGAAAATTAATGTAATGGTGTAACATGTAATTAATGAAGACTGAAGATATCTATAGAGAAAAGAAAAATTATGACATTTTAAGTTGTAGGTCCTGTCAGAATTAAAATTGTAGTGAACAATAACATTTTGGAGCAGGTGAATAATTTTACATATCTAGGATGCAATATCTCATATGAAGAAGAAAAGGATGTAAATGCAAAAATATCTAAATTTTTAAGAATTTTAGGGTTAATAAATTCTATCTTCAAGCCACAGTTAGTCAAAAAACATTCAAGGCTAAAAGTGTATAAAACACTGGCTCTTCCAACTCTTTTGTATGGTAGCGAAGTATGGACGTTGAAACAGAAGGATATACAGAGACTTAGATCTGCTGAAATGAGATATCTTCGGAGGACTGCAGGATACACACTACTAGATAAAAAAAAAATGAAGACATCTTAGAAGAATTACACATGAAACCTTTAGAAAACAAAATTTCTGATTATGAGTCAAGATGGATGCAACATGTTCATCGAATGGAAGATCACAGGATACCCAAACAAATGTTAAGATATCAACCTGCAGGAAGAAGAAGACCAGGCCGTCCACTCAAAAGACTTCTGGATGGTGTTTCTCTTGAGGCCGAAACAGGTCAACAAATGGCCTAAATTCGTGAATGTACTATGATGATGATGATGATGATGATGAATTTTTAAGAAGTTATATTTTGAGGTTATTTTAATTAGTTTATTTATTTACAGTCTGATCATCTTACCTCAATATTCTTTTCTAGTTTGAGTAATTTGTTTTCCAAAATTTTTTGTTTGTTGTTATTGTTATCCCTGACGGTTTTTCTGATGAACATGGGGACGAATTCTAATTTTAAACATTGGTTGATGAATTTAATGTTCGATAATTTTTTTAAATTTCTTCTCTCTTAATTTTAAAAACCTTTTGATTTTATATTTAGTTTCGAAAAATAGTTATTAAAGTTGAGTTTGGAGGACGCCATTTTGTTTTCCGTTATTTGCAACACAAACACAATATCTGGTTTTGTTTCTTCCTTGTAACTTAAGAAGTTGTAATTAATATTTAATTTTTAGGAAGTGATATTATGAGGTTATTTTAATCAGTTTATTTAGCCGAGCGGTTAAGGTAGGAAGCCTTGGCGCAGAGGTACGGGACTTGCGCTGGTTCGAGTCTCCATGGGGGAAGAAATTTTCTCATGGTATTTCGGCCAGTATAGGACCGGTGCCCACCCAGCATCGTGAGGCAATTGGGTAGCTACAATAAGTAGCGGCTCCAGGTTGAGGAACCAGCTATAACGGCTGGGGGACTCGACATGCTAACCACATGTCACACCTACACTGGCTGTTGATCATCTACCTCTGTGATTGACACATGTGGATGTGAAGGGCCAGCAGCCGGCTATTAAAAGGGCAACCGCTGAAAAGTGGAATGACCCTCAATCGGCAATCGGAATTATTTATTTACAGTTTGTCATCTTACCTCAATATTAAAATTGAGGTAAGATGATCAGACTGTAAATAAATAAACTAATGTAATTAATGACCCAATATATTTAAAAATTTCACTTTTTTATTTTCCTAGTTTCGAGTATGAGGTCATCCACATCCTTTTCCAAACACACATGTATTCTGTTTTCTGTAAATGCTTGCTATTATGCATTGCAGAGACTTTTGATGTCCCAACTCCTTTCAAAAAACGTTAAGCTGAAAATATATAAAACTATTATTCTACCAGTTATATTATATGGGTGCGAAACATGGACTCTTACTTTAAGGGAGGAAAGGAGAGTACGAGTATTTGAGAATAAAGTTCTTAGGAAAATGTTTGGACCAAAGAGAGATGAACAGACAGGTGAATGGAGAAGACTACTTAACAATGAACTACATGGTCTTTATAGGAAGCCAGATATAATAAGAACAGTTAAGTCTCGTAGACTGCGATGGGCAGGACATGTTGCACGTATGGGGAATGAAAGACGTGCATGGAAGCTTCTTGTAGGAAAGCCAGAGGGAAAACGCCCAGTTGGTAGGCCAAGAATGAGGTGGGAGAACAACATTAACTATGATTTGAGGGAAGTAGATTATACAGGGAATGATTGGAAAGCATTAGCTCAGGATAGGGATGTATGGAGAGCTTATGTCCGCGCGGCCATGAACCTTCGGGTTCGATAGTGCCAGTGAGTAAGAGTAAGTAAGTAAATGTATATTCTGTACCCATTTCGTATATTCTTCCATTAATTTGTCGTCGATTTACGGAGCGTAAAATAACCTCGAACCTAAAATATAATCCTATTATCTACCTACTCTCTATTCGTAATATTTCTAGATATAATAATACACTGGCACTTGTGATTAAAGATCCTCTCAGTTGAGTAATAATTGTGACGTGGAAGTTCGTGTCAAGGTAACATCACACCTCCTACCGGGATATTAAACATTTTTTATTATCTCATATTTAATAGCGAAGGACTGAAACTTGTCGCACATTTAATTAATTGAAACGTATGACAAAATAAATACAATAGACTAAAGCATATTCATTTGTCAACGTAAATTAAGTAGTTATTTTAACCTCAGCCTTTGACATGTAACTTGGAAATAATAATAATAATAATAATAATAATAATAATAATAATAATAATAATAATAATAAGTAAAGTAAAGGTAAAGTGATCCTACAACAGACCCGGGGCCCTTGGGGTAGTGGGAGGTTAAGGCTCCCACTTTTTCTAGACAATCGGCACTTTATGTCAGCCGGGTTGTCAGCCCAGCGTGACGGCCGCCTTTACCCCCAGAATAAGCGTCTGGTACACATTTCCGTTAGAGGCTGAGTCGACCCCAGGGCCATAGTGCCGCCAGAGGGTTTGGGTCAGTTTAAAAATCCTGACCCCAACGGGACTTGAACCCTCGACCCTCCGGCTTGTAGGCTCAGTGCCTTAACCACTACGCTACGGCGTACCCCAATAATAATAATAATAATAATAATAATAATAATAATAATAATAATAATAATAATAATAAAGTCGGCGGCGGTGGACTAGTGGTTATGCTCCTTGCCTCTGGTCCCATGGGTCGCGGGTCCAAACACGGCCGGGGTCGATGGATTTTTTAGGACGGAAAAATCCAAGGAGCAAGTCCTCAGGGAGGGACTTTAAGCCGTGGGTCCCGAATCTGAAGATTTTCAGGCTCGTAAAAAATCCTTAAGCCTGAATGAAAAGGCCTCTAAGCAAAATTTACCGAATTTTCCCGTCCTAGTACTACCTTGGTTTCCTAGATGTCAGTATGAGGCGGAACGCTGACCACGTACCACTCAAAATGACATCTATACGAAAACAAGTGTAACTAAAATTAGTATGGTTCAAATTCTTCCCTGTAGGGGGAGAGCGCCTAAATCTCTGTAAAGGGAAAACATAGGCTTACAATACAATAATAATAATAATAATAATAATAATAATAATAATAATAATAATAATAATACAATTTTTGAATAAATAAACTCGGGTGCAATAATGTTAGCTTCACTTACCTAATTTGTTAATACCACCAACAGTTCATAATAATAATAATTACTACTGGCCGATAGTGAGGAGATACTAAATGACAACACGCACACACTATTGAGTAACACTAAGAAATTAGGACTGGAAGTAAATATCAATAAAACTAAATATACCGTCACACGTAGAAATACATTATATTATGGAAATGGATAGCTAATTACAAATGAGGGAAATTTTGAGGAAGTGGCTGAATTCAAATACCTAGGAACAATAATCACAAATAGGAATGAGATGCACAAAGAAATTAAACATAGGCTCAATTCTGAAAATGCATGCTATTATGCATTGCAGAAACTTTTGATGTCCCAACTCCTTTCAAAAAAACGTTAAGCTGAATATATATAAAACTATTATTCTACCAGTTATATTATATGGGTGCGAAACATGGACTCTTACTTTAAGGGAGGAAAGGAGATTACGAGTATTTGAGAATCAAGTACTTAGGAAAATTTTTGGACCAAAGAGAGACGAACAGAGAGGTGAATGGAGAAGACTACTTAACAATGAACTACATGGTCTTTATAGGAAGCCAGATATAATAAGAACAGTTAAGTCTCGTAAACTGAGATGGACAGAACATGTGGCACGTATGGGGAATGAAAGACGTGCATGGAAGCTTCTTGCAGGAAAACCAGAGGGAAATCTCCCAGTTAGTAGACCAAGAATGAGGTGGGAGAATAACACTAATTATGATCTGAAGGAAGTAGATTATACAGGGAATGATTGGAAAGCATTAGCTCAGGATAGGGATGTATGGAGAGCTTATGTCCGCGCGGTCATGAACCTACGGGTTCGATAGTGCCAATGAGTAAGTAATAATGATAATAATAATATTTTATTAGGAATACTCCATATTATAGTGGTACTCCTTCAACGCAAAGTGATTTGTCGCCAGAGATTTTTCTGTCTAAAGCATATGTTTCCCTCAAATCTCTAGCTTCCATACCTCTCTTCACTTCATCTATCCATTGTTCTCTAGTTCTGCCTCTTCCACTTCTTCCATTAGCTTTCCAATCAAGGATCGTCTACCTCTGTGATTAACACATGTAGATGTGAGGCTAGCAGCTATAGATATATTTTTTAGTCTATTCCTCCATTCATCTCTATCCTTGCCGTCACGATCCTGCAGTCCCCTGTCCTTAATCAAATTCATAATTCCCTCTATCCATATTTTCTTAGTTCTCCCTCTTCTTTTCTTCCCATTTGGAACCCACTCCAAACTCCTAACTAACAATATCTATCTTCATTCATTCTCTTCACGTGTCCAAACCATTGTAATTGTTTATTTCCCACAAAATTCATGATTATTGAGACTTGAAAGTAGTTTTGAAGTTCCTTAGGACGGGTTACTGGCCCGACGCTAAGTAGTCCAGTGGTAGGGCTGCTACCTTTTGCCTCATTAGGATAACACATTTACTCAGTACCCGATGGAACGGTTATACCGCCGTGATTCGGTCCTCAGAGCCTCGTTTGTGAAAACGGGTTGTACCACGAGAAGGTGAGGATGAGAATTGGGTAGGAGAGGTTATACACACGTTACTACCCCTTATTTGTTAAGGTTTCATTTTACTAGAGTAATAATGTTTCTGATCCTACCTAATTTAGAGAATCTTGCATATCTTAAAAAATCAATTTCTGTAGATTGCAATTTGGATTTTAATTTGGTATTTATAGTCCACGTTTCTACTCTATTAACCCATTCGCCTCAAAAGACGAGGTAGACTCACCGGCAGAAAAAATGGCCTTCAACTCGTAAGACAAGGTACACTCGCTTAACTCTGCTGTTATATATTTTGCAATATTTTGTACATCCCTTGGCAGGGTAATCTTTTGTTAACATTTATGAATAGTAGATGAATGTGATTTGGCCTTCACCCTTATTGTGGTCCCAAGTACCGTTATCTTTTGCTTGTTTTAAATGCCTTAAAATAAACAATATAATTTACAGTAACTTAAACCCGGTTTTTGGGGAAATACATTGAGGATTTAAACCTGAAAATAATGAGTTTAGGGATATTCTTTATTGCTTAATTATATTTTAAAGACAACCAACCGCATAAAATAAACTGTTTAACTGGGTTTTTATTTTTAAATGCGAATCAAAATGTAGAGTGGATGAAATTGTTTACAGCAGTTCATTATAGAGGAGCTGAAAACTGGATTTATTCATGAAAATGCGGCTAAATTGATGTCGATAAAATAAATATAAAGTCGTTAATTTGGCAAGCGTGAGTACTGTGGAATTGCGCGATGGCTGTGAAGCTCAGAGATAATATTTTACGGCTCGGGGTGCAATCGAGTAAAACGAGACTAGGCACTGTGCCAAGCCTGTATTGTTGGCACTACATCACGTTAGTACATTTAAATGTGTTCAAACATCTTAAAAGGAAATACACACCACTTTTCCTAATGCAGTTGAGATTTAAGACTTGGTCATTTGTTATAAAAGGACTCGTTTGTACAACTGGCCAGCCTGATATATATTTGTAAGGGTGATGAAATTTAAGTGGAAGGCAAAGAATTTATGAAAAAATTTCACATCTAAACACAGTCTTGCATGTGTCACTAAATGGAGTTCAAATTCCTTATAGTGAGACAGTAAAAATTCTAGTACTTATTGACAACTTAACTTGGAATACACAAATAAACCACACATGCAAAACAGTCTTCTCATTAATACATTCATTAAATCGCGTAATAAATTGTCTGCCATTCGCTCTTAGGAAAATGTTAGTAGAAACACTTTAAATGCCCCATTTTGATTATTGTGACACTCTTTTTACAGACTTAAAGTAAAGTAAAGTGATCCCACAACAGGCCTCAGGAGGCCCTTGGGGTAGTGGGAGGTTAAGGCTCCCACTTTTTCTAGACAATCGGCACTTTATGTCAGCCGGGTTGTCAGCCCTGCGTGACGGCCGCCTTTACCCCCAGAACAAGCGTCTGGTACTCATTTCCGTTAGAGGCTGAGTCGACCCCAGGGCCATAGTGCCGCCAGAGGGTTTGGGTCAGTTTAAAAAATCCTGACCCCAACGGGACTTGAACCCTCGACCCTCCGGCTTGTAGCTCAGTGCCTTAACCACTACGCTACGGCGTGCCCCTTAACAGACTTAAATATTATTTTCACTCAAAGACTTCAACGTGTTCATAATTCTTGCGCACGTTTTATTTGTGGTATTCGCAAATTTGACCATGTTACACCGTCCCTGGAACAATTATCGTGGCTTCGTCCAAGAGATCGTAGAACTGTCCATTCCCTATCCCTTCTCTATAAAATACTTCACACATCATCGCCGAATTACTTATAACGCCACTTCATCAGACTATCCGACACACATAATCTTGACACTCGATCCCATCAGCACATTGTCCTTTATATCCCTCCTCATCACACTGTATATTATTCATTATCTTTTACGGTATCACTTACCAAAACATGGAATTCCCTTCCGCCCTATGTCAGAGACTGTCAAACTATAACATCCTTCAAAAACAAACTAAAGAATTATTTAATAACAAACTAACTTATACACCTCACTGATAGTATTCTTTTAACAATTAAAAAATTAAATTATTTATGAAAATAATATTAATAATGCCAAATATTTTCATTTGTTTTGTTTTAAATATTGTATAATCGTAAAATTAGTTTTCTATATCTCATTATTTTTCTTTGTTTTTTATAAACATTAGACAGGAACAATTTAATATGTCTTGCTTGATTACATTTTATTATTAGTTTTAGTCTTAATTTTAACTAACATTAACTGGTTGCATTATAGATCGTAATATAATAGATATTATCTTTTTGATCAAATTTTTATTTAGTATTTAATATTAGGGGGCACGCCGTAGCGTAGTGGTTAAGGCACTGAGCTACAAGCCAGAGGGTCGAGGATTCAAGTCCCGTTGGGGTCAGGATTTTTAAACTGACCCATACCTTCTGGCGGCACTATGGCCCTGGGGTCGACTCAGCCTCTAACGGAAATGAGTACCAGACGCTTGTTCTGGGGGTAAAGGCGGCCGTCACGCAGGACTGACAACCCGGCTGACATCAAGTGCCGATTGTCCAGAAAAAGTGGGAGCCTTAACCTCGCACTACCCAAGGGCCTCCTGAGGCCTGTAGTGGGATCACTTTACTTTTATTTAATATTAGAGTTAATTGAGATTGTTATATTCTGATGTAATATATGTTTGTCCTGGTGAGTGGAAGAGAAGGCCACATGGACTTAACTCCACCAGGCTAAATAAATCTAATCAATCTAAGTCATATTCCAGAACTAGACAAGTCGTGGTGTCATAAAATAGTGTTTGTTTCTTTTGAAGAATCTATTTTAAAGATTTCTTGCTACAAAATGTCTGGGTACTTACTTCACTGTAACTTCAATAATACTATAGTAGCGAAATTTTTTGTCCATTGCCACCAGCATTCTTTTTCTGACACTGGCGGAATTGTAACCCACTTATGAGGTTGGGGCTCTGTAAGGCGGAGTTACGTTTCCCCATTAATAATTAAGCTTCAGATAATCATCGTCTTCACTTCAATTATTCCTTCCATCTCTTCTTACTTACTTACTCACTTACTCACTGGCACTATCGAACCCATAGGTTCATGGCCGCGCGGACATAAGCTCTCCATGCATCCCTATCCTGAGCCAATGCTTTCCAATCATTCCCTGTATAATCTACTTCCCTCAAATCATAGTTAATGTTATTCTCCCACCTCATTCTTGGTCTACCAACTGGGCGTTTTCCCTCTGGCTTTCCTACAAGAACTTCCATGTAAGTCTTGCATTCCTCATACATGCAACATGTCCTGCCCATCGCAGTCTACGAGACTTAACTGTTCTTATTATATCTGGCTTCTTATAAAGACCATGTAGTTCATTTTTATGTAGTCTTCCTCATTCGCCTGTCTGTTCATCTCTCTTTGGTCCAAAAATGTTCCTAAGTACTTTATTCTCAAAAACTCGTAATCTCCTTTCCTCCCTTAAAGTAAGAGTCCATGTTTCGCACCCATATAATATAGCTGGTAGAATAATAGTTTTATTTATTTTCAGCTTAACGTTTTTTTGAAAGGAGTTGGGACATCAAGAGTCTCTGCAATGCATAATAGTTCCATCTCTTCTTACATCCCTTAATCCCTTTGGTTTATAATGGTATGTTGTGTTGGGCAATCTTGTTTTTTTTTTCCATTCTCTGAACATGCTGTTCCCAGCCGACGCAGTGTTGTTAAATCCAATTATTTATTATATACAGGGTGTACTATTCGAACCTCCCTCATTTTAATTAATCATAGCTAACAAAGTATGCGGAATTATGAAATGAGGCCGGTATTAAACGAAACAGAAACTCAAAGAATTTTCGTTCCCACATATTAAAACACTTTATACGTGCACCATTTCTTCAATATTTTCTTCTTAAACACGTGTACGAGCACGTCATTATTCTTTTTTAACGCTTGCAGTCGCCAGAAACTTCTCAAGTTATGCCTTAATGGTCTTCCCATCAGGAGCATTTCCTCCATATTCTCTCCGGTAATTTCTTTGCACTGTAATTATTGACTTCGTCTCTAAATACCAGAAAACAGTTTGTGTTCGCCATTTTGTATTATGTCATTATTGTCCAACATGCGACAGATGAATTAACTACAAAAATGAAAACAAACATTGTTTGAGTTTCTCTTTCTTTTAATACCAACCTCATTTCATAATTCCGCATACTTTGAGATTTATGATTAATTAAACTTTTGGAGGTTTGAATGGGACACGGTGTATATTTTTAATTCACTTCTTATTTCTTAATTTCTTATGTGTGGTCAATTTGGTGCACCTTTGGTGGGTCCTTTGAAAAGTCTCATTTATGCAATTTGTATCACTTCCATTCGAACTCCTGTTATTTGTTACCCAGGACCTCACTATCGCACCGCCCATGTTTTTTAGAACCTCAATCTTGTTATTCTTACTTGTTTTTTGTTTTAGTGTTCTATAAATGGTGCCAAATATAAATAACGAATCAGCAGGAGTTCTTTTTTTTTGTTTAAATCTAAAAAGTAACGGGTAAAGTGATCCCACTATAGGCCATAGGTGACCTCTTGGGGTATAGATAAGGGGGTAAGGTTTTTCCACTTTTTCGAGACAATCAGCACTTATTTTGTCAGCCGGGTTGTCAGCCCTGCGTGATTGGACCGCCTTCATTACTTAGAACAAGCGTCTGGTACTCATTTACGTTACAGAATCGAGTCCATGATGCCACAAGAAGGTTTGGGGCAGTTTAAAAACCCTGACCCACCGGGGATTCGAAATTCTCGACCTTCCAAGTTTTTTGTAACGTCTTGCCTTATCCATGTGACGCCAGGAAAAGAAATGTTGAGGAAAGTTCAAAGCACAAAATATGTGTATCTCCAAATTGGTGTAATATTCATAAGTAATGGAATGTGTTAGGACTATTTTTGACGAATAAAATTAAGCTGTTTGCTGCCCAAAAAACCCCATTGTTTAACTATAGTTATTTGAAAATATTTATAATTTAATGTGTATTGTAAACGGCGATGTTTATAAAACAAAATCAGAAATGTGAGGTTATGTTCATTCACTGCCTGCTTGATACAAAGAGTAGTGATGGAAAAAGAATAGAGAGAAATTTGTGTTGGGGGGATAGGTAAGTAAAGAAGAGAAGAAAGAGAGAAAGAAAAAAAATAAGATAAAAGAGTGCACCCAAGTGGGGAGAAATAATGAAACACATCAAACTATATATCATAATCAACATTACGGGTTATTCATTTATTTTTTTAGTAAACAACTCAGTAAAATCAAGGAATCTTTTCATTATTTGCTATATTCAATGTATTTGTTGGAGAAAAATAATGCATTGACGCCTCTGTTCAGAACATTAAAAGGGAGGAGCTTTCTTTATCACAAACGCAGGAGCTAAAATATAACAATAATTAAAAGAGAAATCGATAAAGAGCGAGGTGAAACTCGACTGTCATTGGTTGTAAAACATTCATTGAAACGTGATTGGTCATTGACTAGCATTTGTGGCACGAGTTAAATATTCTTCATTAATGTTTTGGTGAATTGTGTATGAGTTGGACTGTTTACTCGTACTGCTGTAATTGCCTATAAAAATGTGATCTTTAGAAAGGAAATTACATTTGTTTCTGTTAGTGTCATTAAACTTGGAATAAACGTTCATTCACAATAAAAAAGACACATGACTAACTTAAACATTTACGTGGAAGTTTTTCAGATCAAATGTTTCCAGCTGATGTTTATGTGGAGCATTAAACAAATGAGAGGAAACAAAGTTGGCTTTGGAAATGTCAACAGTTATTCTTACATCTTTAATTTGGACGCATTTAAATATAATAGAATCTCGGATCTATGGCAAAATGCCTTTAATTTACTAGTGGACATGGCAGATATATAGCATTTTACTTTACGAGTTTTTAACAACTCTGATCATTATTGTCGTATTTCAAATTTGAGGGTATAAGTACCAAGAAATTTTCCTCAGGTCCTCAGAAAATCATTTTATAATTTATGTAAACTAATAAAATATAATTTGAAGATATAAACAGAGAAAACAAAGTCCATAGCATTTATTAGTACTCGCCATAAAAGGACAAACATTGTAATTGGAGCAAACATCATTGAACAAGTAACTTGTTTCGATTATCTGGGATGCATGTTATCGTACCTGCAAAATTTGGATATGGAGAAGAAAATAGGCAAATTTCAACAGATATGTGGTTCAATAACAAGCTATTTGAGAAGTAAGACCACAAGAGAAACTCAATTGAAATTTTACAAAACAGTAGCCGTTCCAACGTTAACATATGGGTCTGAGACTTGGCCTTTCTTCCTACAACTCTTAAAAGAATTTTAATCCAAACTTTAGTGATGCCCCATTTTGACTACTGTGACGTTCTACTAACTGACATAAGTGACGGATTGTCGGACAAACTGCAGCGTGTCCATAATATGTGTATCAGAAATTTATTTAATGTTCGAAAATACGATCACATTTCTCCATTATTCCACGAATTGTCATGGCTACATCTAAAAGAGAGAAGAAAATCGCACTGTCTAATTCTCCTATTTAAGATCCTACATACCTCGATTCCCAATTATTTATAATCCCGTTTCCAGTATCTATCCTCAAACCATAACTTAAACACAAGATCACAGCATAGTCTCTTATTTAATATACCGCAACATAGGACATCACATCACTCAATGTCATATACCATCTCCACTTCTCGCAACTGGAATTCCCTACCACAAGAAATAAGGGGCTGCCGGACAATGGCATCTTTTAAAAGAAATCTAAATTTATATTTGCTCTAAACTCGACTTCATTATTATCCAGTGTAAGATATATATATTAATTGGTGTTTCCCGTATAATGTATCATATTTATATTATTATTATTATCATTATTATTATTATTATTATTATCGTTTCATTATTGTTATTACCCTATAAAATGTTGTTTGTACATGACATTTACATTGCTACATTTATTGTATCTTTAAGTGTTTATAATTAGTATAGTGTATATCTATATTTGTCGAATATTTATTTGTATTTGTGCTGGTTGAGTGGAAGAGAGGGCCTTATGGCCTTAACTCTGCCAGAATAAATAAAGTATTATTATTATTATTATTATTATTATTATTATTATTATTATTATTATTATTATTATCTCTGATAAACATAAAATTGAGACAATAGAAATGAGAATTCTGAGATCCGTTGCAGATGTATCTCTAAGACATTAAAAGAGAAAACAAAAATAATAGATGAATTACACATATATAACATAAACGAGAGAACATACAGAAATAACTATAAATAGGTGAACATGTACAAAGAATGCCAAATAATTGTTTAACAAAACAGACACTTTATTATAGACCTGAAGGCCGAAGAAATGTAGGAAGACCAAAACGATGTTGGAATGACGACCTGTAGCATATTGTGCAGCGGTGAGCTGAATGGGCCAATAGGCCCATAATTTCAAGATGATGATGTTCTCTTATTTTATACTTTGGATTCACTTATTTGCATTAAATCCACCACACTGCACCCACAGCTTCACTTCCGTTCCCAAGGATGTCATACTCAGGGTTTTTATGCCTTTGAAATTCATTTAACCCGGCTAGGTTTGAACCCAAGAATTTAGTAACCAGAAGTGAGGATTGTAACCAGAAATATATTGTGATCTATAAAATGGTTTTATATACTATTTTGTTCTTTTTTGTTATATATTTTGTTCTATTTTTGTCTATTTATCTCATTATTTAAATCTTATATATGAGTGTAAATGTGCCTGTTTGTTTATATGTTTGCCCTTTTATAGACTCAAAAAGTGCTTGACCGATTTGAATGGGGGTTTCACCATCACTTAGAGAATGTTTCTGGGACAATTGATAATAACATTACCTTGGGGGGGGCACACCGTAGCGTAGTAGTTAAGGCACTGCGCTACAAGCCGGAAGATTGAGGGTTCGAGTCCCAGTGGGGTCAGGATTTTTAAACTAACCCAAACCTTCTGGCGGCACCATGGCCCTGGGGTCGACTCAGCGTCTAACGGAAATGAGTACCAGACGCTTGTTCTGGGGGTAAAGACGGCCGTCACGTAGGGCTGACAACCCGACTGACATGTGCCGATTGTCCAGAAATGTGGGAGCCCTAACCTCCTACTACCCCAAGGGCCTCCTGAGGCCTGTAATGGCATACCTTTACATTACCTACATATTATAGGGGCGGAGCTAAAAAAAACTTCATCGGTGCACTAAAAAAAGTAGCTTTTTCGATGCTTAACTGCTTACGCTTGCTAAACCATAACAAATACACCAAATTAATATACACAGAATTGAACTATAACAAATTCACCAAATTAGTGTACTTAGAATTGAACATCTAAAAAAATTCTACGAAAGAGTCCGGGAAGAATATGTGTCTATCTTTTACGGATGACTTACAATAATCATGTTTTACTTTCAGCTCATTTATGCCAAGAAGTCTGGGATAAGTAGATTCCCGGGCAACGTCAGGTAATCAGCACAGGATATCTAAAATAATTACGATGTGAATTTATAACTGTTTTTCTTTTCACTTATTCAACTAAACATAAAAATATATTAAATTTATTTATACGTAGCAGCGCACGCCGGGTATTAGCTAGTAACTTACAATTTTTGTTATTCTAGTTTGGTTCCAATTTTATAAGGACTAAGTGCTTGTTGGAACATAGCTGTTTTACAGTTATTATATATTCAACCTAGGGTTTAAAGAGAGATCAGGGCTTGCTTGGTTTAGGCTAGGGGCATGGGTATTTCTAAAAATTAGCGACGATCATGATATGCGAATATGTCCAATGTGTGGGAGCTTTGAAGACGAGATACATATATTAGGAAAATGTAATGATTTAGAATATTGGAGACGTCAGTTATTACCGGAATGATTTCTAAATTCAAATCGTGATAAATTGGCATGCTACGAGTTAATGGTAAATCCAGAAAATTGGATAAGCTTGGGTAAAAATTTCTGGACAAAACGCGGAAAATAAGAAAAAACACTCATTCATGAATAAATACATGTTATCAAAATGCAATACCACTAATTCTTAATAATTCTACATAACTTAATTAGTGTATAATTTATTGTATTATTATGTAATTGTAATATTGTTTTCTTTGTGTAGGCCCCAATTGTAATAGTTTTTTTTTGTTTTCTTCATACTATTACCAAATATTACTTTATTGTAACGGACTGTCAACAGCATGTACGACCCATATGTTGTAAATAACATTGTATATATCTTACTTTTAGTCTAATAAAGCCCTATTTCTACTACTATTATAAATTTAATAGACTAACAATGAGTTTTATATATGGTATTCACTTTAAAGTTTTTGAGAGAAGTTGGGACGATAAGAGTCCCTATGATGGTGAAGTATATAGTTATTGATTGATTCGAGTTTAACTATATAATGAAATTAATAACTCCTGGTCGTAATGCATAATACAGAGCTGACAATGAAGTACGACGTACCTTTTAGAAATGTTAAAATGGGAACTCGATTAACCAGGGTTCTGCAATTACCTCTAAAAATGAATTAAGTGAAGAGATTCGAGCAAGGATTACAGTGGGTAATAGATGCTTCTATACATTAAAAACAAGTTTTTACCTTAAGCACAATAAGTAGGGAAGTAAAAATTAAAACATGTAAAACGATACTAAGAACAATAGTTACGTTTGGAAGCGAAATACATGCACCTTATCAGAAAAAATATAAGTTCATATTAAATGCATGGGAAAGAAAAATATTAAGGAAGATATATAGAGCAGTACAGGAACAAGATGGATGGAGAATTAAAATGAACCAGAAATTTAAAAAAAAGTAAGGATTTAAAACTAATAGATGATTTTATGCATTACGAAGACTCTTCACGTCCCAACCCCTTTCAAAAAACGTTAAACTGAAAATATATAGAACTATTATCCTACCAGTTATACTACGGATGCGAAAAAGTACTCTTACTTTAAGGGAGGAAAGGAGATTACGAGTATTTGAGAATAAAGTTCTTCTTCTTCTTCTTCTCTTCACGGGCTAGGCAAAATGCCTGTTCCGCCTCACAGTTGTTCTGTCCATCTTTTATCTTTTAACTGGCCTTCCTACATTCCTTGAACCTCTTGGCTTATAGTTGAATGCTGCTCTTGGTAATGTTGATACATTCATTCTTTCCACGTGTGTAAACCATTTCTCTCGATATTTTCTTATTTTCTCATCCAATGGATATATATTTAACTCTGTTCTTATATCTTCATTCCTTATCCGTTCCAATATTGTGCAGCCTTTTATTCTTCTAAGGATGTTCATTTCTGCGCTTTGTATTCTACTTTGCAGTTTTTTGGTCATTACCCAAGTTTCGGTCCCATAAAGTAATGCAGGAACTGACAATGTTTTATAAAACTTCAAATTAGAATCTCTTCTCGTTTTATTCTTTAATGTTTTATGTATAGTTCCGCATATCATTTGAAATTTCGACAGTTTCATATGTATGTCTCTTTCAGTTTTTGTGTTTATAGTACAGTTCTTAGGACAATTTTTGGACCAAAGAGAGATGAACAGACAGGTGAATGGAGAAGATTAAAAAACAGTGAACTGCATGGTCTTTATAGGAAGTCACATATGTTATAATAACAGTCTTGTAGACTGCGATGGGCAGGGCATGTGGCACGAATGGAGAATGAAAGACGAGCATGGAAGCTTCTTGTAGAAAAACAGATGGAAAACGTCCAGTTGGTAGACCAAGAATGAGGTGGGAGAATAATAACATTAACTGTGATTTGAGGGAAGTAGATTATAAAGGGGATAATTGGAAAACATTAGCTCAGAATAGGGATGTATGCAGAGCTTATGTCCGCGCGGCCATGAACCTACGGGTTCGATAGTGGCAGTGAGTTAGTTTGTTGGTTAAAATAATAATAAAACCAATAGTTATGTTTGGAAGCGAAACACATGGGCTTTATCAGAAAAATATAAGTTCATATTAAATGTATGTGAAAGAAAAATACTAAGGAAGATATGTGGAGCTGTACAGGAACAAGATACGTGGAGAATTATAACGAACCAGGAATTGAAATAATTATATAAGGATTTAGATCTGGTAGGAGATGTTAGAAGAAAGAGACTGGAATGGATAGGACATGCATTGCGGATGGAGCAGCAAAGAAGTGAAAAAGGATTTTAGAAGGAAGAAGAAGGTTGGAAGGCAGAATATAATATGGTTGGATAAGATTGACGAAGACTTAAAAAAACTGGAGATTAAAATATGGAGGCAGAAAGCTAGGAATAGAGAAGAATAGGCAAGATGTTATGAAGGAGGCAAGAGTTCTTAGAGGACCGTTGAGCCAAGGGAAGAAGAAGAAGAAGAAGAAAAATAACTGGATTAAACACGATATTGACTTGATTTTTTTTTCAAATGCCCGAAGTTGCCTTTTCGACATTCCTGGTGTTCTCTCCTGGCATGACTTACTTTTAACACACTTCTGAGGTTGGGGCGCCTGGAAGGCGGGGTTACGTTGCCCCGATGATATGATGGGTGATGATGATAATAATGGTGCGCCAGGAGAGTCCCTAATCCTAAGCTTAACCTAAGGTAAATATGAATGATGATGATTGCGATGGCCATATGATTTCGGGGACCGTTAGGGCCTTAAAGTTTTCATGACATTTGTCTTACAGGTGAGTAAAAACCCCGTTAAAAACCTCACCCAGAAAAACTGTCCCGAAGGAACAAATATTTCCTTTAACTTCTAATTACATATCTTATTATTTTGCTCCTATTTTTAGTCTATTTTTGTCTTTATTGTTATGAATAATCTTTCCTTATTTAAGAGGTCTTTACTCATTTGAGTTGGGGGTTTTATTTTTTTTAAGTTGTACGAGATTAGGTGTTTATACTGTCGGGGATCGAACCCGGGCCCGCTGCGTGACAAGGCAGCACGCTACCTCGAAACCACCACAGCGGTGGACATATTGACTTGATTATGAAATACAAAATATAAAATAATAGAGTAAATTATCATAGAACATGTTTATATAATACAATGCAATGAATTGTTTAGTAATCATATTTTTGTCTGTTTTAGTTCCAATGCCTTCATATCCGGAATTCTTACTGTTTGAATACTCATTTTCATTGTATTTTTCCTTCCCTTTTAGTTTTTAAATGCCTGGATACCCAGTCTCTAATATTATTATTAGCGTTACTATTTTTACATTCCTAATTTTATTGGGAAATAAACCATATAAACTCTTTGTACAAAAGAGAAATTAATTAAATAAAAATAAAACTTAGTTTTATTTGATTTTCATAAGTAATGCCACGAGTGATTTCCAAATTATCGATAAATTCACGACTCACGAAGTGAGGAGTGAATTTATCTAGAGAATTTGGAAATCAAGAGTGGCATTTGTTAGGACTATTTAACGAATAAAATTAAGCTGTTTACTCACAAATCATTATTTAACTATAGTTATTTTAAAATATTTATATATTTAATGTAAACGGCGATGTTTGAAAACAAATGAGAAACTATAGGTAGAATGTTCAAGACATTCTCTCAGACCTGAATGCAGTTCGGCACACTATTCAAATTTAATTAGGTTTCGAGGTTCCAGATGAACTCGCTAACGATAAAGTTGGGAATAAATTTAGCTAGAGAAAGCTAGTTTGACTGGCGGTTATTGAAATTACATTAAAATAAAAGTGACAAAACCACGAAATTTGTAATAAAGATAATTTGATTATTTAAATTTAATAATTGAGGGCGTGGCGGTTCAGCGGGGAAAGTTGTTAGAATCTCGCTTTCCAATTATAAGTCCCGAGTTCGCATCATGGTCACTGCATGTGGGGTTCGTGGTGGATGAATCTGAGACAGCGACAAGATTTTCTCGCCCTTCCAAAATCTTCAATCCAACACTTCATCATGGTAAAGTCACCATTTTGTCCCTTTTCATTTCATCTGAGCATGGCCTCCTTGCATATTATAGACGTTGAATAATAAAGGCTTCATCCAATTCCTCTACCGAGCATTACACCGACAACCAGTAGGGGGTTTACTTTGCGTATAGTAATAATTGGAAGAGAAGGTGGCTGAAAATTAGAAAATATCAAGAAACTTTTTTTAGAAATATTGACATATAAAGCTTTAAGATTTTTTTTTTATCTGCAGAGGAACAAAAATGAATGTACATAATTTGTTTAATTATTAATGAAAGTAATTAATACGTTAATTAATTTTCTTCTGCGATGAAAAAAAGTTTCATGTATCAAACATTAGTCGGCCGCGGTGGACAAGTGGTTATGCTCCTTGCCTCTGGTCCCGAGGGTCGTGGGTTCAAACCCGGCCGGGGTCGATGGATTTTTTAGGATGGAAAAATCCAAGGAGCAAGTCCTCCGGGAGGGACTTTAAGCCGTGGGTGCCGAGTCTGAAGATTTTGAGGCTCGTAAGATATCCTTAGGCCTCTAAGCAAAATTTACCGAATTTTCCCGTCCTAGTACTACCTTGGTTTCCTAGATGTCAGTATGAGGCGGAACGCTGACCACGGACCACTCAAAATGACATCTATACGAAAACAATTGTAACTAAATTAGTATGGGTTCAAATTCTTCCCTGTAGGGGAATGAGCCTAAATCTCTGTTAAGGGAAACATGGGATTACAAGATACAAGAAGATATCAAACATTATTTATTATTTATTTATTTATTTATTATTCAGTGCCCTAGGTATTCATTTGAACATTTGTGTTGTTCTCTCCTGGCATTGGCGTAATTGTTTAATCCACTTCTGAGGTTGGGGCGCCTAGTAGGCGGGGTTACGGGTGCTCCGATGATATGATGGGTAATGATGGTGATTATTGTGCGCGAGGAGAGTCCTTAATCCTAAACTCAATCTAAGGCGTATGTGAATCATGATGATTATGATGACTATATGATGTTCTAGAACCATTTGTGTCTTAAAGTTTCCTAACATTTGTCCTACAAGTGAGGAAAACACCGAAAAAATCTCACTCAGTAAACTTGTCCCGACCGGGGATCGAACCCATACCCCCTGCGTTGATTGTTTCTACTTATTTGCCTCCGTAAGCGGCTTAACTGAGGACACTGATAGGTGTTCAAAACAATAAAAGTTTTACCTGGGGTGGCAGTCGTCCTCAACAAATTATTTTTTTCCATATACACATCTCAAAAGCTTTCAGTCGCTTTTCCTCATTCCGTCGTAATATTCAAAGTATCTGAATCACACACTGCTACACTCCACACAAAGCACTTCACTAGCCTCATCCATAATTATTTTGCCAAAGGTCCGCAGAAAATGCTTCTTTTCTTGTTAAAAGCTTATTTTGCCATTGCTATCCTTTGCTTTATTTCTTGATAGCAGTTCATGTTACTACTGATAGTACAACCCAAGTATTTGAAGCTCTCGACTTGCTCAATGGTAAGTGAAAAAAAATTGTCATTAGTAGACGAAACAGTTTATAAACCCCTGGGTTATTAATGAGTAATTTTGGTGGTTGGTTCGATAACAATTAACTTGACAACGCAGAGAACACTTGTCAGATGTTTGCTGGATTTCAGCGCGAGCTCTAATGCATATTAAACACTTCATCAAATTAGTTTTACAATATTTCGACATTTCATGTGCAAGTGTAATAAATCCTAATTGCTAATTAATTTTACAATATTAAATGATTCAAAGATAATTTAAATGTGTGGGCACGAATTGAATATGTTATGCAATCGGTTATTTATTATCTGTTCGCATAAAATAAGTAGACTATATTGAACTCTAAAGTAATGAAATAACATAAATATTCGCCAATTCAGTTACTTGGATCAGCGGTAGCGTATGAGACCCGAATCCGGAAGATCCGGGTTACAAATCATTATTCCTATTAACTTAACACTGAGGTATCTTCCCTGTTTTTTTTCTAAGACAAGATAAATATCGTAGCCGAGCGGTTAAGGTAGGAAGCCTTGGCGCAGAGCTACGGGACTTGCGCTGGTTCGAGTCTCCATGGGGGAAGAAATTTTCTCATGGTATTTCGGCCAGTATGGGACCGGTGCCCACCCAGCATCGTGAGGCAATTGGGTAGCTACAATAAGTAGCGGCTCCAGGTTGAGGAACCAGCTATAACGGCTGGGGGACTCGACATGCTAACCACATGTCACCCCTACACTGGCTGTTGATCATCTACCTCTGTGATTGACACATGTGGATGTGAAGGGCCAGCAGCCGGCTGGTAAAAGGGCAACCGCTGAAAAGTGGAAAGACCCTCAATCGGAATCGGAAATTTAATTTACAGGACTCATTTCATTATGTTCGCCATTTTATATTAACCATTTTATAATATGTCAACATTATAGTACATTCACGAATTTAGGCCATTTGTTGACCTGATTCGGCATCAAGAGGAACACCATCCAAAAGTCTTTTGAGTGGACGTCCTGGTTCTTCTACCTGCAGGTTGATATCTTAACATTTGTTTGGGTATCCTGTGATCTTCCATTCGATGAACATGTTGTAGACTATCCATCTTGACTCATAATCAGAAATTTTGTTTTCTAAAGGTTCCATGTGTAATTCTTCTAAGATGTCTTCATTTGTTTTGTGATCTAGTAGTGTGTATCCTGCAGTCCTCCGAAGGTATCTCATTTCGGCAGTTCTAAGACTCTGTATATCCTTCTGTTTCAACGTCCATACTTCGCTTCCATACAAAAGAGTTGGAAGAGCTTTTAGTCTTGAATGTTTTTGGACTAACTGTGGCTTGAAGATAAAATTTATTACCCTAAAATTCTTTAAAAAATTTGATATTTTTGAATTTACATCCTTTTCTTCTCCATATGAGATATTACATCCTAGATATGTAAAATTATTCACCTGCTCCAAAATTTTATTGTCAAGTACAATTTTACTTCTGACAGGATCTACACCTTTAAATGCCATAATTGTTGTTTTCTCTGTAGATATCTTCAATCCATATTCTTCTGTAATTTTGTTAAGTTCATACAGACCTTTCTGCAGATTATCTTCTGAATTTGCAACTATTATTTGGTCATCTGCAAACAATAGGGTGTCTAATTTTGTATTTTCTGATATTCTTATTTCAAATTTATATGTTTTGTTCCAGCAACATATTACTTCGTTGATATACATCGGAAATAGTGTTGGGGATAGGGGGCAGCCTTGTCTCACACCACGATTTATAATTCCTCATAATATGTAGGCTGTATAATATCTTTATTTTACCTAACAGAGTTAAGGCCTTAAGGCTTTCTTTATTTTTTTTGTATTTTTTTCCCTAATCTTGCATCGAAATTGTATTAAACATAAATTAATACACGATAGGCATATATCTACAATATAAATATTATTTACACTTTATTTACTCTAGATTTAATATAAATAAAATATAAAATAGAAAGATAAAAAAATGTAGAAAAATCAAAGTGAAATAATGACATAGAATAAATTGAATTCTGGAGAGAAAATAAGTTAACAATAACCCACGCCGTAGCGGAGTGGCTAAGGCAAGATGCCCTGGCACAGGCCTATAGGACTTATGCTGTTTCGAGTCTCCATGGGGGAAGACATTTTCTCATGGAATTTCGGCCAGTAAGGTAGCGGTGTCTACATAGCATCCTGAGGAATTTGGGTAGTTACAATGATAGCGGCTCCAGGTTGAGAAAACCAGTTATAGCGGCTGCTAACCACATGTCACCCCTACTATGGCACGATGATCATCTACATGATTAACACATTTAGATGTGAGGTCAGCAGCCCCTGATATCTTGAGGGAGGGAACTCCAGGAACGGGCAGAGGCTACTGTGAAATAAGTAGAATAAGAGAAAGTGCTATGAAGAGGGATTGTTAGCAGACTGTTATCTTGTGACCTAGTGTCAATATTGTGGTATGAAGGTAACTTCTCAAATCTGGACGCCAGGTAACTAGGAGTGTAAGAATTCAGAAGCTTGAAAAGAAGTGAAAGAGAGTGCAATTTACGTCTGTCGCTAAGACGGAGCCAAAATGGTAAACAGAGCCTTGATAAATCGTGAAACAAGAGTTTGACGTCACAAATGTGTACTCAACTCGGAGGGATATCTTCTAACATAAAATTGCGCTTATTGTGGCTGGTTTTGTTGCAAGTAAAATTAGGTATATAATTTAATTTTGGGTTACTTAAGAAAATTGTTTGCTCTTTAAATACTATATATGTCTGAATATCACGTACTGAAACTGGGATAAAATAAGTTGCAATGCTTGTTCTGAAAACGTGGCTTGCATTCAATGTCCTGCATGAGATTTTTACGATCGTCGGTTGAGAAAACTTACTTAAAATTATGCATCGCTGTCTTGAATTTCTATCGTATTAGTGTTTCTAGAAGCCATAATATTCATACGTGATGGATCAGCTACATTGAGTACATTTTGTTCTTCATAGAACACCAAACAAATGTAACAATCAAATAATAATAATAATAATAATAATAATAATAATAATAATAATAATAATAATAATAATAATAAGAATAACTCACTGGCATTATCGAATCTTTAGGTTCATGGCCGCGCGGGCATAAGCTCTCCACACATCCCTATCCTGAGCTAATGTTTTCCAATCATCCCCTGTATAATCTACTTCCCTCAAATCATGACTAATATTATTTTCCCACCTCATTCTTGGTCTACCAACTGGGCGTTTTCCTCTGGTTTTCCTACAAGAAGCTTCCATCCACCTATTTCATTCCCCATTCGTGTCATATGTCCTCACGTAGCTCACTGTTAAGTAGTCTTCTCCAATCACCTGTCTGTTCATCTCTCTTTGATCCACAAATTTTCCTAAGATCTTTATTCACAAATGCTAGTAATCTCCTTTCCCCCCCTTAATGTAAGAGTACATGTTTCGCATCCATATCATATAACAGGTTAAGTTTTATAAATTTTCAGTTTAACATTTTTTAAAGGAGTTGAAACAACAAGAGTCCCTGTAATGCATAATAGCACGAATTTTGAGCTCATGTGCTCAAAAATAATATTATTGTGCACCTGTATTAAGTTTACTTTTAGCTTTACTATTATTATTATTATTATTATTAATTTTTCCTAGACCGTGCCAAGGGAATATTTATAAATTGTCCCCTTCCTGTACGTCGCAGCTTTAACGACATTTTTTCCCCCTCCAGTAATCTCTGTTTTTCCCAATCGTAATGCACCAGCATTCCTGATCATCTGTTGTCTCCTATATCTAGTAGTGATTAATTGGACTTTAATAATAATAATAATAATAATAATAATAATAATAATAATGTAGGACAAGAACAAAGATTGGAAGCAGCTGAGATGAGATTTTTAAGAAATATAGCAGGATATACTCTGCTGGATAAGGAAAGGAATGAAAATATAAGAAAGGGACTAAATATTTTCAAACTTACAGACCGAATCATTAAATATAGGAACGACTGGAAAGAACATATTGATAGAATGTCGGAAGGAAGATTTCCAAAATTATTGCTAAATTATAAACCACACGGAAGGAGAAATGTTGGACGCCCACACAGAAGATGGTCTGAACAATTTTAACAATTGTAGCTTTCATGAAACTGGAACGAACCAACAGGCTTAATCCCTGGATGATGATGTTAATAATAACCTTTATTTTTTAATATCTTAGGTTTCATAAATGAAGTCAGAACCGGTCATTGAATACATATACCAGAACAACTGGATGAATAATTTGCGACGAATGACTTCAGATAGAGTTCTCAAGGCCATGCTTCGTGATTGTCCAACAGGGAAGAGATCTCTGGGCCGTCCAAGGAAATGCTGGATACAAAATCCATCAATGAGATCGTAGCAGACGTATAGGCCTAAGGCTTGGTTGTAAGAATAAGAATAAGTATTTGAAGTTCTTCAAAATGAAATCCAAATTTTTTGGCAGTGGTACTGACATATTAAGTACTATAGATGCGTAGTGTATGAGTATGTGTGCACGTGCGTGCGTTGTTTTGTTTGCGCGCATTTGTTTGTGTTCTCGTGCGGTTTTTGTGTATGCGCGCGTTTTTGTGTTTACGCGTGTTTCTTTGTGTTTGCACGCGTTCTTTTGTGTTTGTGTGCGTTTTTTGTGCTTGCGCGCGTTTTTTTTTTTTTTTTGTGTTTGCACGCGTATGTGCAAATATCTCACGTTTATCATTATCACGATTTTACCTAGTTTCACCCTACCATATCCAATATTACCGTTTCATAATTTTTAATCTGTGGATTCTTCAGTCTTTATACGTCGATACATATTAACGCATTTTTCAAACGACAATGAAATAAAACTATTAAATGATTATAAAGTGTTAAAATTTATTGGCGTGAATGTACTCTTGAATAACTAAGTTTGAATCATGTTTATTCCCTCTCATATACAACTGATCACGTGTTACATGTCTTGTAACATATATTAAGTTAGTGTTATACAAGGTTATAAATATATCAGTAAGTAAATTATACCTGTGATAAGTTTTCATAAAAAAAACAGAGCAAGAACTTAATTAAAACGAGAGAGAAAGATGGAAATGTGAGGAATATATTAAATCGAGGTCTCTTTACATTTCGAGTTGAATAAATTTCTCACAATATTGAAGATTCGTTGGCATTTTAATATCAAATTTCATATTGACAGGGGTGTACAATTTATAGTAGCAGATGATTTGAAGCTACTAAATAAACTATTATAATGATTTTTCATTAATTGGTTAAGGTTTAAGTTCAGGGGTTCTAGTGCGCTGGGGGCCAGGATTTTTAATCTGGCTTAAATGTTTTGGCGGCACCATGATCCTGGGTTCGATTCATCCTTCAAAGGAAGTTAGTACCAGAAGCTTGTTCCGGGGATGATGGTGACCATTATGCAGGGCTGACAACCCGGCTGACTTCGCGAGCCGATTGGCTAGAAAGTGGGAACCCTAACTTTCTACCACCCAAAGGCCTCCTAAGGCCTATAATAGGATTACTTTTTCTTTATCTTTTACTAGTATTAAATATTATGAACATAAGAAATATACTAAAATATATATTTTTAAAAATACTACTATTATTAGTTGAATGCAGGCTTTCCGGAATCACTCAACATTATACTACTATTATTAGTTGAATGCAGGCTTTCCGGAATCACTCAACATTATACTACTATTATTAGTTGAATGCAGGCTTTCCGGAATCACTCAACATTATACTACTATTATTAGTTGAATGCAGGCTTTCCGGAATCACTCAACATTATACTACTATTATTAGTTGAATGCAGGCTTTCCGGAATCACTCAACATTATACTACTATTATTAGTTGAATGCAGGCTTTCCGGAATCACTCAACATTATACTACTATTATTAGTTGAATGCAGGCTTTCCGGAATCACTCAACATTATACTACTATTATTAGTTGAATGCAGGCTTTCCGGAATCCACTCAACATTATACTACTATTATTAGTTGAATGCAGGCTTTCCGGAATCACTCAACATTATACTACTATTATTAGTTGAATGCAGGCTTTCCGGAATCACTCAACATATACTACTATTATTAGTTGAATGCAGGCTTTCCGGAATCACTCAACATTATACTACTATTATTAGTTGAATGCAGGCTTTCCGGAATCACTCAACATTATACTACTATTATTAGTTGAATGCAGGCTTTCCGGAATCACTCAACATTATACTACTATTATTAGTTGAATGCAGGCTTTCCGGAATCACTCAACATTATACTACTATTATTAGTTGAATGCAGGCTTTCCGGAATCACTCAACATTATACTACTATTATTAGTTGAATGCAGGCTTTCCGGAATCACTCAACATTATACTACTATTATTAGTTGAATGCAGGCTTTCCGGAATCACTCAACATTATACTACTATTATTAGTTGAATGCAGGCTTTCCGGAATCACTCAACATTATACTACTATTATTAGTTGAATGCAGGCTTTCCGGAATCACTCAACATTATACTACTATTATTAGTTGAATGCAGGCTTTCCGGAATCACTCAACATTATACTACTATTATTAGTTGAATGCAGGCTTTCCGGAATCACTCAACATTATACTACTATTATTAGTTGAATGCAGGCTTTCCGGAATCACTCAACATTATACTACTATTATTAGTTGAATGCAGGCTTTCCGGAATCACTCAACATTATACTACTATTATTAGTTGAATGCAGGCTTTCCGGAATCACTCAACATTATACTACTATTATTAGTTGAATGCAGGCTTTCCGGAATCACTCAACATTATACTACTATTATTAGTTGAATGCAGGCTTTCCGGAATCACTCAACATTATACTACTATTATTAGTTGAATGCAGGCTTTCCGGAATCACTCAACATTATACTACTATTATTAGTTGAATGCAGGCTTTCCGGAATCACTCAACATTATACTACTATTATTAGTTGAATGCAGGCTTTCCGGAATCACTCAACATTATACTACTATTATTAGTTGAATGCAGGCTTTCCGGAATCACTCAACATTATACTACTATTATTAGTTGAATGCAGGCTTTCCGGAATCACTCAACATTATACTACTATTATTAGTTGAATGCAGGCTTTCCGGAATCACTCAACATTATACTACTATTATTAGTTGAATGCAGGCTTTCCGGAATCACTCAACATTATACTACTATTATTAGTTGAATGCAGGCTTTCCGGAATCACTCAACATTATACTACTATTATTAGTTGAATGCAGGCTTTCCGGAATCACTCAACATTATACTACTATTATTAGTTGAATGCAGGCTTTCCGGAATCACTCAACATTATACTACTATTATTAGTTGAATGCAGGCTTTCCGGAATCACTCAACATTATACTACTATTATTAGTTGAATGCAGGCTTTCCGGAATCACTCAACATTATACTACTATTATTAGTTGAATGCAGGCTTTCCGGAATCACTCAACATTATACTACTATTATTAGTTGAATGCAGGCTTTCCGGAATCACTCAACATTATACTACTATTATTAGTTGAATGCAGGCTTTCCGGAATCACTCAACATTATACTACTATTATTAGTTGAATGCAGGCTTTCCGGAATCACTCAACATTATACTACTATTATTAGTTGAATGCAGGCTTTCCGGAATCACTCAACATTATACTACTATTATTAGTTGAATGCAGGCTTTCCGGAATCACTCAACATTATACTACTATTATTAGTTGAATGCAGGCTTTCCGGAATCACTCAACATTATACTACTATTATTAGTTGAATGCAGGCTTTCCGGAATCACTCAACATTATACTACTATTATTAGTTGAATGCAGGCTTTCCGGAATCACTCAACATTATACTACTATTATTAGTTGAATGCAGGCTTTCCGGAATCACTCAACATTATACTACTATTATTAGTTGAATGCAGGCTTTCCGGAATCACTCAACATTATACTACTATGATTATTGAATATAAATACATGTAATTATATTTTTTATTAATCAAGCCGAGATGAAATTTTTAAGAAGAGTAAAAGGCTGCACTAGAATGGACCAGATAAGAAACGAGGATATCCGTGAAGAACTGCAGATATATTCCATAAAAGAAAAGATATTTAAAAACAAGATACAGTGGAAAGAACACGTAGAAAGAATGGAAGAAAGAAGATTACCAAATAAAATCTTCCATTATTTTCCAAGAGGAAGAAGAGATGTCGGACGTCCTCGGAAGAGATGGTCTTAGATCTTTTAGTGAAGACGGAACAGGCAACTCTTGCCTAAACCAGGAAGTGAAGAAGAAGAAGACTTGTGTACTGACTAATTTAAACATTTTACGAATAATTTATACTTCCTTATATATTGTACTGTCCCTACTGGTTCTAAAAGCAAATTACATACTTCCTATATAGATTTATAGTACTAACTAATATTAACAAATTATGATATATATTTACATTTCCTTAACATAACGTTCTGCAATTTACACCTCTTTAAAATACACTGTTCAACTAATGTTCTATTGTAATTTTTTTAACCTATGCTGTTTGCAAATTTGATGAAATGTTTGGTATAGTTGGTAGGTACTTTACATTTCTGTACGGGCCATCTTTCTCTACCTCTATTTACAAAATTTATAAGAATTTGTCTTTCATTTTTGAATTCTGTACAGTCATATATTTCTCGTACATGATCCACTGTCTGCCCAGCTGCACTGCATGCACACATTGCACTATCCTTGATCCTGAGGCGATGGAAGTAGCCATTTGTATTCCCGTGTCCAGTCACCAGCGTTATAAAATTGGGAGATACATGAATTCTTGTTTGTAGTCTGACGCTGACCTTCGGGAAAATTATTTCGTCAGATTTCCTTTGGTGGTTGATTCCCATTGTCTTTCCCATATTTCTTCGCTTATGGTTGTCAGCTGTTTCTTCACAGCACTTACTGGAATACTGTCGTAACTCGTCTGTAGCCCGCCGTCGCAGGCCAAGTCATTCACAGATTCATAGGGGTTAGTCTCATCTCATCCCTCGACCCGACCCTGAGTTGGACACGAGTTGAGGATATATTTCTTCTTCTTCTTCTTCTTCTTCTTCTTCTTCCTTTCATGTGATAGACCTAGTGGTCTGTTACGGTCTCAATCCAACGTTTGAAGGGTCTGCCTAGAGATCTCTTGCCTGGTGGTTGGTAATTTAAGATCTGACGTGGTATTCTTGTTCTGCTCATTCTTCGTACTTGAGATTTCCAGTTGTTTCTGTATTTTTGTACATATTCCATGACTGATTCTGGATATATATTTTGTCTAATTAAATACTACAAACTTTTTAGAACACACTGTATTGTCAGTTGTTAATAGATGGAAATGTAATAAAAAATCTAATATTGGTAGAAAATATTGAAAACATTATTTATGAAGGAATGTTGGGTTTCCTTGAGTATGCCTTGAAAAGGGGCAATAAATCACAGGTTAAAGGGTTACTCCTGACAGCTTTTCATCACGAGCGAGTTCTGGACGTTGTTTAACTCAGCTACACGACTGTGGGCTTGTTGGAGTACTTGGCCTCATTCCAACGGCCCTATGACAGCGCTGATAATGATAAATTAATTTGCGGACACTTTGAAAAAGTAAGTTTGACATTACTACGGTAATGACAAAGCGACACACTCAAGAGATTCCATTCATTCATTCGCTGTGTTTACATTTATATTCTATACAGATATTACAACTAATTTTCATTCGTAATGTTGTATCCAATAGTAAGATCCTCATTTTACATACATCGATCTCCATTATTCCTTCCTCTTCGTTTTCTTTTCATACAAACTCCAAAATAGTAATCGGTAACAAAATCATAGAACAGGTGAACCATCTCAATTATCTAGGATGTGACATTTAATTTAATTGTGATATTGATATAAAACTAATAGCTCTAGAAATGGATTATTTACGGAGAAGTGCCAGAAAGTCTAGATTAGAACATGTCACAAATAAGGAAATTAGAAACATAATGGAAGCAGAAGAAAGCATAATTGAAAGAATTGAGGAGAAGGAATTAAAGTGGTTAGGACATGTCTTAAGAATGGAAGATGAGCGATGGCCGAAGCAACTATATGAATGGCATCCGAACCGAAAGAAGAAAAGAGGGAGACCAAGGTTAACATGGAAGGAAAACATGAAGACAGTAATGCAAGCTAGAGGGCTAAGCATCGAAGATGCCCAAGACCGTAGGCTTTGGAGGTTTGGCACGGGAAGACGGCAGCAGCTGTAAAAGCCCGAAGATAGATAGAGATAATGATATAAATAATAAAATAGCAAAATTCCAGGGAATATATGGTACGATAAAACGATCACTAAATAACAAAACAACAAGAGAGACCCAATTGAAATTTTACAAAACGTTGGCAGTGTCGGTACTGCTCTATGGTTCAGAAGCCTGGATACATAAAAAAAACAAGAGCTAAGTAGGATAACGGCGGCAGAAATGAAATTTTTGAGATCTGTTAAAGGGTGCACTAAGGAAGACAGAATCAAGAACACAGAAATAAGACAGGAACTTGAAATATTTGCAATAACTGATGAAATAGATACATATAGACAAAAATGGAAGCAACACATAGACAGAATGAATGAAGATAGATATCCAAAACAAATAACAAAATACAAACCTAAAGGCACCCGAGATGTGGGCAGACCTAGAAAGAGATGGGCTGAAGTCGGAACGGGTCAACAGACCTAATCCATGAATGTAGATGATGATGATGATGATGATGATGACAAACTTGTTTCAGTGACTATTTAACTCATGCCCCAAATGAGAGTGAATGTTTAATCACGTTTCAATGATTTTTTGCGCGACAGTGCGTTTTGTAATCTTTGAAAGGAAAATCCTGAGGAAGATCCTGGGACCTATAAATGATCGTGGAGTATGGCGGATAAGATATAACAATGAGGTCTACAATTTGTATTCAGACCCAGATATTGTCAATGTTATTAAAATTGGCAGACTGAGATGGGTGGGACATATAATGAGAATGGAGGAGGAGTATACTACTAGAAAGCTTACACTACTGAGACAGATGGAGGAAGAAGAAGAGGAAGACCGAAGCTGAGATGGATGGATGGATGGATGGATGGAATAGAGGAGATCTTCTGCAAGCTCGGGGTCTGGGGATGGAGAAGGAGGGCGTTGGACAGGGATGCGTGGAGGAGTGTCCTAACAGCAGCCAGGGCTCATAAAGGGCTGTAGAGCTGGAAGAAGAAGAAGAAGAAGAAGAAGAAATGCGTTTTGTTGTACTTACATCAATGACGACCATGATTGAAAGTTCAACTTCCTACATTTCGGGGTTGCCAACCTAAATAACTATACAGTAATATTACATATTACAAAACGCAAGTATATATAGGCTACTACATACAATATTTATACAAAAATATTCAAAAGGTAGTGTTAATATACATTATACGAAACAAATCACAGCATTTTAAATGAACTGAACTTTATTTCAAACAATATAAAACAATAAATAAATACTTGTCACCATTTTATCACTAATTGATCTAACGGCCTCCTGTAGTTTCAACTAATAAACATTGCTCACACTTTTAACTTCAGTCAATTGTTTACAGTGATCGAAAATATTTCCAATAAAGATATTATTATTGTACTATTATTTATTATTTTCAAAACACCATCTCAAAAAAAAAATATATATATACAACGCCCGTTAGTGAACTTTTTTACATAATATCGGACATTGAAAACCTTACTATCGCTCGGCTTTTAAATATTTTCCATTCTTCTGTAAAAACTACTTCCTAACCTCGCATCGTAATATACTATTGCTTTACAACCAATGACAGTCGTGTTTCACCTCGCTCTTTATCGATTTCTCTTTATCAGCTCCTGCTTTCGTGATAAAGAGCGCTCCTCCATTTTAATATTCTGAACAGGTCAGAGCATTATTTTGCAGTGACTGATTCTACAAAAAAATACGTTGAATATAGCAAATATTGTACAGTTTCCTTCCAACTACACATTTGATAATAATTGTGTGTTCAATAATTACGTTTTTAAATAATGATTTTACTGAGTTGTTAACTAAAAATTAATTACCTATAATGTTGGTTATAACAAAGAGTTTGATGTGTTTAATTTTTTCTCCACTAGGGTGCATTCTTACAATATTGCAATCCTATTTGGCAGTAAAAAAATATGATCAAGTTGCAGTGAATAAACAGTGAAACATAACCATACATTTCTGATTTGTTTTCAAACATCGCCGTTTACACCAAATATATAAAAAAATTAAAATACAGGTAACTAGACTAAAAAAGTTTTATTCTATATGTGTTGGAGATGATTTTTTGTTGACCACTTTAATTTTATCCCAAGCGTGTTGGAAATTAAAATTATTTTTCATTTTTTTAGTTCGGTTTTCTAATAAAGCGTGATGTTTTAGTTTTTTAAAACTATTATGTATTCTTTATTTTTTTGTTTTAATATTTTACAGAATAAAATAAAAATGTAAATATCTTTAAATTCGATACTATTGTAGTATGAGCTAAAAGTAATACTCTTCTAAAAAAATCCTCCCCGCCGGATTTGAACCACCGACCTATGGATTACTGAAATTATATACCACTAAGAGTTCACCGCTCTACCAACTGAGCTCTTACAACGATTGACTGAAAAGTCGGTAAGTCCGCAACCTATTATACCAGTTTTTAATTTTTTTGATTTTCTGATGATTCTGGCCAGGAGTTTAGAAACAAAATATGTAATTATTGTATTGTCACGGGTCCTTTACAAATATATACAGTTTGAAGTCGATCCAATGTTTCTAAGTGGGTGAAAATCGTGTACAAAGATTCCGTTACATAGATATAAAGACACTTTTTTTCTGATGATTCTGGCCAGGATTTTAGAACATAAATATGAAATTATTGTATTGTCACGGGTCCTTTAGAAGTATACAAACATTCAAGTCGATCCAATGATTTTATGTGCGTGAAAATTGTGTTAAAAAATTCCGTTACATAGACACTTTTGTTGATTTTCTGATAATTCTGGCCCGGATTTTAGAAAACAGAAATGAAATTATTGTATTGTTACTGATCCTTTACAAGTATACAAAGTTTCAAGTCGATCCAATGTTTCTAAGTGGGTGAAAATCGTGTTCAAAGATTCCGTTACATAGATACAAAGACACTTTTTTTTTTATTTTCTGACGATTCTGGCCAGGATTTTGGAAACAAATATGACAATACTGTATTGTCACGGGTCCTTTACTAGTATACAAAGTTTCAAGTCGATCCAATGATTTTAAGTGGGTGAAAATCGCGTTGAAAGATAGATAGATATATAGATAGATAGATAGATAGATAGATAGATAGATAGATAGATAGTGAGACAGAATATTATGCGTGGGATAAAAGTGTGATGGATGATCACAGGATGTGGGTTTAATACAAGGGTTTTTATTAGAAGGAATCCCCGTAATGTGAGAATTTCATGCTCGCGGTCTAGTCAGGTTGGGTTCGATGAGCGATCAGGAAAACTTATGTCAGGGAATAACGCAGGAACTGTACGGGCAGCAATAGTATTTTCAATAATTGTAGTTTATAAATCACTCGATTTATTTAAATCGTATTCACTATACTTCTATTCGATACAATAAAAAATTTTGATTATACGTTGTGTTAGCAATCTGATTTTTCATTAAAATACTGAAGAATTATTATTATTAAAATAAAAATTTAAAAGTTATGGATAAATATCCGCAATGTAATTTACTCTATGTTTTCCCCTTAGATATCTGGGAGGCTTCTCGCGATTACAATGAAACTTTTTATGTTCTCCCTTAGCTAGTTGGGAGACTTCTGTTACTGCACGCGTCTCAATTTGGTATATCTTGAAAACCTCAGTATTCTTTCGATCGTCAGATCGCTACAGGAGAAGGGATACATTTTTTTCTTATTGGTTTAAATATATGAGCACATATATTACAGGTATATAAAAAGGTGTGGCTTTTCGAGCCACTTGTCTACAATGTTGCCAAGTTGTTTCTAGTTGGGCCTTTGAGTATTTTATTAAATTAATTTTTATGTGTAGTTCGTAGTTATATTTTAACTGATAAGTATCTATTGTATTCAGGTTCTGGGTCTACCTTTGTCATCCCCTATGACTTCTAGACTTTCTGGCTTCAACCATATTGGCCTAACCCAAATTTAACCAAAAGCGTTTTCTAAGTAATTTTTACTAAGAGGAAATCCACTTTTATATAATTAATAAAATCGATTCAGTAATATGATCATTGGATTTCTAATAAAATTCTGATTAATTAAAGTCCAAACTCGTTATGTTTCTCTATATTACATTTTTACACGCTTTATATTAGCTTGACCTGTATCTATCTATCTATCTATCTATCTATCTATCTATCTATCTATCTATCTATCTATCTATCTATCTATCTATCTATCTATCTATCTATCTATCTATCTATCTATCTATGTAACGGAATTTTTCAACGTGATTTTCACCCACTTAAAATCATCGGATCGACTTGTAACTTTGCATACTTGTAGAGGACCCGGGACAATACAATAATATCATATTTAGTTTCTAAAATCCTGGCCATAATCATCAGAAAAAAAAAGTGTTTTTGTATCAATGTAACGGAATTTTTCAACGTGATTTTCACCCACTTAGAAACATTGGATCGACTTGAAACTTTGTATACTTATAGACGACCCGTGACAATACAATAATTTCATATTTATTTTCTAAAATCCTGGTCATAATCATCAGAAAATAAAAAAACGCGTTTTTGTATCAATGTAACGGAATCTTTCAACGCGATTTTCAGCCACTTAGAAACATTGGATAGACTTGAAACTTTGTATACGTGTAGAGAACCCGTGACAATACAATAATTTAATATTTTGTTTCTAAAATCCTGGCCAGAATCATCCGAAAATCAAAAAAATGAAAACTGGTATAATAGGTTGCGGACTTGTCGAGTTTTTAGTCAATCGTTGTAAGAGCTCAGTTGGTAGAGCAGTGAACCCTTAGTGGTATATAATTTTAGTAATCCATACGTCGCTGGTTCAGATCCGGCTGGGAGGGTTTTCTTTTATAGAAGAGTATTACTTTTAGCTCATACTACAATAGTATCGAATTTAAAGATATTTACATTTTTATCTTATTCTCTAAAATATTAAAACTAAAAAATAAAAAATAAATAATAGTTTTAAAAAAACTAAAAGAACACGCTTTATTAGAAAACTAAAAAAATTAAAAAAATTAATTTCCAATACGCTTGAGATAAAATTAAAGTGGTCAACAAAAAATCATCTCCAACACATATAGAATAAAACTAGAGTTATCAACAAAAAGAAAATAATTTTACCATCAAAAGCGTGGGGTGCTCTATATCAATTAATATATTTGATAATAAACAGATATTGGTAAAAGTAAGCTCTCTAAGAAGAAAATGTAAACATCATAAAAAGCACCCCACGCTTTTGATGGTAAAATTATTTTCTTTTTGTTGATAACTCTAGTTTTATTCTATATGTGTTGGAGATGATTTTTTTGTTGACCACTTTAATTTTATCCCAAGCGTATTGGAAATTAATTTTTTTTTTCATTTTTTAGTTTTCTAATAAAGCGTGTTCTTTTAGTTTTTTAAAACTATTATTTATTATCTCAAATTACTGGCCTGTAATTATATTATCTAGATTTAATGAAATGTCTAGTTAATATTTGAAACTAGAACAATCTGGAGGGAAATTCGCGTTACAATAGATAGATACAGGTCAAGCTAATATAAAGCGGGTAAAATAGGCCTTGTTTAAACGTTGTTTTGTATTAAGTGTAGCTACAATATTACGTCCATTGAAATTATATCCCATATAACACGTTGGAAAATGTTTAACACAAGAGCGCTAAATTCAGTATGGTTTTTTATAATTAGAAACGAATGCATATTCGTATAAATAATTACCATATGTAAATTCTCAGTTGAGTGGATTTTACAAAAAAAACAAGTAAAACGAGGCATTTAACATGAAATATTAGAATGCAAAACTTGTCATAGATCTGGTGTCATTTTATAAGCATTTCAGATACTGTATTAGAAAAATTTAAAAAAGTTAAAATATTAGAATTTATACCTGAAATATCAGTCTTCCTCAAAAGTAAAGTAAAAGTAAAGTGAACCCACAGCAGACGCGGAGGCCCTTGGGGTAGTAGAAGGTTAAGGCTCCCACTTTTTCTAGACAATCGGCACTTTATGTCAGCCGGGTTGTCAGCCCTGCGTGACGGCCGCCTTTACCCCCAGAACAAGCGTCTGGTACTCATTTCCGTTAGAGGCTGAGTCGACCCCAGGGCCATAGTGCCGCCAGAGGGTTTGGGTAAGTTTAAAAATCCTGACCCCAACGGGACTTGAACCCTCGACCCTTCGGCTTGTAGCTCAGTGCCTTAACCACTACGCTATGGCGTGCCCCCATCAACAGATTAAAATTAGTTAAAAATAAATAATAGTTTAAACAAATAAAACAACATGCTTTATTAGAAAACCGAACTAAAAAATGAAAAATAATTTTAGTTTCCAACACGCTTGGGATAAAATTAAAGTGGTCAACAAAAAATTCATCTTCAATACATCTAGAATAAAACTAGTTATCTACAAAAAAAATAATTTTACCATCAAAAGCGTGGGGTGCTCTATATCAATTAATATATTTTATAATAAACATATATTGGTAAAAGTAAAGTCTCTAAGAAGAAAACGTTAAAACCATAAAAAGCACCCCACGCTCAAGGGGCCCTTAGGGTAGAGGAAGGTTATGGCTCACATTTCTTAGACAATCGGCGCGAGATGTCAGCTGGCTTGTCAGCCCTGCATGATGGCCATCTTTACCCCCAGAACAAGCGTATGGTACTCACTTACATTAGAGGCTGAGTGGACCCCAGTGTCATTGCGCTGCCAGAAGGTTTGGGTTAGTTTAAAAATACATACCCGAAAGGGAATATAATCCTCGACCTTCCGACTTGTAGCGTATTGATAACCAACTACGATAAAGTTGTTTGGAAAAGTTTGGACCGATGAGAGATGAACAGACAGACGAATGGAGAAGACTATTTACGGCGAGTTACATGATCTTTATAGGAAACCAGTTATAACAGTTTAGTCTAGTAGACTGCGATGCGCAATACATGTGAAACGATTGGGGAATGGAAAAGGGACATGGAAACTTCTTGTAGGAAAATCAGAGGAAAAGCATCCAGTTGGTAGGCCAAGAATGAGATGAGAGAATATCATTAACCATAATTTGAGGAAAGTGGATTATACAGAAGATTATTGGAAAGCATTAACTCAGGATAGGGATGGATGGAGAACTTATGTCTGCGATCCCATAAACCTTAGGGTTCGATTGTGCCAGTGAGTTAGTTAGATATTCTGAATAACTAGCAGAATTATTTCAAAATGTAAGAGGCAGGTCTAGGGAACGATGGATGGATGGAGTGAAGAGAAGTATGGAAGCTAGAGATTTGAGGGAGGAAGATGCTTTAGACAGGAATCTCTGTCGACAAATCACTTTGGGTTGAAGGAGAGACACTGTATTGTGGAATATTCCTAAATAAAAAAAAATAAATGTGGCTGATAGTGGGTTAATAAATTCTATCTTCAAGCCACAGTTAGTCCAAAAACATTCAAAACTAAAAGTGTATAAAACACTGGTGTATGGTAGCGAAGTATGGACGTTGAAACAGAAGGATATACAGATACTTAGATCTGCTGAAATCAGATACCTTCCGAGGACTGCAGGATACACACTAATAGATCACAAAAAAATGAACACATCTTAGAAGAATTACACATGGAAGCTTTAGAAAACAAAATTTCTGATAAGTAAGATGGATGCAACATGTTCATCGAATGGAAGATCACAAGATACCCAAACAAATGTTAAGATATCAACCTGCAGGAAGAAGAAGACCAGGACGTTCACTGAAAAGACTTTTATGTGGTGTTTCTCTTGAGGCTGAAACAGTTCAACAAATGACCTAAATTCGTGAATGTACTATGATGATGGCTGATAGTGCGAAAATAGACAAACAAGCGCTGGTATAGCACTTATAATTGCGACGTCACTGGTTCGAAAATGTTCCATTAAAGTGAAACCATGTTTTCGCTAAACGCTGTAATTTGCACGTTTTTATCTTAGGCTCCTCATTACGTATTCGAATTAGGAATTCGTTTAACTCGAAGCGTTTGAATTTTTTAAATGCACGCCACTGATTGCAGGATGTGCTATTAAAGTGGAAATGTTCTCGGGTTAACAGTGATGTATATTTTTAACTGCACAGAAGCGGGTAATTGGAAAACCATTAAGTTGATTCAGTAAGCGGAGTGCTTCACAGCCCCACAAATACAACTGTTACAAGTGAATCTGTTAAATAAAACATTCTCCTATTTACTTTGGACATCCCTTGCTTGTGGAATTTAATTTTCTATAAAGAGGGCTCTTTCTCTGCGATCACAAGGTGCAGTCACTCACAAGAAATGAATAATTAAATCCGTTTGTTATTATTATCTATGATTTCCTTTTCATGCAAATAGATTCTAGCTCTTGGCATTTCCCTTTTCTAGCTTTGTTTTATTACTTGTATGACCTATTTTATTTCGCTATATTTCTCTATGAATTTCCATCATATTTTTTGCTGAGTGTCTCACTTCTCTAATATATAGGCTGTAATAAAATTCGATATAAAAATTTATAGGAACGTTCGAGAGCAAAAATTAGTTACGGATCCAGTAAAAAAAGGTGTATTTTTTAGACGAGTGAAATGTTTACAGCGAGACCTGATTTGGCTATAAACACTTTCACTATATTTATGTGCAATATTTTACAAATCTTTGTTTAATTTATCCAGCACTTAGAGGGAGTTGAATTTTGATGGCCAATAAAATTCCTTGCCTAGCAAAACTACAATTAAAAAGTCACACACACACATATATATTACCTACTTACTTACTCACTGGCACTATCGAACCCGTAGGTCCATGGCCGCGCGGACACAAGCCTTCCATACATCCCTATCCTGAGCTAATGCTTTCCAATCATTCCCTGTATAATCTACTTCCCTCAAATCATAGTTAATGTTATTCTCCCACCTTACTCTTGGTCTACCAACTGGCCGTTTTCCCTCTGGCTTTCCTACAAGAACCTACCATGCAAGTCTTTCATTCCCCATACGTGCAACATGTCCTGCCCATCGCAGTCTACGAAACTTAACTGTTCTTATTACATCTGGCTTCCTATAAATACCATATAGTTCATTGTTATGTAGTCTTCTCCATTCACCTGTTTGTTCATCTCTTTTGGTCCAAAAATTTTCCTAAGAACTTTATTCTCAAATACTCGTAATCTCCTTTCTTCCCTTAAAGTAAGAGTCCATGTTTCACAGCCATATAATATAACTGGTAGAATAATAGTTTTATATATTTTCAGCTTAACGTTTTTTGAAAGGAGTTGGGACATCAAAAGTCTCTGCAATGCATAATAGCATGCATTTCCAGAATTGAGCCTATGTTTAATTTCTTTGTGCATCTCATTCCTATTTGTGATTATTGTTCCTAGGTATTTGAATTCAGCCACTTCCTCAAAATTTCCCTCATTTGTCATTAGCTGTCCATTTCCATTATTTACTGAATTTCTAAGTGTGACCATATATTTAGTTTTACTGATATTTACTTCCAGTCCTAATTTCTTAGTGTTGCTCAATAGTGTGTGCGTGTTGTCCTTTAGTATCTCCTCGCTATCGGCCAGTACTACATCATCAGCATAAACTAACAGCTTATTAATACCATTGAGTTGTAAGCCTTCCTCATTCTCTAAAGATTTGATGGCATGCTCTAGTACAAAATTAAATAGTAGAGGAGATAGTGCATCTCCTTGCTTCAACCCGTTCTGGATTTCAAAAGTGTCTGAAAACTGTTTGCCTACACGCACCCTACTCTTTGAGCCATTTAGACACATTCGTATAAGTCTAACTAACTTTTTAGGAATTCCGAACTCCTTATATATATACTAATATTATAATTTTCAATGTCTACTTGAATCGGTTGAAGAAATCTAAATTTAAAAAATAATAAATTGCTAAGAACAACCTCAATAATTTGTCAATCGGACTTTGTTGAAAGCCTACTTTACTACAGCCTGCCTAAAATATTGTTATACAACTGATTATTTTGCTTACTATAAGTTGCACGCGGTATATTTTATTATTTACTGCAACATTTAGATAAATTGTAGGTGGTGTCAGACATAATTTCACAAAGTAACTATATATATGTAACAAGGTATATTTTAACATTTAATCTATTAAAAACAAAAGTATCACGCGAGAAAGTTACTGCAGTAATAAAGTAATAATTTATCGCATTTTTTCTTCTGAATAGAAAAAATGTTTACATTAACATGCTGTATAAATTGTAAAAGCGTTTCTGTAATCTGTGTTTAGTTTATCAGTGGCTATATACTAGTCTTATTGTGGATATTAACTGTGTTAACCACGCTTTTTAGTTGCCAAACTCTTAAAATAAAAACTTGTCACGAAATTTTCTTTACTTATTTCCGCCTTCATTTAACATGTTTTCATGTATATTGAATTAATAAAGTACATGCAGAGACTTTATCGAAATCAACTATTGTTTCGAAAAACCTAGAGATATTATTCATGCTGTCATATTAAAATAAATTTCTAAATTAAATGCAGAATAGAGATAGAAAATAGTGAACATTGCAATAAAATTTAAATATTTATTTACATAGGCAATATTTAAACTCTGAAAGCCCGTGTTATTTTTTTGTTACGAAGGACAGTTGTCATAAGTAATGCCACGAGTGATTTCCAATTTATCTAGAGAATTTGGAAATCAAGAGTGGCATTTGTTAGGACTATTTAACGAATAAAATTAAGCTGTTTACTCACAAATCATTATTTAACTATATTTATTTTAAATATTTATATATTTAATGTAAACGGCGATGTTTGAAAACAAATGAGAAACGATTGGTACGCTTCATTTGCTTCATTTTTTCATCACTGCAAGCAGATCATTATTTATTGCCAAAGCAACGCAATATTGTAAGAATGCTCTCTAGTGGAGAAAAAATGAAACACATCAAACTGTATATTAATTCATTTCTGATGCCCTATGATGTAAATATGACAATTATATTTTTCTGGAATGTTATTACATGAGAAAAAAAATACATTTAAGAAAGTGCAAACAGTGGTTTATTATTTTTTGTTGGTATAATCAATTGCTACAAATGTTTTTATATTAACTCCCGCATGCGGCGTGTGTTGACATTCCATGCACTATATATACAATCTGGTAGCCGTATTTCTTGGAGAGTCAGTCACTGCAAAATAATGCTATGACCTATTCAGAATGTTAAAAAGGAGATGCTTTCTTTATTATGATAAACTTTAGTTGGTAAATTCTAGGCGAAACGTTAAACTGAAAATATATAAAACTATTATTCTATTAGTTATATTGTATGGGTGCGAAACATGGACTCTTATTTTAAGGGAGGAAAGGAGATTACAAGTATTTGAGAATAAAGTACTTAGGAAAATTTTTGGACCAAAGAGAGATGAACAGACAGGTGAATGGAGAAGACTCCATAACAATGAACTACATGGTCTTTATAGGAAGCCAGATATAATAAGAACAGTTAAGTCTCTTAGACTGCGATGGGCAGGGCATGTTGCACGTATGGGGAGTGAAAGACTTGCATGGAAGCTTCTTGTAGGAAAGCCAGAGGGAAAACGCACAGTTGGTAGACCAAGAATGAGGTGGGAGAATAGCATTAACTATGATTTGAGAGAAGTAGATTAAACAGGGAATGATTGGAAAGCATTAGCTCAGGATAGCGATGTATGGAGAGTTTATCTCCGCGCGGCCATGAACCTACGGATTCAATAGTGCCAGTGAGTAAGTAAGTACCCATACTTTGTTTTGTCCAAATTTATCTTCTATCCCCATTTTTTGCATCCCTCCTTCAATTTTCTTGTCATGTTCTTTAAATCTTCGTAATCTTCTGCCATCAGTTACTAATCATCAGCAAATAGTAACGAATAGATCGTGTTTCCTTCTACCTTTATTCCCATAGGTGAACACTTGGTTTTCCCACTCTGTTAAGGGTTTGTAGATATACAGAATGCAGCATAATTCAGTTAACCGAAAATTTTCTGTATCTTACAACATCTATACAAAAACAAAAACTATGGAAATTGTTCAAAGTGTCCTCCAGTGTTGTTTAAGCATTTATGACATCGTTTTAATTCTGATTATATTGAAACCCCAGTTTCTACATCTGATTTTCCCTTGCAACCATGTGCAGTGGTTAACTAATTTATGCCGCATTCTGTATTTTTGAATAAGATCGGCAAAAAAAAACTTTATTTGCTTTGGAATAAAAATATAATCTGTAGAACAAAGAAAACTATATTTCATGTTCTGTTACAAAGCGTTTTATTATATGGGTCCGAAATCTGGACAGTAAGTAGAAATGCCAACAAGCTGTTAGCAGTAGAAATGGATTTTTAAAGGCGATCGACAAGAATTTCAAGAAGGGATAAGGTCAGAAACAGCACAATAAGGGAAATTATGTAAGTTGAAAAAAGTTATAAAGAATAGAAAAAATGGTATGGGCACCTCATAAGAATGGAAGAAGAGAAAATACCAAAGAAGATCCTTAATTGGAAAGCTAATGGGAGAAGTGGAAGAGACAGACGTAGAAAACTTGGATAGATGGAGTGAAGAGAAGTATGGAAGCTAGATATTTAAGGGAAGAGGATGCTTCAGATAGGAACCTCTGGCGACAAATCATTTTTGGGTTGAAGGAGGACAAACACCGCCCTGTGGAATATTCCTTCTTCTTCTTCTTCTTGTATGCCAATGTTTTCCCTTAACAGAGATTTAGGCGCTCTCCCCCTGCAGGGAAGAATTTAAACCATACTAATTTAGTTATACTTGTTTTCTATAGATGTTACTTCAGTGGTTCGTGGTCAGCGTTCCACCTCATACTGACATCTAGGACATCAAGGTAGTACTAGGACGGGAAAAATCGGTAAAATTTGCTTAGAGGCCTTTTTATTGAGGTAAAAAATTAATAATAATAATAATAACATATAAATTTGGAATAAGAATATCAGAAAATAGAAAATTAAACACCCTATTGTTTGCAGATGACCAAATAATAATAGCAAATTCCGAAGATAATCTACAGAAAGGTCTGTATGAACATAACAAAATTACAGAAGAATATGGATTAAAGATATCTACAGAAAAGACAAAAATTATGGCATTTCAAGGTGTAGATACTGTCAGAAGTAAAATTGTACTGGACAATAAAATTTTGGAGCAGGTGAATAATTTTACATATCTAGGATGCAATATCTCATATGAAGAAGAAAAGGATGTAAATGCAAAAATATCTAAATTTTTAAGAATTTTAGGGTTAATAAATTCTATCTTCAAGCCACAGTTAGTCCAAAAGCATTCAAGACTGAAAGTGTATAAAACACTGGATCTTCCAACTCTTTTGTATGGTAGCGAAGTATGGACGTTGAAACAGAAGGATACACAGAGACTTAGATCTGCTGAAATGAGATATCTTCGGAGGACTGCAGGATACACACTACTAGATCACAAAAAAAATGAAGACATCTTAGAAGAATTACACATGGAATCTTTAGAAAACAAAATTTCTGATTATAAGTCAAGATGGATGCAACATGTTCATCGAATGGAAGATCACAGAATACCCAAACCTGCAGGAAGAAGAAGACCAGGACGTCCACTCAAAAGACTTCTGGATGGTGTTTCTCTTGAGGCCGAAACAGGTCAACAAATGGCCTAAATTCGTGAATGTACTATGATGATGATGATGATAATAATAATAATAATAGTATTATATTATTATTATTATTATTATTATTATTATTATTATTATTATTATTATTATTATTATTATTATTATTATTATTGCCTTAAAATCGTCTATCCATTAATTAATGTTTACATATTTTTTTAAGTAACTTTTCAACTTCTTATCACAGATTCCTTTTTAATTACTGTGAAACAATTAACTTTATTTGCATTCTGCGTATACCACTCGTCCTGTTCTTGTATTCCAGTAATGTGTGCTGGTGTCCATTTAATATCCGGTTAGGCAGCCATTCATCCACTATTCTTCGAACGTGATAGAACGTGTCAAGAAGACAATTCATTCTCGTCATAATTGGTTACAAACACGCATCGTTGAATTCCATTTTTTTATTGTACTGAGTATTACTGACGACTTTAACAATGGGATCTATATTTCTTGCAGTTTCTGTTCTTATTTCAGAGGTTGCTGATGACTGCAAGAGATAAAACCTTTGCAGTGTGGCCTAGAAAACTTAAACTTATGAAACAAGTAAGGATTTTGTATATAGTTTCACATAAGAAAGAGATCAAAATATTCTAGTTGAGTATTTTCAAGAAGACGTCTTACTAGCGTAGCGTCTGTTTTTGATTTTACGGCTTTCTTCTCAGAAGAGAGTTTGATCATCTAGAAAAACCAAACTCGTGCCGATGCTATTTCACTAAAAAGATTCTCTTTTTGTAGCTCTTCCTCCACTCTCCTGTAAATGTATGGTAGTTCACCACTAAAAAATGTACTTACTATACTAAAAAGAACCAAGCAGAAAATACGGTTTTAAAGTGATTTATATTTTATGCTTGTACGTAAATTCTTGTGTAAAACTTAGGTCAAGTGAAAAATCAAAATACATTATGAAAAATAAGAAAGTGGATATTATTGTATAAAGTCTTAACATTCCATGTTCAAATAAAAGGTGCACGCCGTAGCGTAGTGGTTAAGACACTGAGCTACAAGCCGGAGGGTCGAGGGTTCAAGTCCCGTTGGGGTCAGGATTTTTAAACTGACCCAAACCATCTGGCGGCACTATGGCCCTGGGGTCGACTCAGCCTCTAACGGAAATGAGTACCAGACGCTTGTTCTGGGGTAAAGGCGGCCGTCACGCAGGGCTGACAATCCGGCTGACATCAAGTGCCGATTGTCTAGAAAAAGTGGGAGCCTTAACCTCCTACTACCCCAAAGGCCTCCTGAGGTCTGTTGTGGGATCACTTTACTTTACTTACATGGTCTTTATAGGAAGCCAGATATAATAAGAACAGTTAAGTCTCGTAGACTGCGATGGGCAGGACATGTTGCGCGTATGGGGAATGAAAGACGTGCATGGAAACTTCTTGTAGGAAAGCCAGAAGGAAAACGCCCAGTTGGTACACCAAGAATGAGGTGGGAGAACAACATTAACTATGATTTGAGGGAAGTATATTATACAGGGAATGATTGGAAACCATTAGCTCAGGATAGGGATGTATGGAGAGCTTATGTCAGCGCGGCCATGAACCTACGGGTTCGATAGTGCCAATGAGTAAGTAAGTAAGTAAGAAAATGGATATAAACTGATTCAAGACGAGCTCAATTCCGGTAAAAACAAAATATTTATTAATAAGAGAGTTGAACAAATTAAGATTGTATGGGTAGAGAGAGTAAGATATGAAACTATTTAAAGGAATGATAGGTGAAATTTCTATTTTCTACATTGTTTGAGCTAGAGACTTGATTTTTTGTACAAACATTCACTGCGTGATACGTAATGATGTGTTTAAGTTTCATTCTTGTGAGACATTTATAGTATGAGTTATTAAATATTATATTTTTAAAAAAATTACACATATTATAATTAAATGGGTTCCACAATTTTTAGTAAAATGTCTGATTTTTTACAAGATCCCTAAAATATTTAGAAAAGCATTATGCATTAGAATTCTTATAATGTGAATACAAAGAGAGAAAAAAAGTATTGTTGTCTCATGCGTGGAATTACAAAAAAAAAAGATTATTAATTGCATATATTTTATTTTTTATTTCTTAAAATACTTCATTCATGAAACCCATGTACTACTTTGTTACCCATTGGTTTTAGGACATGCAGTAAAAATTTGAACCTTCTAGGACAAAATTTCTGAATTCCATTCAATTTTGAATGTACAAAAATGCAGTGCAAATAAAAGTGTAAAAAAAACAAGTTTAAAGATTTGCATGCAGGTAGAATTTAACTGGCGCAGGCTTTTAACTCTGACGTAATTTAGGGTTCCTTAGAAGCGTCATAGGCCTCTGAAACTTTACCAACATATACATTAGAGAACAGGCTATTTTTTAGTACAGAAAACAAAAAACAAATGCCAAATTTGATCTCAAATGGTTAGTTTTTCACCCATCACCCCTTTTAAAACAATAACATTTGTATACTAGATTGAAGTTTTATAAAACATTGGCAGTTCCTGCATTACTTTATGGGAGTGAAACTTGGGTAATGACCAAAAAATACAAAATAGAATACAAATAGTAGAAATGAACTTTCTTAGAAGAATAAAAGGCTGCACAATTTTGGATCCCTTAAAGAATGAAGATACAAGAACAGGGTTAAATATGTACCCATTGAATGATTAAATGAAAGAATATAGAGATAAATGGTTTAGACATGTAGAAAGAATGAATGTAAAAAGATTAACAAAAGCAGCATTCAACTACAAGCCAAGAGGTTCAAGGAATGTAGGAAGGCCAGTGAGAATATGGACAAAACAACTGTGAGGCGGAACAGGTGATTTTCCTACACCAAACAGTGAAGAAGAAAAAGAAGAAGAAAATGTATACCTGTTGTGGCAGTCGTCCTCAAAAAATTATAATTATTGTATAAAAGATTCAGCTAGGCCTTTTGGAACCGGTTCCATTTTCAAAGCTGTTCATTGGGTACTGGTTGTGTTTAATGAATATATTGTATATGTTATCGTTTCTCGCCTACTTCATGATTTCTATTTATTCTAAGATGTTTATTTTCAGGTTATTATTTTCTCTACGATTGAGAGGCTGTTTTTTTATTGTGTTGAACCCATGACCTGTGATTGTAACATGTTTAGCGAAACTTGATTTGCCTCCATTGTTTATGAAATCAGTGAAATGTTCGTTATATCTTATTTTAAAATTATGAAGCAAACAAGGAACGATAACCTGTTGAACGAGAACACGCCCTACCAGATCGACCCACTATACAATATATTCGTTAAATACAACCAGTACTCAATGAACAGCTTTCAAAATGGAACCGGTACCGAAAGGCCCATAATATTTTATACATATATCATTTGATGAGGACGACTGCCACAACAGGTACAAATGTTATTGCTTTAAATATTTAACAATATAACTTCAACGGTGCAAAATGTTTATTAAAAGTAAAGATATGAAAGTGTTAAGGACTTTTAAGTAATTGGGATCGGAGACAAAATGGTATTGAGATGGAGATTAAAGAAAGAATGATATATAATTTACGATTCAAAGAAAATTATTGTGTAAAAATTGAAGGTCAAGTGAATGTCGCGGGTTAAAACCCGATCGGAGTCAATGGATATTTTCGGATGATGAAATTCGAGAGGTAAGTCTTCCAGGAGGGATTTTAAAGCCATGGGTCCCGAGTCTGAAGATTTTCTGGCTCATAAAAGAAAATTAAGTCTAAATTATAGCCTCTGAACAATATTTAATTGGCTTTCTGATCCCAGTATTACCGTAATTGCCTACCAGATATATCTTTGAGTTGATGAGTTAATTAATTTCTTGTCACTCTCTGACATCTGTAGAGAAAAAAACGAAACTAAATATACCGTTACTTTATTGATACCTCAAACAAGCGAGCATTCTTGCCCCACGTAGGGATATAGGCCTACGGGTTTACAAAGTCAATATTTTTTAAATACATTACGAAACTCCGTTGAGGTCACTATGTTAACATTTTAAGATATGTAAACCAGTATCTGAGATCAACAATCAGCAGCGTACTTTTTGTAGGAGGCCTTTCGAAAACTTAAGTTTCATCTTCTACTTTCAGTATGGTAGTGGCTGTTGCTGGTAATGAGTTTCTATAGAGAGTTCATATTACTGGGTATGTTCTCATTTAACAGGCAAATCAAGTTTTCAAAACACATAGTAAAAGCAGGACATCAATTTAGCACAATAGACAATGTATTATCGATCTTGCATAGAGAAAACGATACATCGAATAACAACGTTATCGAAGAGTTAGAAATTATAAATGAAACCACAAACAAACACCTGTTAAATGAGAACATGCCCAGTAATGAGAACTCTCTGTACAAAACCTTTATCAACAACAGACAGTACCAAACTGAAAGCAGAAGATGAAACTTAAATTTTCGAAAGGCCTCCTACAAAGCTACACTGCTGATTATTGAGGACGACTGAGATCTCAGACCCTGTTTTATATTTCTTAACATTTTAAGGGTTTATACGGGCAGACAACATATTAACAATGACTATTTTTAACTCGTGTCCCAAATGGGATTCAATGACCAATCACGTTTCATTGAATTTTGTTTTACAACCAATCACAGTCTTCTTTCACCTCGATAATTATCAAATTTTGATTACCAAAATAAAGGAAGCTCCTCCTTGTTTCATTTTTTCTCCACTAGGTGAATTCTTACAATATTTCAATCCTATTTGGCAATAATAGTATGATCAAGTTGCAGTGATGAACAAATGAAACATATCCAAACATTTATCTTTTTTTTTCAAACATCGCCGCTTACTTTAATTATATATATATATATATATATATATATATAATAATGGATAGTATAATACATATATAAGAAAAATAAGTGTTTGAATTGGATTCGCCTGGTAGTGTAATGGATATCACGCTGAGGTACAAACTCAGAGATCCGGGTTCGAATCCCGTCCAGGCATTTATTTTTCTTATCATACCATATATATATGAAATTAACTACATTTAAATAATGATCTGCAAGTAAACACCTTAATCTTATTAAATATTCCTAACAAATACCACTCTTGATTTTCAAATTCTATAAATAAGTTGGAAATCTTAAAACTCTTGGCGCGACAGGCCTACAAGGCCTGTGGTCAGCATATCGAGTCCCCCAGCCGTTATAGCTGGTTTTCTTAAACTGGAGCCGCTACTTATTGTAGCTACCCAAATGCATCACGATACTGTGTGGGCACCGGTCCCATACTGGCCGAAATACCATGAGAAAATTTCTTCCCCCATGGAGTCTCGAAGCAGCGCAAGTCCCGTAGCTCTGCGCCAAGGCTTCCTGCCTTAATCACTCGGCTATGGCGCGGGACCAAGTTCGGAATCACTCGTGGCATTACTTATGACAGTAGGAACTAGTCTGTTTGGTGTATGGCTATATGTGTTCCTGCTCCCAGAATTAAAATTAAATACAGTTTATATACAATAGGCCTACATGCCAAAACAGGCATTGGAGAAAATTAGTTACTATTATGAGAACATAGTCAACATCTCTGAAAGACTTCTGAGTGTTTCTCGTTAGAGTTTGCTTCCAAACTACAGGGAGACTTTTAATTACACCGACAAACTGCAGGAATTGATTCCTGACTGGAAATGGAGGAAAAAAATCCTATAAACAAGTGTCCATAAATGCATTATTGCCACGGTAGATGACACTGACGAATGGCATTATTCTCTCGGTCCTGTTGCATGGCCTGCTAGATCATCGGACTTAAACCCCCTGGATTTTTACCTCTGGTGACATCTGAAAGGTGTTGTGTATGCTGAACCAGTTCCTGATGTGCTTAGCCTTCAACAGCGTGTCCACGTCGCCTGTGACGCTATTCGGAGAGAAGCCAGAACATGCGGAAGAGTGAAGCAATCCATGATACGAGTGTGAACGCGTGCATTGCATCCCATGGAGGCCACTTTGAACATCTTTTGTGACGTGGATGCGATTATGCTATTCACTGTGTGCCGGGACGATTTGTTGTCGTTGCATGTACATACTTAATTTCCGGACACATGTTTATATGACCTTATTTTTCCTTCATTCCCAGTCAGGAATCAGTCACTTATGTTTATCGGTATAATTACGTTTACCCTGTATATTAAGCTGTACTCTGTATATCAAGTTAGAGAAATTACTATACTTTCCGTGATAGAAGAGCAAACAAGAGATATTGGAGCCGATCACGATATGCTTTTGGGTTCTCAGTATCAATAGCTTGTGGACATAACATATTCAGAGTCGTGATTTTATTCTGAATTTCAAAGAAGTTTGACTCAATACTAGGTAGTATATCTTCACGTGTCGTCAGCTATGTATTTTTCGAAACTAGTTTCTGAACCGAAAGTACTATTTTCGGTTCGCTACTGTAGTGCCGTTATCCTCCCTGGACAGTAAAATTCGTGAACTATGCCAATATCCTTTCTCTATGCATCTACCCCTACTCTCCTGTTTTCCTCTCCTGTTGCGTTGTTTGTGCTGCGCATCTCCCCTTCTGCCTCGGAACGCTCAAATACGCAATGCACATCAAGAACATTATCATTCGATCGGAACTTTGAGTTGACACAACGTCGTCTGGAGCCGCGAGTGGCGGGGTTTAAGTTTTGGTCCTGAGGACCGGGGAAAGACTACCCTGGCTTGGACCGTGGTATAAATGTTGTGTGAGGTATGATATAGTTTTGTGAAGTTAAAGATTATTATTTATTTTCTTTTTGTTGAAGAGTGATCAAGTATTTACATTTGTTATATTTTTCATCCACTTCAGACGTCTTGTTTATATTAAACATCATTTATATATATATCCTGGTTAATGTTCAAGTTATTTATGTGCATGCTGCTGTTTGATATTCCTGTACTGAAACTTACTTATTTTGGAGATCATTCTAGCTTCCTTTATTTTCCGTCTAGCTTTCATGATTAATAACAATAATGATATATTCAGTTTAAATCAGAATCATAAACTACTCTACTGTTTTGAGATCTATTGTTGATTCATGTTTAAGTGTTTAGGAAAGAAAGATGAATCAATCTTTGCCTCCTATGGGCCCGGTCAAAGGTTTTTGATTAATAACCTCGGATGTTATGAACTCTACGCTAGTATATGCAACGGAAACAAAAAACGATCCAAAAGACGATACGTACAAGTAGTAGCAGTCAGCGTGAATATATAAAAAACCGCACATTTCAACTTCCTACAAATAACTAACTTACTGGCAGTATCTGGCATAAGTTCATGATTATATATCCCTAATCTGAGACAACGTTTTCCAATCATCCTCTTAGTGTCGGTTTCACCAACAGAGGTAACTGTATTACGCCAGTTTAAGCTATGCATTATACACGGGGAAAACTGGCGTAATACGGTTACCTCTGTTGGTGAAATTGATCCTTAGTCCAAGATCCGGCTGCGAGATTACTACGTTCATCGAGTGTATGAACAAAATCAATTTTTTCATAAAATTGTGAATGACTGAATACATTTTTGCCGAGTTGCCTATTAAAATTCGGCCGCCAGTATGTTTAATTAAAATGTAATTTATTTATTTATTCGAAATAATTTGATTCACTTGTTATTAAAGTAAATTATAATCCAGTTCGCAGAATTGTACGTATAGAGCTTGAAAAGTTTTGGTTGCCATTGCACACTTGGCCGTAAACCTCCTCGCGGCTACAGCAGCTGTGACACCAATCAGTAAAAAAATGGCGTTAAGTACGTATTTATTGTTTTATATTGTTCCCTCGCAGCGGGAAGTAAAACAACTGTCCTTTATGTATACTTACTTACTTACTCACTGGCTCTATCGAACCCGTAGGTTCATGGCCGCGCGGACATAACCTCTCTATACATCCCTATCCCGAGCTAATGCTTTCCAATCATTCCCTGTATAATCCAATTCCCTCAAATCATAGATAATGTTATTGTCCAACCTCATTCTTGGTCTACTAACTGGGCGTTTTCCCTCTGGCTTTCCTACAAGAAGCTTCCATGCAAGTCTTTCATTCCCCATACGTGCAACATGTCCTGCCCATTGCAGTCTACGAGACTTAACTGTTCTTATTATATCTGGCTTCCTACAAAGACCATGTAGCTCATTGTTATGTAGTCTTCTCCATTCACCTGTCTGTTCATCTCGCTTTGGTCCAAAACTTTTTCTATGTACTTTATTCTCAAATACTTGTAATCTCCTTTCCTCCCTTAAAGTAAGAGTCCATGTTTCGCACCCATATAATATAACTTGTTTAACGTTTTTTGAAAGCAGTTGGGACATCAAGAGTCTCTGTAATGCATAATAGCACGCATTTCCAGAATTGAGCCTATGTTTAATTTCTTTGTGCATCTCATTCCTGTTTGTGATTATTGTTCCTAGGTATTCAAATTCAGCCACTTCCTCAAAATTTCCCTCATTTGTCATTAGCTGTCCATTTCTATTATATAATGTATTTCTACGTGTGACCATATATTTAGTTTTTTTGTATACTACGTACAATGTATACACAAAAATATATCCAAAAGGTAGTGTTAATATACATTATACGAAACAAATCACAGCATTTTAAATGAACTGAACTTTATTTGAAACAATATCAAACAATAAATACGTACTTACCGCCATTTTATACCGATTGGTGTCACAGCCTGCTGTAGCCAAAACTTTTCAAGCTCTATACAACGATTTCTGCGAACTGGATGATAATTTATGTTAATAACAAGTGAATCAAATTATTTCGAATAAATTAATAAATTATGTTTTAATTAAACATACTGGCGGCCCTTAATAGGCAACTCGGCAAAAATTATTCAGTCATTCACAATTTTATGAAAAAATAGATTTTGTTCATACACTCGATGAACATAGTAATCTTGCAGCCGGATCTCTGACTATCTGTATAATTTATCTCCGTCAAATCATGGTTAATGTTATTCTCACACCTCATTCCTGGCTCTTTCCTTCTGGTTTTCCTACAATGAGCTCCCATACCCTTCTTTCATTCTCCATTCGTGCCACATGACCTGCTCATCGCAGACTACGAGACTTAACTGTTCTTATTAATCTCTTGTTTCCCAGAACGATCATGTAGCTCACTGTTATGTAGTCTTCTCCATTCATCTTCCTGTTCGTCTCTCTTTGGTCCGAAGAATTTCCTAAGTACTTTATTCTCAAATACTCGTAATATTTTCTCCTCCTTTAAAGTAAAAGTCCGTGTTTCGCATCCATGTAATATAACTGGGAGAATAACAGTTTTGTATTTTCAGTTTAATTTTTTTGAGACGAGTTGGGGCAATAATACGTAATGGCATGCATTTCCAGAATTGAGTATATGTTTAATTTCTTCTACACCTCATTACTGTTTATAATTATTGTTCGTAGGTTTTTAAATTCTGTAATTTCTTTAAATTTGCCTAATTTCTCTTTAACCCATCTCTACTAATCTAATCTGTTTGAGTTCTAAAAGGGAAGTATTTTAAATGACAGATTATACAAAATACATTCTAATTATTTGTTTTAGATGATTAATCCTACTTACTTTGGAAGTATTTTTTATCGCGGAGCTGTACGGTATAAAACTAGCTTTATATAAGTATTTATTCATTCTAATATATAAATTCCAGGGATAGTTTTCAGATAAATTCTTGTGTTCTGGGACTAGCTCCCTTGTCAATATTAATCTTTATAAATCCATCGTAGCTGAAGATATTTTCCTTTTCGGTGAGTTGGTATTGTTACGTAAGCCGCATGCCATTACTGAAGTTCCAGCACATTCTCAAGAAAACAAAACATAAAATAATGCCTGCTTTTGTTACAACTTCAAATTGGATTACAACCTAAATTGACGCTCTGCGATTGTCTGTCTTTCTGAAGATACAATTAACTACATTTCAGTTTCTTCTGCGATATAATTGGTTTCTTATACTCACAAGGAGAATGGATTGTTTTCATCCATCTTAACTCAAATTCAAGTTTTGCTTTCTCTGTTCTTCTTCTTATTACTTATTACTTTCTTTTAGACTCTTGAAACTTTAGGTTATACCGTATGTTAAAATCTTTGTGCATTACGTCTACTCCATTTTATGTTTATAATAATAATAATAATAATAATAATAATAATAATAATAATAATAATAATAATAATAATAATAATAATAATAATAATAGTGATAATAATTTTATTAGGAATTTCTCTGCAATACAGTACTTTTCCTACAACCCATTGTAAATTTTACTCCTCCATAAATCCCTATTCTCTGCATCACTATCTGTTAATTCTTTCGACATCATATCCTATGCACTCCTTGAATCCACTGTTATTTTGGTCCCTCCTTTCTTCTGGTGTCCTCTGCTTCAAAATTTAATATAATCTTTGGTATCCTGTCATCTGACATCCTCATAATAATAATATAATAATAATAATAATAATAATAATAATTAATAATAATAATAAATAAATTTATTTCACCTGGCAGAGTTAAGGACTTAGGACCTTTTTTACCACTCAACCAGGTTAAAGAATACAAAAAAAATCTTACATCTAAATTACAACAAACAAAAATATTATATGGTATATCTACAATATTATTATTATTTACAATATATTTTTATTCAATCTAGGTTTAACGAATTAAATATAAAATATACAAGATACAAAAATGAGGAAAAAATACTATTAATGATATAGAATACATTTAGTTCTGGAGAAAAAATAATTATTTAACAACGGATAATTTTATGAGCGTGACTTAAAAGTGTCACGTTTGGGGCAACCTCTGATATCTTGAGGGAGGGTAAAAGCTACTGTGAAATAAGTATCTTGTGAACTAGTATCAATGATGTGGTAAGAGGATAACTTCAGAAATCTGGACGCCAGGAATTAAGCATTGAAAAGATATGAAAGAGAGTATAATTTTCGTCTATCAGTAAGGCGGAAGCAAGAGCTCTTATTGAAGTGTTTGGAAATATCATAACGGCGGATATTGAAAAAGAATCGAACGCAAGCATTATGAACACGCTGCAGTCTCTGCGATAAAGTTGGGTACAATCATATGTTTATTCAATAAGACTGAAATGCATTTTTTGTAAGTATAAATAAATTATGGAACATATCAGAAATGAAAGGATTTCCTCAACACCTTATAAGAGCCATTCAGAGTTTATATATAAAAACAATTTTTAAAATAGACTGCGGAGATAAAATTAGTAAACAAAAAATAGAAAAAACCAGGGAGTAAGAAAAGGGTGTCCGTTGTCACCAATATTATTTAATTTATACTTGGGCCATGTCATAAATGAATGGCAAGAACAAATTAATATAAATAGTTTATTGACAACTCTGCTTTTTGCAGACGATGAAGTAAAAATGCTTTACATCAGAAAATGCTTTACAACGGTTCCTTTATACTTTAAATAATATCTCTCTAAAATACAATTTAAGAATATCTACATCTAAAACAAAAATATTAGCTCTGAAAGGAAAATGTGCAATAAGAACAAAAATAGTGATAAACAATGTATTTATAGACCAAGTTCAGAATTTTAATTATTTAGGATGTCATTTAGGCAATGACAGAAATTTAGATAAACACACTAAAATACAACGGTTCAATTATCTATGTGGCACAATTAAACGTACTTTATTGAATAAAACTAGAATTTAAACTATTTTAAAATTTTACAAAGTACTGGCAGTTCCATCTTTTATCTATGGATGTGAAACATGGACATAACAAAGGCAGATAGTAAACAAATAGAGGCTGCTGAAATGAAGATGTTGAGAGCAATAGCAGGATACCAAAGGACCGATAAAAAGAAAAACGAAGATATCAGCAGAACTTAATATATTTAATCTCTGTGAAAGAATACAATACTATCAAAATACTTACCTTCAGCAGGTATTATGAATGAATGAACAGCGCATACCAAGAAGAATGTATAATTATAAACCAAAAGGGAGAAGATTGTTGGGAAGACCATTGAAGAGATGGAAGGACCAATTCGACCTATAATGAGATCGAAACAGGCCATTGGGCTTAATCCTTGTTGTTGATGATGAAATGCATTTTTAATGAATTAATATAGCGATTAATGATAAAATGATAATAATAATGCATATCCTACCCAGTATTATCCCATCGATTACGAAAACTATTAAAAACACTACTGAGATTTTCTGTCTCCACGGTTAGAAATTAGGTTACGATACTCAAAAGCTACGGTACTTAGTCTTAGTCAATTGCTTGGATTATTATTTTTAATTCCAGTCTTTGTTACAGATCCTTTCAACATTATAGATCACATTTGAAGAGAAAAATGTTACGCTCAGACTGGGGCTTTCAAGGCCAATAGAAATCGTACTGTCTTTATAATGTATTGTAAAATTTCCAAAGAAACGACTATAATAAAGAAGCCGCCATTTGCAAGATAAAAGCAAAGGTTTCATAGAATTCGGTGCGCGGGAATTAACAGTGTATATACTCGTAAGTGAAACATTTGAGTTTAGATTGGAACTTGCTCAGATAGCTCAGTCGATAGAGTATTGGCCTTAGCCAAAGGTACTGGGTTCAAGCCCTAGTCTGAGCGTTAAATTTTTCTCTTCAGGTATGATTTATTCATCATTGAGATGTATGAAATGAATAATACAAACATTACAGGTCATATTACATCTAGTATATTTGCTTGTGTCTTCTAGATAGCAATGAATTATTATCTGTCGCGGTAGACGGAAGGCTAGCGCGCGAAGCTGTCCTGACTGGGATCCCAGGTTCGAATCCTGGCGGTTCGGAAGGGATATTGATTGTGAGCCAAATCTAGATTTTTCAGTTCTCCCATTTCCCAAATTTCATCCCACCAATACTCTCTAGAAAAAGTAGAAGACAGTGCTTCACCAACCATATAACTGGAAGAATAATCACTTTGTGTTTTTACTTTAACATTTTAGATAAGCTGGGATGACAAGAGTCCCTGTAATGCGTAATAGTATACTTTTCCAGAATTTAGCGTATGTTTAATTTCTTCATCATCATCGTCCTTTCAAGTATTAGGCCCAGTGCCCCGTTGCGGTCTCCCGCCATCTCCGAAAAGGTCGACCCACAGATCTTCTGCCTCGAGGAATGTAGTGAAGAATTTGTTTTGGTATTCTGTGACGATCCATGCGCTGAATATGGGCTAGCCAATTGTTTCTATATTCTTGGAGGTATTCAGATATAGGTACGATGTTTAACTCTCTGGCTATTGTTGAATTTCTTTGGTGGTCTAGAAGGCTATAACCTGCAGTTCGTCGCAGAAATTTCATCTCCGTGGCTGTAATATGACGATCATCCTGAGTTCTGATGGTCCAAGCTTCACTGCCATAACAGATTATGGGTCTAGCGAGAATTTTATAGATTTTCATTCTTGTGTGTCTCTGCACTTTTGATGGTTTAAAAACTTGGTTGATAATTCTTAAAGCTTTATTATAGTTTTGTATTTTAAAGGATATATCACATTCCTCATTATAAGTTAGATTATATCCTAAGTATTTAAATGAATTTACTTGCTCTAATGTTGAATTCTGAATACAAATTTTACTTCTTACTTGGAATTTCCCTTGAAAGGCCATAACTTTAGATTTTGTTGTTGATATTTCCATGTTAAATCGTTGGGCTATTATATTAAGATGATGAGTAGAAAATTGTAATTCATCTTCATTATTGCCGAAAAGAGCCTGATCATCTGCATATAAGAGTGTGTCTAAAATTGTGTGTCTTGAGAGAGAAATATTACCATGAACTGTCAATCTCCATAATTTCTTTCTTGACTTAATTTCTACTTGTAATAGTCTAATTATTCCTAAAAAATTCCCTCATTTATCTTTAACTGCCCAATAACGAGTACTATTATAAATAAAATAAGAAATGCGCACAACGTGCAAAGATTTTTTTTTTAGTCACTGCAGAGTTTCGACAACGATTCTGATCTCATCCCACAGTTTAACACATGATATTTCTCGCACTGTTCGCCACATCTTGAACACACGCAGTCTGGGCCGGGCTCGTGGAATCTCTGGTTGCTGCACAGCTTGTGGTGAAATCCATGCACAGCGAGTCTGGTCACTGTGTGGCGCAATTCATATCCTCCCTGAGTCCATTCACGTTTTGTCATGGCGTCAGTAATATAGAATTCTTCCCATATTTTGCGTTTCTTTTCGTGGAGTTCTTGCAGGAGGTCCTGGTAAGCTGGTGTCACTGGGAGTAGGAACTTTAGCTTCAGCTCTTCTATGTAGAATGGTTCTCTAGAGAGTTCATAAACAAGTCGCGAGGGTACATATTTTGTATTTGAGAATAAAATTCTTAGGAACATTTTTGGGCCATAAAGAGATCAACAGACGGGTGAATGGAGAAAACTGATACAATAGTGAGTTGAATGATATGCATAGGAAGCTAGATATAATAACAGTTAATTCTCGTAGACTGCGATGGGCAGGACATGTGGCACGTATGGGAAATGAAAGAGGTGCATGGAAGCTTATTGTAGGAAAACCAGAGAGAAAAAGCCCAGTTGGTAGACCAAGAACGAGGTGGGAGAATAACATTTTGTAATTTGAGGGAAGTAGATTATTCAGGGGATGATTGGAAGACATTAACTCAGGATATGGATGTATGGAGAGCTTATGTCCGCACGGCCATGAACTTACCGGTTCTATAGAGCCAATGAGTTAGTTATTTCCATATGTGACAATCAGTTTATTGATGCTTACTTTCAGCCCCAGTTTCTTAGAGTTATTTGTCTATATTTTATAAATAGAAATTATTGAAATATTATGAATTTATAATTGGTTAATGATTTAAAGGTTCCACGAACTCAAATAAATAAAAATGAAATAAAAATTAATTTCAAATCTAGAGTGCGTGATTTTTTAGTATTCCTTGTTATCATATTATTATTATTATTATTATTATTATTATTATTATTATTATTATTATTATTATTATTATTATTATTATTATTATTATTATTATTATTATTATTATTATCGGCCGCGGTGGACTAGTGGTTATGCTCCTTGCCTCTGGTCCCAAGGGTCGCGGGTTCAAACCCGGCCGGGATCGATGGATTTTTAGGACGGAAAAATCCAAGGAGCAAGTCCTCCGGGAGGGACTTTAAGCCATGGGTCCCGAGTCTGAAGATTTTCAGGCTCGTAAAAAATCCTTAAGCCTGAATGAAAAGGCCTCTAAGCAAAATTTACCGAATTTTCCCGTCCTAGTACTACCTTGGTTTCCTAGATGTCAGTATGACCACGTACCACTCAAAATGACATCTATACGAAAACAAGTGTATGGTTCAAATTCTTCCCTGTAGGGGGAGAGCGCCTAATTCTCTGTAAAGGGAAAACATAAGCTTAAAAAAAATATTATTATTATTATTATTATTATTATTATTATTATTATTATTATTATTATTATTATTATTATTATTATTATTATTTATGTCATTTTAAATATCAGAGACGAGGTTTAAACCTCGGGATAAATTAATTCGTGGTGTCAGGATGGTTTGACCGCTTTGAGGCCTGGATTTCACAGATTAGCTCTTGGAGAAAGTCGATATGGATAGAAACCGTAGAACGGATGTTGCGACACTTTAAATAATCCTCGGATGTGAAAAATCATATTCCTGGCAAATTTCCAGTTTTAATAGCTCAGAACTCTCCTCCGGAATCTAGATTAGACTTCTGGTGATTCCAGTGGACCATGAATTAGTGATTACCATGACCCCCCCCCTTTTCATAATTTTGCTTGATAAATTCCGGCCGAGTTTGTATTTTATATTTTCTGAACGTAGAAATCGTGAATAAGGCTTCTCTGCAAAAGGAAGTGAAACCGAGGGTCGTGAGTTTTAGATTTTAGGGGTATTATTATTATTATTATTATTATTATTATTATTATTATTATTATTATTATTATAGCCTATGGCAATTTATTTATACACAGATTTTCAATGTTAACATATGTATTTGTGCCTAAAGTTTTATTTTCTTTCTCCATTCGTCTCTATCCATCCACGCCATGTCCTCCAGTCCTCTTGTTCTCAATACAGTTCTTAATTCTTGCATCTACGAGTTTCGAGGTCTGCCTTTCCTTCTTCTTTCAGGTAGACACTATTACAATGTTTTTCTGGGTAACCTTTCTTCTTGCATTAGTCGTATATGACCATACCAAATTATTTGCTTGTATCTTATATAATGTACTATTGAATATCTAATATTCATTTTTTTTCTCGTATGACAGTATTTCTTTTAATTTCGAACATCTTGCTGCTCTCCTCAAGAAATCAATTTCTATGGTCATAAGTTTTTGTTGAATTTCCAAAATTCAGCTCCATATGTGACAGTGCTTCTCACTATTGAATTAAATGGCATTATTATTATTGTTGTTAGTCCACCGCTGTGGTCTCGAGGTAGCGTGCTGCCTTGTCGCGCAGCGGGCCCGGGTTCGATCCCCGGTCGGGGCAGTTTTTCTGGGTGAGGTTTTTATCGGGGTTTTTCCTCACCTGTAAGACAAATGTCAGGAAAACTTCAAGGCCCAAACGGCCCCCGAAATCACATGGCCATCATCATCATCATCATCATCCTTATAATTTTCATCATCATCATCCTTCACCGGTGTGAAAAGCAACAGGAAGCTACCACACCTACACAATTCCCTAATAAAGCTGCAAAGCATAACATGAATATGCTATGATTGCAGTGAAAGACCTGCCCTCGGGTAGAATTACTTTGGATGGATGGATTATTATTGTTATTATTATTACAATTATGGTATTATTATTATTGTTGTTGTTATTGCTATTATTATTATTATTGATATTGTTATTTTTATTATTATTATTATCATTATTATTATATTATTATTATTATTGTTATTATTATTATTATTATTATTATTATTATTATTATTATTATTATTATTATTATTATTATTATTAAAAACTAACTCACTGGCTCTATCGAACAGGTACGTTCATAGTCGCGGGGACATAAGCTCTCCATATATCTCTATCCTGAGCTAATGTTTTCCAAACATCCCCTATATAATCTACTTTCCTCAAATCATAGTTAATGTCATTCTCCCATCTCATACTTGGTCTTCCAACTGGGCGTTTTCCCTCTGGTTTTTCTACCAGAAGCTTCTATGCATCTCTTTCATCCCCCCATACGTACCACATGTCCTGCCCATCGCTGCCTACGAGACTTAACTGTTCTTATTATATCTGGCTTCCTATGCATATCAAGTAACTCGCTATTAACTAGTTTTCTCCATTGACCTGTCTGTTCACCTATTTTTGGCCCAAACATTTTCCTAAGAACTTTATTCTAAAATACTCGTAATCTTCTTTCCTCCCTTAAAGTAAGACTCCATGTTTCGCACCCATATAACGTATAACTGGGAGAATAGCAGTTTCATATATTTTCAGTTTAACGTTTTTTTGAAAGAAGTTGGGAAGACAAGAGTCCTTGTAATGCATAATAGCATGAATTTCCAGAATTGAGCCTATGTTTAATTTCTTTGTGCATCTCATTATTATTAATATTATTATTATTATTATTATTATTATATAATATTAATGGATTTTATACAAAGGGCCGCAAGAATTTCAAGAAGAGAAAAAATTAGGAACTCAGTTATAAGGGAGAAAATGAAGATTGAAGACACTATTTTAGATTATATTAAAACTCAGCAATTAAGATGGTACGGACATTTCCAGCGAATGGAAGAGGATCGACTACCAAAATCTGTTTTGGAATGGAAACCTGAGGGAAGACGAAGCAGAGGAAGACCTAAAACCTCCTGGAGTCAGGGAATATGTTTATATATGAAGGAGAAACATCTACAACCAGGAGATTGGATGGACCGACAAAATTGGCTATTAGGAATCGGGCAATGTCATAGACATTAATCAACCGATGATCCATCCATCTATCTATCTATTATTATTATTATATTATTATTATTATTATTATTATTATTATTATTATTATTAGTAGTAGTAGTAGTAGTAGTAGTAGTAGTAGTAGTAGTAGTAGTAGTAGTAGTAGTAGTAGTAGTAGTAGTAGTATTTATTAACACACAGTTTAAGAATTAGGTATCCACGTTGATAAATGTATTCAACCAGACGTCGCGTCGGTTAGTTTTTGCTAGGAAACATGGCCAGAAGTAACCGACACGAAAACAACATTACTCCACAGATCACTTTCTACTTTTCTTGATCAAGTAAAGTCCATTCTTTGTGACCCAAATTTAACGCGGTGTTGTCACGCCGACTATCCACCGGATAGATTTATAATCCTTCCGGAATTCTTTATTCTCTTATCCAATCATTATAATGTATTTTTGCAGCTTGTGTCCTGCATGACAGCACGTCACAATGTAACATATTGAAGATAGTTTACTTTTTATGTTACTTGATTTTTGATAAATTAATCAGATTATAATGAAATTGTAAAAAAGCTGTGCAAGCATAGCAGCACATGGCGGGTATTCTTTTACGGTAACTCACAATAATAAATTTTGTCTTTTAGCTCATTTATGCCAAGAAGATCGAGATAAGTAGATTCCCGGGCAACACCGGGTAATCAGCACGGGAATCTTAAAAATAATTCCGATGTACATTTATAATTATTTTTCATTCTACTTATTCAACTAATCATTTTTTGTATTGTAAGCCTATGTTTTCCCTTTACAGAGATTTGTGCGCTCTCCCCCTGCAGGGAAGAATTTGAACCATACTAATTTATATTTGAAGAGAAAAATTATACGCTCAGACCGGGACTTGAACCCGGGACCCTTGGTTCTCTAGACCAAGTGCTCTACCAACTGAGCTACCTGAGCAAGTACCGATCTAAACGCAAATCTTTCTCTATATACATTGTAATTCCCATCCACCAAATGCTGTGAAGCCATGCTTCTATCTTGCAAATGGCGGCTCCTTTATTAAGAAGACATATTTGGGAATTATACATTACAGCCAGTACGGCTTTTTCCAAGTTTTTATTATTGATTTCGTACATCTCAATGATGGATAAATCATATTTGAAGAGAAAAATTATACGTTGCAAATGGCGGCTCCTTTATTAAGAAGACATATTTGGGAATTATACATTACAGCCAGTACGGCTTTTTCCAAGTTTTTATTATTGATTTCGTACATCTCAATGATGGATAAATCATATTTGAAGAGAAAAATTATACGCCATTTGCAAGATAGAAGCATGGCTTCACAGCATTTGGTGGATGGGAATTACAATGTATATAGAGAAAGATTTGCGTTTAGATCGGTACTTGCTCAGGTAGCTCAGTTGGTAGAGCACTTGGTCTAGAGAACCAAGGGTCCCGGGTTCAAGTCCCGGTCTGAGCGTATAATTTTTCTCTTCAAATATGATTTATCCATCATTGAGATGTACGAAATCAATAATAAAAACATACTAATTTAGTTACACTTGTTTTCGTATAGATGTCATTTTGAGTGGTACGTGGTCAGCGTTCCACCTCATACAGACATCTAGGAAACCAAGGTAGTACTAGGACAGGAAAATTCGATAAATTTTGCTTAGAGGCCTTTTCATTCAGGCTTAAGGAATTTTTACGAGCCTGAAAATCTTTAGACTCGGGACCCACGGCTTAAAGTCCCTCCCGGAGGACTTGCTCCTTGGATTGGCATTTTTCCGTCTCCTACCAAAACATCCATCGACCCCGGGCGGGTTTGAACCCGCGAACCTTGGGACCAGAGGCAAGGAGCATAACCACTAGTCCACCGCGGCCGACTCAACTAATAATAAGAAGTACATTAATTTTCGTCTTTCAGCTCATTTATGCCAAGAAGATGGGGATGAGTAGATTCTCGGACAACGCCGGGTAAACAGCACGGGATATTTAAAAATAATTAGCCTACGATATAATTTTTTCCTACAACTTATTTAACTAAACATAAAACACATTGATTTTCGTATTTCAGCTCATTTATGTAAAGAAGATCGGGAAACGTAGATTCCCGGCCAAATGCCGGGTAATCAGCACGGGGTATCTAAATATATATATATTTTTAATTATTTTTCCTTTTGCTTATTCAACTAAACATATAAGGATATTAATTTTCATTTATTTAGGCGTAGCAGCGCACGCCGGGTATTAGCTAGTTATTTAATAAAATAGTTTTATAATTTGTTAATACATTTGCCTAATATCTTATATATAAGCCCATAGATTAATTCATTACAGTTTATTTGTTTCTTTGTATTTTGTTCTTATTCTCTTTTTATGAATAATAGATTCGACCTGTTATTCCTGTATGTATAGGCCTGCGTTCTTTCATTAGTTTGATTTCAACTGTTATCAATTTTTTTATATTATTAGACATTATTTCACTATTATTCAGTTCGACCAGATAATTAATTGTTTAGTATGTGTTATTATTGTATTTTTTGTATTTAAATGTAGCATGTGTTTTTGCTGGAGTGTGGAAGAAAAGTGGCCTTAACTCCACCAGGCTAAATAAGTCTATTCTATTCTACATTTTTTCTATTATCCAAAACCTATAAACCCTATTTCACCTAAGGTACATTAGGGTTATATTTTGTCAAATTTGTATCGTTATATAATTTTTCTTTTATCTAAAATTAAAGTTTTTTATGACTTTTATTTATAAAAACATAAAAAATCTGTAGTTCTTTTCTGTCATAATCACTTCTGTAGCGGGTGGTTTACTTAAACAGGCGATGTTATTTAGAAGACATAGCCTATAATTTCAAATCTTTCATTCCAGAACAATGGACAATCAAAATATAATATGTTCTACACTTTGATTGCCAAATCCACAATTACAGCTTGAATTTCCTATGATGTTGAATCTCTGTAGATATTGGCCAAGTTTTCCGTGCCCAGTGAGGAATTGTGTTAATATGAAATTTGGAACAATGTGTTTGCATTTTATTCTGTCATAAATACTTAGAAAGAACAGTTGTCTTATTAATGTGCCTATGGTACTATTGAGCCACACATTGTTCCATCTTGCTGTTATATATTCCTTTATATGTGACTTTAGGAAGGAAATATGGCAAAGATCATGTGCATACTGTAAACTGGAATCTGCTGCAGACTTGGCTAATACATCCGCACGTTCATTTCCTAATATCCCGTAATGCCCGTGTACCCACGATAGACAAATATGTTTAGAACTTTGCTTCATTTGTCCCCTAATCTCGAAAGCTATTTTGTTATTGTTATATCTATCATTAATTGCTTTCAGGGCTGTTTGTGAATCACTGTGTATACGAGACCTTATTTCATTTTTTTCACGCCATTTAACAGCTTCTTTTATGGCTAATAATTCTGCCTCAAAAATGGAACATTGTGGAGAAAGTTTGAACAAAGCTGAGGAAATTTCTGACGAGTTCTCATAAATTACAAAACCACATCCGACTTTAATTTCTTCTCTTCCATCTGTGAAAATGGAATATTGCTGAATTTCTTTGCAGGAGTCCATAATGAAGTGTGTGTGTTCAGATTTGACGTAGAGAAATATATAACTTGCTAGTTAAAGGTAGATCGGTACAGGAAATAATGAATGACCTCTGAGATCACAGAATACTTGTAATAAGTTATAATCTCACTCGCTTTCACTAGCAATTTTTAGGTTATGGACAGATATAAACACCGTAGATGTAGTTCCAAGTTATGCGGACAAATTAAGCCTCCCCACTCTCAACCCACCCATATAGGCAATATCGATTTGAATACAATTTATCTATTTACTAATATAAATTACTTACTTACTTACTTACTTACTTACTCACTGGCACTATCGAACCCGAAGGTTCATGGCCGCGCGGACATAAGCTCTCCATACATCCCTATCCTGAGCTAATGCTATCCAATCATTCCCTGTATAATCTACTTCCCTCAAATCATAGTTAATGTTGTTCTCCCACCTCATTCTCGGTCTACCAACTGGGCGTTTTCCCTCTGGCTTTCCTACAAGAAGTTTCCATGCACGTCTTTCATTCCCCATACGTGCAACATGTCCTGCCCATCGCAGTCTACGAGACTTAACTGTTCTTATTATATCTGGCTTCCTATAAAGACCATGTAGTTCATTGTTATGTAGTCTTCTCCATTCACCTGTCTGTTCATCTCTCTTTGGTCCAAAAATTTTCCTAAGAACTTTATTCTCAAATACTCGTAATCTCCTTTCCTCCCTTAAAGTAAGAGTCCATGTTTCGCACCCTTATAATATAACTGGTAGAATAATAGTTTTATATATTTTCAGCTTAACGTTTTTTGAAAGGAGTTGGGACATCAAAAGTCTCTGCAATGCATAATAGCATGCATTTCCAGAATTGAGCCTATGTTTAATTTAATTTTGCATCCCATTCCTATTTGTGATTATTGTTCCTAGGTATTTGAATTCAGCCACTTCCTCAAAATTTCCCTCATTTGTCATTAGCTGTCCATTTCCATTATATACTGAATTTCTACGTGTGACCATATATTTCGTTTTACTGATATTTACTTCCAGTCCTAATTTCTTAGTGTTACTCAATAGTGTGTGCGGGTTGGCCTTTAGTATCTCCTCGCTATCGGCCAGTAGTACAACACCATCAGCATAAACTAACAGCTTATTAATACCATTGAGTTGTAAGCCTTCCTCATTCTCTAAAGACTCAATGGCATGCTCTAGTACAAAATTAAATAGTAGAGGAGATAGTGCATCTCCTTGCTTCAACCCATTCTGGATTTCAAAAGTGTCTGATAACTGTTTGCCTACACGCACCCTACTCTTTGAGCCATTTAGACACATTCGTATAAGTCTAACTAACTTTTTAGGAATTCCGAACTCCAGCAGGATACTATATAACTTCTCCCTCTTAATTGAATCATATGCTTTTTTGAAGTCTACATATAGTTGATGTACAGTACCATTATATTCCCATTTCTTCTCTAAAATCTGTCTTAAACTGAAAATCTGATCTGTTGTAGACCTGCTTCTTCTAAATGCACATTGATGATCTCCTAGAATGTCATCAATATAGGGAGTAAGTCTGCTTACTAATATATTTGTTAGAATTTTGTACGAAGTTGCAAGTAGTAGTAGTAGGACTTTATTAGACAAAAAGTAAGATATTTACAATAGTATTTACAAATATGGGTCGCACGGGCAGTAAGCCGTACGTGCTGTTGACAGTCCGTTACAATAAAGTAATAATTGGTACTAGTGTAAAGAAAAATAAACAACAAAAACAGCAATAACATTACAATTACATAAAGAAAACACAATAATATTACAATTAAGTAATAATGAGATGCCCCTGTAGTTGTTGCAATCAGTTTTATCTCCTTTCTTATAAATTGGTATGATAATTGATTCCTTCCATTCATCTGGAAGAGCTTCTTTTTCCCAAATCATACTAAGCAACCAGCGTATCTTGTCCATCAATTTTTCTCCCACTGGTTTTATCAGTGCTGCTGGTATTATCATTATTTAACACGTCCATATGAGAATAAACTAAAGAGGTTTCGCGGCACACCGGTTGGGAACCACTGCTATAAACAACAAATAGCCTTCACAGTTTATGATATCATCAAAACATTTTGCTGAACGCTTCTAATTCTGGCATGTAGAGGGGAGATAAATATCAATGATAGGGATGTTATCTCTAATCCCCCCCCTAAAGTGTGTAAAATATAGCACCTGTTTTTATTAAAATAATCTTTCTGCCATCTCTCTTCTGTACAGGGGGTGATATTGATAGTGGCAATTATTATCATTAAGAGCCAACACGAGGGTTTATTTATGTCATAAATAACGTCCCCACTCGATCGATACATACCTATTAAATTTAGCCAGCAGAGTTCTGCTGCTATCCAATATGGTTTTATGTGTGGACTATGGCTTAATACCGCATGGATAAAGTAACTGTACTCTAGAAGTGGGAAGTAGATACCATGATAACAAAGTGTGGTGTGGGATTAATCTGTATCCTGGAATATCAGCACAATGCAACCGTGTTTCCGTTAACAACACTTTTATTATGACCAAAACTCAGTTATGAGAAACATATAAGTACTTTTATGGTTTTTATGCAAGAATAGATAAAATCATGTAAGCTTTTTTACCTAATAATTAAATTCAATTATACTAAAATAAGACAGTATTTATTTCATTTTTAGAAAGCAATGGGCCACCGCTGCGGTCTCGAGGAAGCGTGCTGCTTCATCACACAGCGGACCAAGGTTCGATTCCCGGTCGGGACAGGCTCCTGGGTGAAGTTTTTTCGGTTTTTTCGGGTTTTTTTCCTCACCTGTAAGACAAATTTCAGGAAGCTTACGGCCCAATGGTCCCTGAAAATCATCGTTCATCAATATCATTCTCATCACTTCACCGGCGTGGAAAGCAGTGAGAAGCTACCACACCTATAATTCCCTAGAAAAGCTGCAAAGCATAGCATGAAAATGCTATGATTGCAATGAAAGACTTCCCTTGGAAAGAACACTATAGAAGAGAAAGGAATAAGTTATATATATATATATATATATATATATATATATATATATATATATATAACACATACACACACACACACATATATATATATATATAAAGTCCACCGCTGTAGTCTCGAGGTAGCGTGCTGCCTTGTCACGCAGCGGGCCCGGGTTCGATCCCCGGTCGGGACAGTTTTTCTGGGTGAGGTTTTTATCGGGGTTTTTCCTCACCTGTAAGACAAATGTCAGGAAAACTTTAAGGCCCAAACGGTCCCCGAAATCATATGGTCATCATCATCATAATCATCATCATAATCATCCTTATCATTATCATCATCATTGTAGGTGTGGTAGCTTCTCGTTACTTTCCTTCCCGTTACTTTCCACACCGGTGAAAGTAACGAGAAGCTACCACCACACCTACAATTCCCTAGTAAAGCTGGAAAGTATAGCATGAAAATGCTATGATTGCAGTGAAAGACCTGTCCTCGGGCAGAATTGCTATGGATGGATGGATATGTTATAACTATTTTTTTTTACATTTAGCAATGAAGGATATATATATATATATATATATATATATTATATATAATATGCCTACTGTATGTATAAAATTACCGCTACCTCACATGATAAAGAATATATATATATATATATATGGTATAAGAAAAATAAATGCCTGGACGGGATTCGAACCCGGAACTCGGTGAGTCTGTACCTCAGCGTGTTATCCATTACACCACCAGCCGAATCCAATTCAAACACTTATTTTTCTTATATATATATATTATGTCCACCGCTGTGGTCTCGAGGTAGCGTGCTGCCTTGTCACGCAGCGGGCCCGGGTTCGATCCCCGGTCGGGACAGTTTTTCTGGGTGAGGTTTTTATCGGGGTTTTTCCTCACCTATAAGACAAATGGGAAAACTTTAAGGCCCAAACGGTCCCCGAAATCATATGACCATCATCACCATCATCATCCTTATCATTATCATCATCATTATCGTCATCCTTCACCGGTGTGGAAAGCAACGGGAAGCTACCACACCTACAATGCCCTAGCAAAGCTGCAAGCATAGCATGAAAATGCTATGATTGCAGTGAAGGACCTGCCTTCGGGTAGAATTCTCCATTATTACTAGATGTCGCGAGAACTCGGTCTTCACTGCCATCTAGTAGCTGACTATAACAAGTAAGCAAATTAAAGAGAATAATTTTTTACTTTATAGCAGTGACGCTTTATCGATGTTATAATTAAATGTTTAACATTGAGCAATACAAGCTTAATATGGTATATATATATATATATATATATATATATATATATATGTGTGTGTGTGTGTGTGTGTGTTTGATCTCGTGCTCATGTATTAACGCTTTAGAGGCTTTTTTTTTCGAAACTAAACTCGCCATGTAATAACAGTCAATTAATTAAACTAATATGGAATTTGTTTACCAACAATATCGCACCATTAGAACTGAGGGTTAATCTGAATAAAAAATTGAATATCGCTCAAGCTGTGCCAATTTTCTATTTTTCGCAACGAAACACGGTACATTAAATCAAACTGAAAATATTTTATCCAAATATCAGCGAAATACTATAATTAGAAATGGGGTTATCCTGAAAGTCGTAAGTTGAAAATCACTCTAACAGCCACCATGTTTTTTTTATTTTTTTTTTCTCAGTAGGCTTCGCACACGATACGTTATATTTTGTCATCATCATCAACAGCATTCACGGATTAAGCCCATGTGGCTTGTTCCGGTCTCGTAGATTCTCATTCAAAAAGTTGAATCCATCTCTTTTTCGATCTACCAACATTCCTGTTTCCTTTTGGTTTGTAATTAAGTATAATTTTTTATATGCTTTCACCTTTCTTTCTTTGAATAAGTTCTTTCCAGTTTTTTCTAGAGTATTTTATTTTATCTAAAAGTTTAAAAAAAATATTTAGCTCATTTCCAATATGTTCACTTGTTTAACTGTTTATAATTAGTATAGTGTATATCTATATTTGTCAAATATTTATTTGTATTTGTGCTGGTTGAGTGGAAGAGAGGGTCTTATGGCCTTTACTCTGCCAGAATAAATAAAGTATTATTATTATTATTATTATTATTATTATTATTATTATTATTATTAATAGTATTATTATTATTCTTTTATCTAGAAGTTTGCAGCCAGCTACACTTCTCAGACATTATATTTTGTAAACCAACAAAATTGGACTACAAATTCGACTTGCTGAGAAATTCGCTTAGTTTCCGCATTTTCTGCATGACGGACATTAAAAAAAACTTATTTTCTTCCATTATAATTTAAATTTGTATTACGTATTCATTTGCTTTGTATGAATTAGTAAATACATTCATTGGTTGGTTAACATACTTGCTTGTTCATTTGTGTTATTCAATTGAGATAACAAGAAATTACGTCATGTACATCTACTGAGCTTCTGGGTGCGAGCTTTATTGAAGCATAAGCTTATTTATATCTGTATAACTGAAGCTGCTAATTACAGTGTTGTCTTTGAAGCTCGAAGCGAACATATGTTCCTCACAGAATACATCTTCTCTCTCATCTTATAAAATTTCAGGGGTATACAATTCATCTATGTGAGTTAAGATTCATATTTTGTATTTTTTAATAATCAGGAGTAAATTAATGTTTGTCCCGCACCGTAGCCGAGTGGTTAAGGCAGGAAGCCTCGGCGCAAAGCTACGGGACTTGCGTTGGTTCGAATCTCCATGGGGGAAAAAAATTCTCATGCTATTTCGGCCAGTATGGAACCGGTGCCCATACAGCATCGTGAGACATTTGGGTAGCTACAATAAGTAGCGGTTCCAGGTTGAAAAAACCAGCTATAACGGCTGGGGGACTCGACATGCTGACCACATGTCACCCCTACACTGGCTAGATGATCTCTGTGATTAAAACACGTGGATGTGAGACCAGCATCCGACTGGTAGGCTAAGGGCCTTCTAGGCCTGTCGCGCCATGGAATTATTATTATTAAATTAATGTTTATGTCCCGCGCCGTAGCCGAGCGGTTAAGGTAGGAAGCCTTGGCGCAGAGCTACGGGACTTGCGCTGGTTCGAGTCTCCATGGGGGAAGAAATTTTCTCATGGCATTTCGGCCAGTATGGGACCGGTGCCCACCCAGCATCGTGAGGCAATTGGGTAGCTACAATAAGTAGCGGCTCCAGGTTGAGGAACCAGCTATAACGGCTGGGGGACTCGACATGCTAACCACATGTCACCCCATCACTGGCTGTTGATCATCTACCTCTGTGATTGACACATATGGATGTGAAGGGCCAGCAGCCAGCTGGTAAAAGGGCAACCGCTGAAAAGTGGAAAGACCCTCAATCGGAAATTAATGTTTATCATAAGTAATGCCACGAGTGAATTTATCTAGAGGATTTGGAAATCAAGAGTGGTATTTGTTAGGACTATTTAATGAATAAAATTAACTTGTTTACTCAAAAATCATTATTTAAATATACTTATTTTATAATATCATCATCATCATCCTTCGCAGATTAGGTCATTGCCTGTTTCGATCTCACGTCTATTCAGCCCAACGCTTTCTTCATCTTCCTACCGATCTTCGTCCTGCAGGATTATACATCAGTGCCATCTTTGGTATGCTATCCTCTGTCATCCCTTTAAGATGTTCTTTCCAATTTTTCCTGTGTTCTTTTATTTGTTGAAGAAGTGGTTATACTTTAGTTCCTGTCTAATAGTCTAATTTATAATGTGTTCTTCTCTTGTATAACCTTTCACAGCCCGTAGGAATCTCATTTCCGCTGCCTGAATTTTTTTTTCTTTTTCCTTCAGGACCCAGGCCTCACTTCCATACATCGCCACTGGTAGTGCCATTAATTTAACACTAAACAAATTGTATAATATTTATATATTTATTGTAAACGGCAATGTTTGTAAACAAATGAGATATGTTTGGTTATGTTTCATTTTTACATTCACTGCAACTTGATCATATTTTTTATTGCCAAATAGGATCGCAATATTGTAAGAATGCACCCTAGTGGAGAAATAATGAAACACATCAAACTGTATATTATAACCAACATTATAGGTAATTAATCATTTTTTAGGAAACAACTCAGTAAAATCAGTATTTAAAAACACAATTATTGAACACAACAATTATCAAATTGTAGTTCGATGGAATCTGTTCATTATTTGCTATATTCAACGTACTTGTTGGAGAGTCAGTCACTGCAAAATAATTCTCTGATCTGTTCAGAGTATTAAAATAGGATGAGCTTTCTTAATTTTGGTAAACAGATTTCGATAAATTTCGAGGTGAAACACGACTGTGGTTGGTTGTAAAACAAAATTCATTCAAACGTGATTCGTCATTGATTCTCATTTGGGGCATATCATATCATCATTTACATTTTAGTAGGATCTGTCGCCTGTAGCTTACTCAAGGTGATCTTGGTGAACCCACCTGCGCCGTGAACTTCCTAAATCTCCCTGTTTTTTGATATTATAGAGATAGTTTGGGCAATCTTCCTTTTCCCATCCTCAAAACATGTTGTTTCGAATTTTGTTGATATTTTGTTATGTCATTTAATATATTTTCAACTTTAAATTTATTTCCTGATATCAATATTTATTTGATGATCTAGCTTTGTGAATCTAAGAAGTGGTCTCGAAAATCTCGTATGTGCTGCTTACAGTTTCTTTTTCTCTCACTGATTCAGGACCCAAATCTTCCTTCCAATTTAAGTGCTGGTCTTGAAATAATATTATATAATATTAATTTGGTTTATGTTCACATTGATTTTTCCAAAGTTCGCTTTTATTATGTCATTTAATTTATTGTATTTTTCTAATTCTATATCTAGACTATGTCCCTTTTATTTTCTGAAACTATTCTCAGCTGGCAGTCCCAGCACCAAGCTATAGGTTCGTAGCCCATAATAGGGCATTTTTCATTACTCGAAAACCACTCAAGGGAAATACTCTGATGGATCTTTAAAGTTAACGACCAGGCTATGAAATTGTTTGATCAACATTAGTAAAATGTATTATAAAATTACGTTGTGATATTAGTCATAAAAATAAAGTAATAAAATTGTTACCTAATAGGTACATCTCCTCACGTTTCACCTAAACTATTAATTCTCTGTAGGCCTTTCGGGACTAGACCCATCATCACCAGAAAGAGCAGGATATTGTATGTATCTACTCATCCTGAATGCAATACTAATATAGCATCAAGGGTCAGTAGATGCACATATCTCTCCTGCTCCTTCTCCCTATGATGGCACTAGTCCCGAGATGCCTACAGTAAAAAAAAAAAAGTAAAATGATCCCACAACAGGCCCGGAGACCTTAGGGGTAGTAGGAGGTTAAGGCTCCCACTTTTTCTAGACAATCGGCACTTTATGTCAGCCGGGTTGTCAGCCCTGCGTGACGGCCGCCTTTACCCACAGAACAAGCGTCTTGTACTCATTTCAGTTAGAGGCTGAGTCGACTCCAGGGCCATAGTGCCGCCAGAGGGTTTGGGTCAGTTTAAAAATCCTGACCCCAACGGGACTTGAACCCTCGACCCTCCGGCTTGTACCTCAGTGCCTTAACCACTACGCTGAGGAGACAGACCTGTTAGATAACTATTTTATAATTTTATATCTTCTTCTTCTTCTTCTTCTTCGGCTTTCCCCCACTTACAGGTTTGCCGTCGTCAGTTTCCATTTATCTCTATCATTTAATTTTCTCCCTCTTCCAAATTTCTATCATCCATTATTGCTCTGTGTAGGTTTTCCATTTCAATCTTGGTCTGCAATGTTTATTTCTTCCAGGGGGTGACTATTGGTATATATTTTTTGGCCATCTTTCATTTTCCATTCTTTGTACATGGCCATACCATTTAAGCGTTTTATATTAAAATTGTAATTTTATAAAATAATTGTCCCGCCCCGTAGCCGAGCGGTTAAGGTAGGAAGCCTTGGCGCAGAGCTACGGGACTTGCGCTGGTTCGAGTCTCCATGGGGGAAGACATTTTGTCATGGTATTTCGGCCAGTATGGGACCGGTGCCCACCCAGCATCTTGAGGCAATTGGGTAGCTACAATAAGTAGCGGCTCCAGGTTGAGGAACCAGCTATAACGGCTGGGGGACTCGACATGCTAACCACATGTCACCCCTACACTGGCTGTTGATCATCTACCTTTGTGATTGACACATGTGGATGTGAAGGGCCAGCAGCCGGCTGGTAAAAGGGCAACCGCTGAAAAGTGGAAAGACCCTCAATCGGATAAAATAATTAATATTTGCATTTTAAAAAGATGGCTCAGCGCCAAACCATTGATCCCTTAGACCACAGACAAGGATTCTGTGACTCAAAGTGCAGGAACCTGTGGCACATTTGTAAACATGAGCTGTTCCTGAACGTTCATTGTACAGTATCTCGTACAATATTGAGACTCAATATCGATTGAATTATTACTGCACACTGAACGCTCCTGTGTCAGTAGTTGCTGTATTTTGAGTAGCAGGATGTCTCTCCTGAACATATGTCTGGTACCCATTTCCGTCAGTGTGTTTGCTGACCTTAGGGACAAGGTGCAGGCAAAATATTCATGTCAGTTTAAAAGTCCTGATTCCATCGGGTATCGAACTTGTGATCTTCTAGCTTGTATCGTATTTCCTTAACCAACTACGCTAGGGAGTGCCCCAAAATTAATTTGCCAACAGCACGATGTGTTCTCAGTTAATAACTATACTTAATGTCAGTACTAATAAAATTCATTGTTAAAACCGTTGAGGTGGAGAGTCATAAAATAAAATAAATTAAATTGTACCTTTTTAGGTAAAATCCGTCGTCCTCAACTTATAAAATATGTAATCTTTATGCCTGTAAGCCTTTCAGAACATTCGTTCCATCTTCAGCAGGTCCCTCTTCGCTACAACATCATACTGAATGTTGTAGCGAAGAGCGACCTGCTGAAGATGGAACGGATGTTCTGGAAGGCCTACAGGCATAAAGATTACATATTATATAAGTTGAGGACGACGGATTTTACCTAAGAAGGTATATTTTAACTTATTTTATTTTACACTTAATGTGCCTTATCTGCGGTGTTAGGTCGAGAATAGGTGTATTCAACATGGTATAGCAGTTTAATTTTATGTATGTATAAATCCTACATCCCGTGTGGGGACATTGGTGTTCCCTAGCGGGAGTTTCTTAACAAGGCTAATTTAGTTAAAATTATTTACCTACAGACGTCAACGAGTGACATGTGGTTAGTACATCGTCCCAACGAGACATTAGTAGGCAACTAAGCTATTACTTGGATGGATAAATAATTGGTTAAATTTTGCACAGAGGTCTTTTTATTCAAGCATGCGGTTCTTATACTAGCCTCAAATTATTTGGACTCGGGACCCACGTTTTAAACTCATTCCTGGAGGACTTCTCTCTTGGATTTTTCCATCCTAAAAATTCATTCACCCCGGCCGGGTTTGTACGCGCGGCCCTCCGGACTAAAGACAAAGTTAACTTACCACTACTTACTATTATTATTATTATTATTTTATTATTATTATTATTATTATTATTATTATTATTATTATATTATTATTATATTATTATTATTATTATTATTATTATTATTATTATTATTATTATTATTATTATTCAACAATAATAAAATGCAGGGTAAAACTCCGTTGATGTATTACTCATAAATTAAAATTATAATTTTTTTAATGCCCCGGGTTGTCATTTCGACATTCCTGGTGTTCTCTCCTGGCATGCCGTACTTGTAACCCACTTCTGAGGTTGGGGCGCCTGAAAGGTGGGATTACACTGCTTCGATGATATGAGAGTTTATGATGATGGTAATGATGCGCCAGGAGAGGCCTTAAAACTAAACTTAATCTAATTAGGCGAATATAATATTGATGATAATGATGGCCAGATGGTGTTCGGGGACCGTTTGGGCCTTTAAGTTTCCTGACATTTATCTTACAGGTGAGGAAGAATCCCGGAAACGTGTCCCGACCGGGGATCGAACCCGGGCCCGCTGCGTAAAAAGGCAGCACGCTACCTCGAGACCACAGCGGTGGGCAAAATTATAATATAAAATTATAAAATTGTTACCTTATAGATCTTTCTTCTCAACTTTGTAAAACATTAATTCACTGTAGGTCTTTCGGGATTGGTCCCATCATCAGCAGAGGCAGGCTATAGGGCTATATCTACTGACTCTGAATGCATTATTATTATTATTATATTATTATTATTATTATTATTATTATTATTATTATTATTATTATTATTTAATTGGATTGCATTGCAGAGACTTTTGATGTCCCAACTCCTTTCAAAATACGTTAAGCTGAAAATATATAAAACTGTTATTCTACCAGTTATATTATATGGGTGCGAAACATGGACTCTTACTTTAAGGGAGGAAAGGAGATTACAAGTATTTGAGAATAAAGTTCTTAGGAAAATTTTTGGACCAAAGACAGGTGAATGGAGAAGACTACATAACAATGAACTACAAGGTCTTTATAGGAAGCCAGATATAATAAGAACGGTTAAGTCTCGTAGACTGCGATGGGCAGGTCATGTTGCGCGTATGGGGAATGAAAGGCTTGCATGGAAGCTTCTTGTAGGAAAGCCAGAAGGAAAACGCCCAGTTGGTAGACCAAGAATGAGGTGGGAGAACAACATTAACTATGATTTGAGGGAAGTAGATTATACAGGGAATGATTGGAAAACATTAGCTCTGGATAGGGATGTATGGAGAGCTTGTGTCCGCGCGGCCATGAACCTGCGGGTTCGATAGTGCCATTGAGTAAATAAGTAAGTATTTAATTGGATAATGAGATTATATTTTTGACTTCCCTTGGGATAAGATGTGCTGCAGATGTGAAAACGTCACATTAAACAGTTGACGAGCGAGCATCGTGTCACGTGGGAGTGCACTTGTTTCTCTAATTACTGGACCTGTACTCCCAAGCACCCACCTATTTCCACTTTCACTGAAAAGCCATAACCTAGTATCTAGTCATTCCACTTTCTCCTCCAATGTCACACAATTCATGCAAAACTGGCTGCAAATATTGTCCGTCTCATCATTTCCCCAGGGATTTTCATACACCACAGTCTCGTGGTAAGAATATTCATGAGGCTGTGATGCAGATAAACATGTTTGTTTATTTTCCTGTGTTAATTTATACCAATATCGCCAGTCGCGTGGTTATACCATGGTGTGAGCTTCTGTTTACTGTTCCTTGGATCCCGGGTTCGATTTTCTGTCAGATCACAAGAATTTTTCTTCTTCTCCTCCTTCACTCGCGGGCTAGGCAAACTACCTGTTCCGCCTCACAGTTGTTCTGTCCATCTTTTCACTGACCTTCTTATATCCCTTGATCCTCTTGACTTGTTAAATGCTGCTTTCTGTAATCTTGCTACATTAATTCTTTCTACATGTCTAAACTATTTTTCTCTATATTCTTTGATTTTTTTATTCAGTTGATATATATTTAACTCTGTTCTTATATCTTCATTCTTTATCTGATCTAATATTGTGCAGCCTTTTGTTCTTCTAAAGGAGTTCATTTCTACGCTTTGTATTCTACTTTGTAATATTTTGGTCAATACTCAAGCTTCGCTTCCATAAAGTAATGCACGAACTGCCAATGTTTCATAAAATTTCAATCTACAGTCCAATTCTGATAACTGTAGCCACCTTGGTGCGTGGCAGGAGGAAAGATTGCCGAGTGGGGGAGGGAACTAGTAGTCAAGCAAAAATCATTTCCTTATTAATAATAATAGTGACCTACATTGTTATAAAACGGCGCTATCCTGTAATGAACACTCTAAACTTACTAGACAACAAAACTATTCACAAACAAGAACTAGTAAATAAGAAAACTCAACGTGTAGTAACTATTATGTTTTCTAAACAGAGGGTAGTTGCTGGCAGTACCTGCAATTCGCCCCTCCCTCTTACCGCACCATACACACCTGAAAAGCGGCTGAAGAAGCCAGAACTGCACTGTAGTTTCTCTTATTGTTTTGTTCTTTAATGTGGATGCAAAGAAGTAACTGGAATGAGAACAAAAAGACTGGTGGAAATGGAGTGGATGGATAGAGAGCAGTGGAGATGGCAAATAAAACTTTAGGAACAGAAAGATGTGTATTACCCGTTTTAAGGAGTAAGCGCAGTTGTTGACGGAGGGCACTGCAGTCGTGTTTATGCAGGAATAGAACACGTGACACTGCTACCTTGAGTGCAGAGGGGAATGGGACGTGGGACGCTGACAGTGTACACTGCCTTATATGACGTCACGTGTAGCAACAAACAAGAGCTTCGCAATTTTTCCGCCTGCAGAGATATTTTGAACGACTAATAAACATTGAAAATCTGTACTTAAACAAAATTATTTATAAACAGTTACGTCTCATAGACAGCAATGATCAACACATGTGGTACGAATAGGGAATGGAAGAGGGGCACGAAAGCTTCCTTGTAAGAAAACCAAACGAAAAGCGCCCAATTTGTAGACCAAGAATGAGTGGGATAATACTAAACACTATATAATACCCGGCGTGCGCTGTTAGCTTAAATAAATGAAAATGTGCTTTTACGTTTAGTTGAATGAGTGAGTGGATAAAATGTATATCGTAATTATTTTTAGATACCCCGTGCTTTTTACCCGGCTTTGCCCGGGAATCTACTCATCCCGATCTTCTTGGCATAAATGAGATGAAAGACAAAAATTAATGTACTTCTTATGATTAGTTGAATAAGTAAAATGAAAAATAATTATAAATGTATATCGTAATTATTTTAAAATTCCCCGGGCTGATTACCCGGTCTTGTCCGGGATCTTCTTGGCATGAATGAGCTAAAAGACAAAATTCGTTATTGTGAGTTATCCGTAAAAGAATACCCGCCATATGCTGCTATGCTTGCACAGGAATCTACGAACTTGTCTCGATCGTCTTGTCATCAATGAAAGACAAAAATGGATATTGTGAGTTATCCGTAAGAGAGAAACATATGCTGTTACGGACGTTTTTTGTAGAGCTTTTTGAGATATTCACTTCTGTGTACATTGATTTTGTGTATTTGTTATGGTTTAGGCAGCGTAAGCCATTTAAGCGTCCAAAGAGCTACTTTTTTTTCACGTTTTCCACTACAAAAGGGCGATTTTAAGGGTGTAGGAGTTGAGTATCACAACTCTCTTATAGCCAATATTAATCCCGAGAATCTCCTGAACATTTTGCACAAAGCCCCATCATAATCGGATCAACGGTATGGCCGCGCATAAAGTACGAACGAACAAACAAACAAACATTCACTTTTATATATTAGAAGATGATTTGAGGGAAATAGGGGTGATTGGAAAAAGATTAGCTCTGGATAGGAGTATATGGAGAGCTTTATGTCTGCGCGGGCATGAACCTATGGGTTCGATAATGCCAGTGCATTAGATTATTATTATTATTATTATTATTATTATTATTATTATTATTATTATTATTATTATTTATTGGTATGAATTGTTGAGCAGTTTTCTGAACACCCTGTACATTTCCTATTTCAAGATGGGATCCTGATCAACAACCCACGACATAAGGCATATTTTCTGTCGGCAATCAGAAACACGCAAACCTCTAGGGATTCGGTTTTATCTAAGGATGATAAGGTTCAATTTAGCTGATGATAGTACAAAAATAGAACACACTGACATCCACAACACAAACAGCATGGGATAAGCCGATAAGGTGGTCTATTCTAAACAAATATTTAGGGGAGTCTGTCTACATTACCTTCTCCAAATAGGTCCTTTGCTTATCTAACTTACTTTTGATACACATGGAAGAATATTTATCGTTGACAGCACATTTACATCCTTGCAGCTAACAGAATGTACCCATTATAAATTATTACTATGACATTTTTAAACAATATTTGTATTTATTTTCAAGATTATAAAACATAATGCACATTTACCAAAAATAAAGAAAAATAATAGGCAAAGCATGTTGATTTAAACAGTTTCCATGCTCTGTTCACAAGATAACATTTTCTCCTTCCGCAACTAAGTTATCATAGTATGATTACAAGACTTAAAAATTAGAACAGCTATCGCCGTTTTGTTCTTTCGGTAACACATAACATGGCGTCAGGATTAGAAAACCCGCAAAACAGGATGTGTCGTGTTTGATCCAGGTGGAATCTCCTTTTTGTTTTCCGTGTTTTTGTTATTTATATGGACATATATTTAAAATAATGACATAAATAATAATAGATACGTCGTAGTAGAGCAGGTTAATCAAATGTTATTTTAATTTAACACATTTTATTTGAATTTAAGTTGGAATACATCAAAATTGCGATTTTGACAAATATAATTAATACTTACTTACTTACTCACTGGCACTATCGAAACCGTAGGTTCATGGCCGCGCGGACATAAGCTCTCCATACATCCCTATCCTGAGCTAATGCTTTCCAATCATTCCCTGTATAATCTACTTCCCTCAAATCATAGTTGATGTTATTCTCCCACCTCATTCTTGGTCTACCAACTCGACGTTTTCCCTCTGGCTTTCATACAAGAACCTTCCATGCGCGTCTTTCATTCCGCATACGCGCAACATGTCCTGCCCATCGCAGTCTACGAGACTTAACTGTTCTCATTATATCTGGTTTCATATAAAGACCATGTAGTTGATTGTTATGTAGTATTCTCCATTCACCTGTCTGTTCATCTCTCTTTGGTCCAAACATTTTCCTAAGAACTTTATTCTCAAATACTCGTAATCTCCTTTCCTCCCTTAAAGTACGAGTCCATGTTTCGCACCCATATAATATAACTGGTAGAGTAATTGTTTTATATATTTTCAGTTTAACGTTTTTTGAAAGGAGTTGGTGGGACATCAAGAGTCTCTGCAATGCATAATAGCACGCATTTCCAGAATTGAGCCTTTGTTTAATTTCTTTGTGCATATAATTAATAGGGCTAGAAATAGGGGAACAAAGCTGCATCTTTATATATATATATATATATATAATGATTATGGATAACATCGAAGGTATAGGCAAAGAGAACATAAAACATAGAATTGAACTGAGTAGCAAAATAATATCATCATTAAATTCCATATGGTGGGATAAGCATATTTGGAAAGACACAAAAAAATATATTGGTAAAACATTGGTGGAATCTGTTGCAATGTACGGAAGTGAGGCATGGACAATCAATAAGTACTACAAGAATAGACTAATAGCTCTAGAAATGGATTATTTACGAAGAAGTGCCAGAAAGTCTAAATTAGAACGGGTCACAAATAAGGAAATCAGAAACATAATGGAAGCAGAAGAAAGCATAATTGAAAGAATTGAGGAAAAGGAATTAAAGTGGTTAGGACATGTTTTAAGAATGGAAGACGAGCGATGGCCGAAGCAACTATATGAATGGCATCCTGACAGAAAGAAGAAAAGAGGAAGACCAAGGTTAACATGGAAGGAAAACATGAAGACAGTAATGAAAGCTAGAGGGCTAAGCATCGAAGATGCCCAAGACCGTAGGCTTTGGAGGTTTGGCACGGGAAGACGGCAGCAGCTGTAAAAACCCGAAGATAGATAGATAGATATATATATAACTCACTGACACTATCAAACCCGTAGGTTTATGGCCGCGCGGACATAAGGTCTCCACGCATTCCTATCCTGAGGTAATTTTCTAATCATCCCCTGTATAATCTACTTCCCTCAAATCATGGTTAGTTATTTTCCCACTTCATTCTTGGTGTGTCAATTGGGCATTTTCTCTCTGGTTTTCCTACAAGAAGCTTTGATTCAACGAGACTTAACAGTTCTTATTTCTTGTTTCCTATAAAGATCATGTAGCTTACTGGTATGTAGTCTTCTCTCAGGACTATAGGCCTATTATAATTTTTAGGAGACAAATAATTTTATGTGACACTTATAAAGTTTTATTTCTAAGGTGATAGAATTTTATTTAGAAAATAATCATAATAAAACATCGATGCTTCGAGGCCCGGTGAGTCAGGACTTTTTAAACGGGTCAGTACAAAAAATAGGTAAAATGAATTATAATTTGGTATATCCATCCGTAGTAATTCTGCCCGAAGGCAGGTCCTTCACTGCAATCATAGCATTTTCATGCTATGCTTGCTGCTTTACTAGGAAATTGTGTAGGTGTGGTAGCTTCCCCTTGCTTTCCACACCTGTGAAGGATGATAATGATAAGGATGATGATGATGATGATGGCCATATGATTTTGGGAACCGTTTGGGCCTTAAAGTTTTCTTGATATTTGTCTTACAGGTGAGGAAAAACCCCGAAAAAACCTCACTCAGAAAAACTGCCCCGACCGGGGATCGAACCCGGGCCCGCTGCGTGACAAGGCAGCACGCTACCTCGAGACCACAACGATGGACAATTTGGTATACATGACCTAAAAATCATGATATAAGTAATATGGACCCTGCAAAGTTATCTATGTATCATGAGAAAGAAAAACAGAATTCCAAACTTAGCAAAGTAATCGTATTGAAGATTAAAATAAATTTCGAAATATAAGCTAAACATAGCTAATCTATCCGAATCTTAATCTACGTCACCCATAGAGAAATGTACGTCACCTTCATCCATCGAATTTTAAGGAAATAAATAAAATTATGTATGACATAGTAACGGAGCATGTCGTTAGATATCGTAAAACAATAAAAATAAATAATAGTTTTAAAAAAACTAAAAGAACACGCTTTATTAGAAAACTAAAAAATGAAAAAAAAATTTCCAATACGCTTGGGATAAAATTAAAGTGGTCAACAAAAAAATCATCTCCAACACACACAGAATAAAACTAGAGTTATCAACAAAAAGAAAATAATTTTACCATCAAAAGCGTGGGGTGCTTTTTATGATGTTTACATTTTCTTCTTAGAGAGCTTACTTTTACCAATATCTGTTTATTATCAAATATATTAATTGATATAGAGCACCCCACGCTTTTGATGGTAAAATTATTTTCTTTTTGTTGATAACTCTAGTTTTATTCTATATGTGTTAGAGATGATTTTTTTGTTGACCACTTTAATTTTATCCCAAGCGTATTGGAAATTAATTTTTTTTTTCATTTTTTAGTTTTCTAATGAAGCGTGTTTCTTTTAATTTTTTTAAAACTATTATTTATTTTTTATTTTTTAGTTTTAATATTTTAGAGAATAAGATAAAAATGTAAATATCTTTAAATTCGATACTATTGTAGTATGAGCTAAAAGTAATACTCTTCTATAAAATAAAACTCTCCCAGCCGGATCTGAACCAGCGACGTATGGATTACTGAAATTAGGCTATATACCACTAAGAGTTCACTGCTCTACCAACTGAGCTCTTACAACGATTGACTAAAAACTCGACAAGTCCGCAACCTATTATACCAGTTTTAATTTTTTTTTTATTTTCGGATGATTCTGGCCAGGATTTTAGAAACAAAATATGAAATTATTGTATTGTCACGGGTCCTCTATAAGTATACAAAGTTTCAAGTCGATCCAATGTTTCTAAGTGGGTGAAAATCACGTTGAAAAATTCCGTTACATTGATACAAAAACACTTTTCTTGATTTTCTGATGATTATGGCCAGGATTTTAGAAACTAAATATGATATTATTGTATTGTCACGGGTCCTCTACAAGTATGCAAAGTTTCAAGTCGATCCGATGATTTTAAGTGGGTGAAAATCACGTTGAAAGATTCCGTTACATAGATAGATAAATAGATAGATACAGGTCAAGCTAATATAAAGCGTGTAATAAAAAAGTGGTTGGTTCCTCGAACATACTCAGTCATATAATCGATAACATTCGATATAGTTTACAACCTGTGGCCGTGTAGTTCGTAATCTAAGGTCCATTCTAACATGTATAGCGAATAATTTCCCTATACCATTGTCCCCAAACACTTTTTTACGAGACTGTCTATAGGCAATTGTTTTAGGTTAATAATTACAGGAAGTAATTTTTTTCTGAATTAAAATAATTATATGTAAATTACGTGAGGAACCCAAGTTAAAATTGTTTAATATGATTATTATAAAATAAATGTACAACCATATCATACTTTAAACTACTTCTACGTCGCTTTGGATAATCATATCTAAATGAAATTGATGACATAGACATTGAATGTGGCCCCCACTAGTGACCCTGCTATCATCGCTGTCTGCAAAATATCCAACAATGAACCCATATCGACCACAAAAAATATGATTAAATTTAGTTTAGTTTCCGTATTGTTGCCCATTATTTTTCATTGTTGACATTGTTAACATGCACAAAACTTGTTGAGTTTCTCATTGGACTGTCACCAATTTCATTTAGATGCGATTATCCAAAGCGGCATAGTAGTAGTAGTTCTATATTTGTGAACACAGTGTATTTTATGTTTCTTGTTTAGTTCACTGCTGCAATCTCCAGATAGTGTGCTGTTTTGCCACGCAGCGGGCCCGGGTTCGATCCCCGGTTGACACAAGTTTCCTAGGTGAGAATTTTTTCAGGATTTTCCTCATTTGTAAGACAAATGCCAGGAAAACTTTAAGGCCCAAATGGTCCCCGAAATCATATGGCCATCGCAATCATCATCATTCATATTCATCTTAGGTTAAGCTTAGGATTAGGGACTCTCCTGGCACACCATTATCATCATCATCATCATCATCACCCATATCATCGGGGCAACGTAACCCCGCCTTCCAGGCGCCCCAACCTCAGAAGTTGGTTACAAGTACGCCATGCCAGGAGAGAAACCAGGAATGTCGAAAGACAAACCTGGGGCATTTGAAAAAAAAAAATAGTTTAGTTTCTGTATTGTTGTCCATTATTCTCCATTGTTGACATTGTTAACATGCACAAAACGTTTTGAGTTTCTCATTTGACTGTCAGCAATTTCATTTAGATACGATTATCCAAAGCGACGTAATAGTAGCTTAAAGTATGATACTATATTTGTGGGCACGGATTTTATGTTTCTTGTTTAGTTCACCGTTGCCGTCTCCAGATAGCGTGCTGCTTTTCCACGCAGCGTGGCCGGGTTCGATCCCCGGTCAGGACAAGTTTCCATCATCATTATCATCTTCTTCTTCTTCTTCTCTAAGGTATGGGCCTGTTGGCCCGTTCCGCTCCCCGGTGCAATATATGCTGCAGGTGCAGGTCGTCCTCCCAACGTCGTTTTGGTCTTCCTACATTTCTTCAGCCTAGAGGTTTATAATTAAACAGCTGTTTTGATAAAGTTTCCTAGGTGAGATTTTTTTCAGGATTTTCCTCATCTGTAAGACAAATGTCAGGAAATGTTAAGGACCAAACGGTCCCTGATCATGATCTGGCCATCATTATCATATTCACCTCATTACATTAAATTTAGGATTAAGGCCTCTCCTGGCGCATCACCAGCATCACCCATGATATCATTGGGGCAGTGTAACCCCGCCTTCCAGGCGCCCCTACCTCAGAAATTGGTTATGATACGCCATTGCCAGGAAAGAATACCAGAAATATCGAAACGGCAAAAACTGGTGGAATTGAATAAAAATAAGTTTTTCTTGTTATCGCGTTTTTTCCAAAAATTGTTTCTGTCTTCGTGTGTTTATATTGAAATTTGATAATAAACGGGAGTTTTCAGTGTAACAAGAATTCAAACACGTAAGCCTGTACAAACAGTGTGAACTGAATTTCTTAACATGATGTCACTTCGTTCAAGATAACCGTGTTAGTATATTGTGTGATAAAAGTTACAGACTGATTATATAAGATACATGATAGTGTTCATTTGTTATTTCCTTCCCTTCTTTTTTATTTTTTGTAGCTTTTTAATCTATTAATTTAATTAAAAGTGTTGCTCAATAAAAAATAATTATATTTCATAGGAAACTTCCTTTCTTAAGTGAAATTTGTTAAAACAATAAATTAAGTGAAAGAGTAAATTGTTTTTCTTATCTCGGGTTCAAATTCTTGTTTTAAAATGATTATATACCACTGTTCAAATTTATAAGTACAACAAAAATTAGAAAAACTAACAGAAGTATTAAATCTTCCCTTCTCTTCTTCTTCTACTACAAGGTTTAGGCTATGCAGCCTGTTCCGGCGAAGTTAAAAGTGGAGTCCATCTTCTACGTGGTCGGCCAACATCTCTTGTTCCTCTGGAATTATACAGGAAGGTTCTTTTTGGTATTCTTTCGTTGTTCATTCTCATTAAGTGTTCTGTCCATTTATTATTTTGGCTGATTTTATCTTCAATTTTACATATATTTAATTCTTCTCGTATATTTTCATTCCTTATTCTATCCGCTCTTGTGCATCCTTTCGCATTACGTAAAAAACAGCATTTTCGCAGTCTGTATCCTGCTTTTATCCCTTGATTTCATTATCCAATTTTCACTTCCATACAACAACAAAGGAACGGCCATTGTTTTATATAATTTAAGTTTCGTATCTTTCCTTGTTTTCCGACCTAAGGTTCTTTTTATGGTTCCACAAATAGCCTGAAATTTATTTACTTTATTTTCTATATCTTTATTTTCTCTATAAGTTATATCGCATCCTAAATATTGGAAATGTGATACTTGTTCTATTATTTTGTTATCCAGTACAATTTTTGATCTAATTCCATATTTACCAATAAATGCCATTAAATCTTCCCTAGTAGGCCTAAAACCCACGCTACAATTTGCCTTATAAAACTTCAGCAAGTCCTGTGCTATGTTATGGAAGTGAGGCGTGAACAATCAGCAAGTTACTGCCGATGGGATTACAAAGGTAATGAAGATGTTCTGAAAGAATTTCAGAAAGGATTATAGTCCATGAGGGCTAACTTGTCTAGAATATTTTAGAAAGAGAAAGAGAGTACTCACCATCTTCTTTCTCACTCATACACATATCTCTGCACGGTGACAGCGGTAGGGCAGACACTCCCTGCAGTGAACATAGATCAGTGGTGGGCATTCCCTTCTTCTAAACATTCTTCCTGGCAAGTTTCTATGTCTTCATTTTCATCGTCGTCGGTATCGTCTAAATTTATTTCAAACCGATTACTAATTCCGTCCATTAAACCGTCTGACTGCCAATATGACTCTTCAATCTTTTCAGTGTGTTCACACGCTCTTCTCCAATTTTCTGCAATCACTTTTAAGAGAGCACTCTGAACCAGTCGCCATTGACAAAAATTACCTGACACAAAAGTGACTCGACGGAGAGTGGGGGGGGGGGTGGAGATTTTCCAGCATTCCTAAGCAATTTCACAAGGGTAGCACATTGTGTTCTACCTCGTCGAAGGGGTGTAAGAACAGTTATCTCAGACACAAGGAATAGCAGAAATAATGCAACCGTAGTCCGCCTGCACCATCATCCATTTTATAAAACAATTGTCAGTTTTAACCTGAAAACTTATGAACTACATCGTTCTGCTGGACCGCCCCCCTAGATCCCAAAAAAGTGCTTCAATATCTCCCTCAAATAATACAAAAAAACTACCTGGCGCGACAGGCCTAACAAGGCCCTTAAGCCTACCACAGCCGATTGCTGGCCTAACATCACAGCCATATGTCAACTCACAGACCAGGGTAAGATGATAATCAGCCAAATGTAGGGGTGACATGTGGGCCAGCATGTCGATTCCCCCACGCGTTATAGCCTGTTTTTGTCAACACGGAGCCCGCCACTTATTGTAGCTACGCTACCCAAAATGCACTCACGATGCTGTGTGGGCACCGGTCCCACTATTGGCCGACCATACCATGAGAAAATGTCTTCCCCCCATGGACGACCCCCGAACAGCAGCCGCAAGTCCCGTAGCTCTGCGCCACAGGCTTCCGGCACTTAACCACTCGACAGAGTGCCGCCGGGACGGGCCACTCCCCTACCAAATAATGACTACAGTCTACTTCTCCCACCCTTGTTCTTGGACTTCCCTACTGGGCGTTTTCCCTCTGCTTTTTCCTACAACGAGTTTCCATAGCTCTCTCTCTCTCTCTCTTTCCCCATTAGTGCAACATCACGTTCAACAGTCCATAATCTGTATAACAAATTTTACAAAGAGGTGTCAAAAATGTATGGACAACGAAGGTGAACAGTTCCAGCACCTGTTTCACGAAAGTTGGTAAGTACGAAAATTTGTAAAACACTTACGAAAATGTGTGTGGTTGTATCACCGCGATCCTACGCTGTCCGTTGCCCGCCGCGAGTGCGTCAGCAGTGTATAGTGGAATCGCCGCGTCTGATGTCCAGTGCTATACTGATCGTACTGTATAAACACTTCAGACCAAAATATCATTCGAATGGGTCTTTCAAATTTGACTTCACGGTAAAAAGCCTATTTCTGAAAAAAGCAATTGGAGTGTGATGGTAAAAACTCAATCTACGATACAGTACTAGTATATAGAAGTTACAATGACAAAAGGATGGTATATTCAAGTATCAGCTTTTGGTCAAATAATGGCGTATATCTACGGTTGTGGAGAAGCTGCAGTTTTATTGAGGATTCTGTGTCACTATGCCGCCAACATAAATTTAAACAAAGTGTGATCCCACTAGAGGCCTCGGGAAGCCCTTGGGCTAGTGGGAGGTTAAGGCTCCCACTTTTCTAGACAATCGGCACTTGATGTCTCGCCTTTACCCCCAGAACAGTCTGGTCCTCATTTCCGTTAGAGGCTGAGTCGACCCCAGGGCCATATTGCCGCTGGAAGGTTTGGGTCAGTTTAAAAGTCCTGACCCCAGCGGGATTTGAACCCTCGACCTTCCGGCTTGTAGCGTAGTACCTTAACAACTACGCTACAGTGTGCAAAAAATGAAAAAAAAAAATTGTTGCAGAATGTGAATAACTATCCGATAGAAATAAATAAACAAAGATATATATATATTTATTTATTGGGGGGAAATCGTTTATATATATATATATATATATTTATTTATTGGGGGGGAAATCGTATATATATATATATATATATATATATATATATATATGGTATGATAAGAAAAATAAATGCGTGGATGGGATTCGAACCCGGAACTCTGAGTCTGTACCTCAGCGTGTTATCCATTACACCACCAGGCGAATCCAATTGAAACACTTACCTTTCTTAGATATGTATTATATTCTCCATTATGTATGTACAATTTTCCCCCCGAAAGATGTGAAAATGCCTTAAAATAAAGTGAAAAGATGAGCTCAAAATAACCTAAAATCGGCTATTTACAGTGTAAAATGTGTATTAGTCATTACTCTGACACTTAATACTAAAACCTGCTAACAAACAAGTGAACGCTATACTAATCTGGTGTACTAACTCGCCAATTTTCTCGCCCTAACTTGCCCAAACTAACGCTAACTTGCCCATCCAACACTAACTTGCCCATTATCTCACCATAATTTGCCTACTAATGAAGTAGGCTCTTGGGATAGAATTCCCTTATAGCTTATAAATGAGCAAATATGTTGGCAATTAGCTCTAGCGGGAACATGTGTTATCACATTGGTCAACACTACGTCGCAAGTTACTTCTTCTCAAATGGAATATTGACTGGTGGAAGGAAGCTGAAGTTTTATTTATCACTCGGTAGTTTTACGAGTTAACGTTTCAACACTATTTCAAAAGTTTTAAGTTATTCCAGACAACAGTATAGTTAAAATTTAAGAAGACTTAAGTATTACAATGAAAACAACGTTAAAAAAAGTTGTGTCTAGAATCCACAATGAGTTTGTTTTTACTGAAATGTGGAGCACATTCCTGTTGTTGCAATTAAAAATAGCAGAATTGTGTTGTTGTCAGTTATAAAAATTCTTGCATGAAGCAATGACGTAAGTCACTTTCACCAGGCAAGTCATTTTCGTCCATACAGTAGCAGGACTTGTGTTCGGGAGATTCCAAAGCCGGATCATTCAGGTTGAAGTGGGTTTTCTCAGTCATCAAGGAAAACTTTAGGTTGTGTTTTCGTTACCAAGTAATTATTAACATCCTAAATATATGTTCCCACATAGAAATACATTGTATCATGGAAATTTACATTTAATGACGAATGAGGGAAAAGTTGAAGAAGTGGCTGAATTTAAATACCTAGGAGCAATAATTGGAAATAGGAATGATATGCACAAAGAAATTAAACATTAGCTCAATTCTGGAAATGCGTTCTATTATGCATTATAGGGACCCTTGTCGTCCCAACTTCTCTCGAAAAAGGTTAAACAGGAGATATATAAAACTGTCATTCTCCCAGTTCTATTATATGGATGCGAAACATGGACTCGTACTTTAAAGGAAGAGAGAAGTATACGAGTAATTGATAATAAAATTCTTAGGAACATTTTTGCACCAAAGAGAGATGAACAGACAGGTGAATGGAGAAGACTACATAACAATGAACTGCATGGTCTTTATAGGAAGCCAGATATAATGAAAACAGTTAAGTCCCGTAGATTGCGATGGGCAGAACATGTTGCACGTATGGGGAATGAAAGACGCGCATGGAACCTTCTTGTAGGAAAGCCAGTGGGAAAACGCCCAGTTGGTAGACCAAGAATGAGCTGGGAGAATAACATTAACCATAATTTGAGTAAAGTATATTACACAGGGGATGATTAGAAAGCATTAGCACATGATAGGGATGTATGGAGAGATTATGTCCGCGCGGCCATGGACCTATAGGTTCGATACAGCCAGTGAGTTAGTTAATTGCTGGCCTCACATCCACATATGTTAAACACATAGTTAGGCGATCATGTAGGCAGAATAGGGGTGACATGTGGTGAGCATGTGGGGTCTTCCAGCTTTTATATCTAGTTTTTTCAACCTGCAGCGGCCACTTATTTTAGCTACCCAAATGCCTCACGATGCTGGGTGAACATCAGTCCCATACTGGCCGAAATTCCATGAGAAAATGTCTTCACTCATGGAGAACCAGCTCAAGTCTCATACCTCTGCGCCAAGGCATCTTGCATTAACCACTCGGCAACGTGCGGGACATTTCCACTTACCAAGCGTGCAAATTTCTTTGAAAAATAAAGCCAGGAAAGACTCTATAATGAAATTATACAAGACAATGGCAGTGCCTATTATTACTTATGAATCCGAAACATGGGCACTGACAACACAACAATCTGCCAGAATACAAGCTGCTGAAATGAGATTCCTCAGACCAATAGCAGAATATCAAAGAACAGACAAAAAATACAACACAGAAATAAGACAACAACTAAAAGTAGAGGAATTAAACACAACAATAGAGAAATACAGAACGAACTGGAAAGAACACTTGGCAAGGATGACTGAGAATAGAATACCAAAAACAGCATACAACTATTCACCACGAGGAAGAAGAAGTTTGGGAAGACCAAGGAAAAGATGGAAAGAGCAGCAATTTGGAGCCGGAACAGGCTAGTAAATAAGCCTAAACCGTGAAGAAGAAGAAGAAGAAGAAGAAGAAGAAAACAAATTTCATTGTCTTATTTACAGCTCTAAAAGTGACAAATAGCTTATCTTAATGAAGTGTCTGTTTTCTTTACAATCTCATTTTCAATAACGTTATATCATAACCTCTGTGAACTGTACTAGTAATTCCTGCAGGGGGGGGAGGCTGGATTTAACAGTCACACCATATAAATCATTCCAAATTTAATTATCTTCTTGGGAGATAGAATTATGGAAAACACGATATTTCATGCACACCAGCATATCAACACTGATGTAGTTTAAATTATTTTAAGTGACACATGGGGTGAGATAACAAACAGGCATTGTTTCTATTATCACTTTCCGATAAAGAAAGCCAGGCTTCAATTTGTTTGAGAAGACAACAAAGAACAGAGACGTTACTGCTATCTGATGGATGTTTCACGTAGTAAATATTGACAGTGGACAGTCGCCAGAACTCACAATGACAAGGTAAAAATATCAAGATCCGGCACCTAAAGTGATGACCTAAGGACCGTATAAATGGCAAGAGAGTAGTATATAAATACAATGACCTAATGGGTTCAAATCTTCATTCTGGACAATGCGAATAAATTTCCCGTTTTTTTAGTGAATTTGAAGGAATGTAGTCCACAGTTGTGGTCTCGAGGTAGTGTGCTGCCTTGACACGCAGCGGGCCCGGGTTTGATTCCCGGTCAGGACAGGCTCCTGGGTGAGGTTTATTTCGGGGTTTTACCACACCTGTAAGACAAATGTCAGGAAGCTTATGGCCCAACGGTCCCCGAAAATCATCCGGCCATCATCATCATCCTTCACGGTGTGGAAAACAACGGGACGCTACCACAACTATAATTCCCTAGTAAAGCTGCAATGCATAGCATGCAAATGATTGCAGTGAAAGACCTGCCCTCGGGCAGAATTACTATGGATGGATGGATGGATGGATGGATGGATATGTATTAGGATTATTTTATTGACTTAGGCTTTCACGGCCGGAGTTATTATGATGATCTTGTAGGAGATTTCCGGGCTGTTGGCCGTGATCTTGAGGCTTGTAGTTCGCCGACGTTTCGCCAGAGACTGCGTCCGGCATCCTCAAGACAACCCTTGAGGATGGCGGACACAGTCTGGCCAAACGTCGGGGAACTACAGGCCTCAAGACCACATCCAACAGTCCGGAAATCTTCTACAAGATCATCCTATGTATTAGGGTTGTTCTCAGAAAAATATTTTTGAAATATTCATTGATCCTACTTAGCAGACATTGAAAACGGCAATGACAAAACTGGCGAAGACAGGCTAGAAGACCCTTGGCCTACATTTTGGCTGCTGGCCTCACATCTACATGTGTTTATCATAGAGGTGGACTATCATCCGGCAGTAGAGGTGTGTCATGTGGTCGGCAAATGGACTCTGTCTTAGAACCCGGGGCTCACTCATCAGTGGGCTGAAGAAATGCTCACCACCTGTTACTCTAATAGCAGGTCGCAGAGCTTTTCACTTGATTTCTTCTTCAATGTTTTTTCCACCGTGTCCATAAAGTCTTTCCAACGTTACAACTTCCTATAAAATGAAAACTATAAACTTTAGAGTTGTGTGGTTTATGGCAGATGAAATACAAACTCTATTTTTTGTTTGTTCTTCATCATCATCATCATCTACCGTCACGGTTTAGACCATTTCTGATCTGTTCCGTCTCCATATTATAGTTGTCATCCACGACTTCTATCTCCTTGTGATTTGCAATTTGACATCTTATAATGTATCTTCTCTTCACTCATTCTACTAACATGTTCAAACCATTTATTTCTATATTCTTCTATTTCTCTTATCACACTATTTAGTCGGCCGCGGTGGACTAGTGGTTATGCTCCTTGCCTCTGGTCTCTAGGGTCGCGGGTTCAAACCCGGCCGGGGTCGATGGATTTTTTTAGGACGGAAATATCCAAGGAGCGGGTCACGCCGTAGCGTAGTGGTTAAGGCACTGAGCTATAAGCCGGAGGGTCGAGGGTTCAAGTCCCGTTGGGGTCAGGATTTTTAAACTGACCCAAACCCTCTGGCGGCACTATGGCCCTGGGGTCGACTCAGCCTCTAACGGAAATGAGTACCAGACGCTTGTTCTGGGGTAAAGGCGGCCGTCACTCGGGGCTGACAACCCGGCTGACATCAAGTGCCGATTGTCTAGAAAAAGTGGGAGCCTTAACCTCCTACTACCCCAAAGGCCTCCTGAGGCCTGTTGTGGGATCACTTTACCTTGGGGGCAACGCCGTAGCGTAGTGGTTAAGGCACTGAGCTACATGCCGGAGGGTCGAGGGTTCAAGTCCCGTTGGGGTCAGGATTTTTAAACTGACCCAAACCCTCTGGCAGCACTATGGCCCTGGGGTCGACTCAGCCTCTAACGGAAATGAGTACCAGACGCTTGTTCTGGGGGTAAAGGCGGCCGTCACGCAGGGCTGACAACCCGGCTGACATAAAGTGCCGATTGTCTAGAAAAAGTGGGAGCCTTAACCTCCTACTACCCCAAGGGCCTCCTGAGGCCTGTTGTGGTATCACTTCACTTTACTTTGGGGCACGCCGTAGCGTAGTGGTTAAGGCACTGCGCTACAAGCCGGAAGGTCGAGGGTTCGAGTCCCGGTGGGGTCAGGATTTTTAAACTGATCCAAATCCACCAGGCTAAATAAATAAAAAAAATAAATAAATAAAAAAACCTTCTGGCGGCACTATGACCCTGGGGTCGACTCAGCCTCTAACTTAAATGAGTACCATACGCTTGTTCTGGGGTAAAGGCGGCCGTCACGCAGGGCTGACAACCCGGCTGACATCAAGTGCCGATTGTCAAGAAAAAGTGGGAGCCTTAATCTCCTACTACCCCAAGGGCCTCCTGAGGCCTGTAGTGGGATCACTTTACTTTTAATATCCAAGGAGCAAGTCCTCCGGGAGGGATTTTACGCCGTGGGTCCCGAGTCTGAAGATTTTCAGGCTCGTAAAAGATCCTTAAGCCTGAATGAAAAGACCTCTAAGCAAAAATTTACCGAATTTTCCCGTCGTAGTACTACCTTGCTTTGGTAGATGTCAGTATGAGGCGGAACGCTGATCACGGACCACTCAAAATTACATTTATACGAAAACAAGTGTAACTAAATTAGTATGGTTTAATTCTTCCCTGTAGGGGGAGAGCGCCTAAATCTCTGTAAAGGGAAAACATAGGCTTTCAATACAATACAATACACTAGTTATTTGTAATTCCTCACGAATATCTTCATTCCTCCATTTGTCCAAAAGAGTACATCCTATCACATATCGTAGGAATTTCATAGCGGCTGCTTCCAGTCTTTTTTATTAAACTTTTGGTAAGAGGGCAACATTCCGAGCCATACAACAGAACAGGAATAGCTAAAACTTTAGGAGTGTGTCTTTACGAACTTTCTTTGCTAATGTTGTTCTAATTGTACAGCAAATATGTTGTAACATATTAAGCTTTCTATTAATATCTCTTGTCCTATCATTGCCTAGGAAAACTCCTAACTAATTAAAATCCATTACTTGTTCTATTACAAAATTATTTACTATTATTTTCGCTCTTATTGGATTTTTCCTATGAAATGCCATCACTTTAGTTTTACTTGAGGATATTTGTAAGTTGTATTCAGCAGCAATTTTCCCAATTGTTTTTTGTTTTAGATATAATCTAAAATGATGTCAAACCAGGAGAAAGCGCAATGTGTTTTATTGTACCATGATGTCATAATGAATATACACATTGTACCATATCTACCGTAGGCACATTAGATGTTTTGTGGGGCGACAAGAGATGCACACATGGAAGTACACTTACATTGCTTTAGAACAGAGCCGCCCAAACTTATTTGTATCGCGGGCCAAATGGAAGAAAGATCAAGGTGGCGCGGGCCATAGTTCCTATTATAGCTGTTGTAAATAATTATTATTATTATTATTTCCTAGGTTTCACAACATATTGCTGCATCCAATTAATCTACTGTCATTCTCTTGCACATCTCTGTCTTTCCAATCTCTATCATCCAATCCTTTTTCTCTCATGCTGCTTAAAATACCATCAATCCACGTGACCGTCCTCTTTTTCTTCTGCCAAGTGGCACCCATTCTTCAATTCTTCTTGCGGATCTGTCTTCTGTTATTCCTCTTACATGACCATACGATTTTAGTGTTTATTATTATTATTATTATTATTATTATTATTATTATTATTATTACAAGTTGCTGAAATGAGATTCCTCAGACCAATAGCGGGATATCAAAGAACAGACAAAAAACATAACACAGAAATAAGACAACAACTAAAAGTAGAGGAATTAAACACAACAGTAGAGAAATACAGAACAAACTGGAAAGAACGCTTGGCAAGGATGACTGAGAATAGAATACCAAAAGCAGCATACGACTATTCACCACGAGGAAGAAGAAGTTTGGGAAGACTAAGGAAAAGATGAAAAGAGCAGCAATTTGGAGCCGGAACAGGCTAGAAAATGAGCCTAAACCGTGAAGTTTATTATTATTATTATTATTATTATTATTATTATTATTATTATTATTATTATTATTATTATTATAAACGTGTGTTGATTTACTAATTTTCATGTTATCTCGTTATAACACATTTCAGAAGTTCTTGTTCCATTACTGATAGACTAACATAGCTAGGCGTACCTTTAGCATATTTTAATTCATTAGAATGTTACAGGTCCCTCCATGGTATCTTTACCTTGTCGTGGTGGAGTGGCTTGCGTGCTTAAATGATCCTGAGAGCTATGCCGGCGGTAGCATTGCTGCCGATAGGGTTACCCATGCCGGACTGGTCGAAGGTGATAAGCCAGACGAAAAAAGTACCTTGGGCGAAAGAGTGACGATCTTTCACCGTAAAAATACAACCGTCAAGAAATGCGGACATGGGTTCATCTGGGGTAAAATTTTCCGGAGGTCAAATAGTCCCCCATTCGGTTCTCCGGGCGGGGACTACTTCAGGGAACCCATGCCAAAGGCTCAAACACAGGGACATGTTCCTAGGAACATGGAATGTTAGGACTTTATACAATAGCGGGGCACTAGAGATATTAACGCGGGAATTGGATAAATCGCCCTTGGATATAGTCGCTTTACAGGAAGTTAGGTGGCCAGGAGAAGGTAGTCAGGAATCAGGAAGCTTTGCATTATACTATGGGGGTGCAGAAAGACCTGCATTTGGAACGGGTTTTTTAGTCAGAAGGAGGATCCTATCCGCTATCCGAGATATTAAGTTTGTTAGTGATAGGATATCATACATAATTCTAAAGGGTAAACGACATGATTTTATAATTGTAAATGTACATGCCCCCACAGAAGATAAAGATGACAAGATCAAGGATGAGTTCTATGAAGAATTAGAATGCTTATTTGATAGCCTTTCACGATATCATATGAAAATTGTCTTAGGAGATTTTAATGCAAAAGTGGGGCGGGAAGATATATTCAAACCAACAATAGGCAAATTCAGTCTTCATGAAGATAGTAACGACAACGGGGTTAGATTAGTCACATTTGCCACATCAAAGAATCTGATTGTTAAGAGCACAACATTTCAGCATAAGGATATTCATAAATACACCTGGACGTCCCCAGATGGAGAAACTCGGAACCAGATAGATCATGTATTAGTGGATAAACGCTGGCACAGTAGCATCATTGATGTTAGATCAGTTAGAGGGACAGACTGCAATTCGGATCATCATCTGGTCAGAGTGAAAATCAGACAACGGCTATCGCTTATGAGAGGAACGAACGCTAAAGATGATTCTGTAAAATATGAATTAAAAAACTTGAAAAATGATGAAATGCGGCAAGAATACCAAATCAAAATTGCTAATAGATTTGAAGTACTGGAATCTTCAGATGACAATGTGGCAAACGAAGAAGAAACTGATATAAATAAAGAATGGGAGGCTATAAGAGATACTATTAAATTGTCAGCATCAGAAAGCATTGGTTGTTTAAAAAGAGGCAAAACAAGAAATGGTTTGATGAGGAATGTGCCGACATTGTAAAGAAAAGAAAGCTAGCAAAAATGAAATGGTTACACGAGCCAAATGAGGTAAATTTAGAGCAATTGGGTAGTGTTAGAAGGGAAACCACCAAGTTACTAAAGAGTAAAAAGAGGGAATATTTGAGAGAGAAGATTAATGATCTTGAAATGAATGCAAAAAATAGGAACATTAGAGAATTATATCAGGGAATTAGGATAGAGAAGAAGGGGTTTCAGGCTAGAACAAACATAATTCGGAATGAAAATGGGGATATGATTGCAGATTCTAGGAGTATATTAAATAGATGGAAAGGTTACTTTAATCAGCTATTAAATGTACATACAGAACAGGACATTGAGGAGGATAAGTTACAGACAGCAGAAATGCTAGTCGCAGAGCCAAGTGCATTAGAGGTTGAAATGGCGATTGAAAAATTGAAGATGTATAAAGCATCAGGTTCAGATGAGATCCCAGCAGAACTGATAAAATCAGGTGGAGAAAAATTGATGGACAAGATACGCTGGTTGCTTAGTATGATTTGGGAAAAAGAAGCTCTTCCAGATGAATGGAAGGAATCAATTATCTTACCAATTTATAAGAAAGGAGATAAAACTGATTGCAACAACTACAGGGGCATCTCATTACTTTCAACTTCGTACAAAATTCTAACAAATATATTAGTAAGCAGACTTACTCCCTATATTGATGACATTCTAGGAGATCATCAATGTGCATTTAGAAGAAACAGGTCTACAACAGATCAGATTTTCAGTATAAGACAGATTTTAGAGAAGAAATGGGAATATAATGGTACTGTACATCAACTATATGTAGACTTCAAAAAAGCATATGATTCAATTAAGAGGGAGAAGTTATATAGTATCCTGCTGGAGTTCGGAATTCCTAAAAAGTTAGTTAGACTTATACGAATGTGTCTAAATGGCTCAAAGAGTAGGGTGCGTGTAGGCAAACAGTTTTCAGACACTTTTGAAATCCAGAATGGGTTGAAGCAAGGAGATGCACTATCTCCTCTACTATTTAATTTTGTACTAGAGCATGCCATTAAATCTTTAGAGAATGAGGAAGGCTTACAACTGAATGGTATTAATAAGCTGTTAGTTTATGCTGATGATGTAGTACTACTGGCCGATAGCGAGGAGATACTAAAGGCCAACACGCACACACTATTGAGTAACACTAAGAAATTAGGACTGGAAGTAAATATCAGTAAAACTAAATATATGGTCACACGTAGAAATTCAGTATATAATGGAAATGGACAGCTAATGACAAATGAGGGAAATTTTGAGGAAGTGGCTGAATTCAAATACCTAGGAACAATAATCACAAATAGGAATGAGATGCACAAAGAAATTAAACATAGGCTCAATTCTGGAAATGCTTGCTATTATGCATTGCAGAGACTTTTGATGTCCCAACTCCTTTCAAAAAACGTTAAGCTGAAAATATATAAAACTATTATTCTACCAGTTATATTATATGGGTGCGAAACATGGACTCTTACTTTAAGGGAGGAAAGGAGATTACGAGTATTTGAGAATAAAGTTCTTAGGAAAATTTTTGGACCAAAGAGAGATGAACAGACAGGTGAATGGAGAAGACTACATAACAATGAACTACATGGTCTTTATAGGAAGCCAGATATAATAAGAACAGTTAAGTCTCGTAGACTGCGATGGGCAGGACATGTTGCACGTATGGGGAATGAAAGACGTGCATGGAAGCTTCTTGTAGGAAAGCCAGAGGGAAAACGCCCAGTTGGTAGACCAAGAATGAGGTGGGAGAACAACATTAACTATGATTTGAGGGAAGTAGATTATACAGGGAATGATTGGAAAGCATTAGCTCAGGATAGGGATGTATGGAGAGCTTATGTCCGCGCGGCCATGAACCTTCGGGTTCGATAGTGCCAGTGAGTAAGTAAGTAAGTAAGTAGAATGTTACAGGCGTATAAGGGCCTCATAGAAAGTGATAGAGGGCCGTAGTTTGACAGCCCTGCTTTAGAAACTTTGAGAGAGTTTGTCTTGCATCTACCACAAACCACACAACTCTAACTTTTATAGTTTTCATCTTGTAGGGAGTTGTAATGTTGGAAAGACTTTATGGACACTGTGTATATTTTTGTTTCTGTTTGTGTGTGTGTGTTTTTTTTAGGTGCCGCAGTTTTGTTTCTTTTTCCCAACCAAACTCTGCATATAACAATTAATCCAGTCAAATGAAGTCGAGTCTGTTAACATGACTAATCGGACAATTAGAAGTGGGGGTCATCTGAAGCGAAAATATTAAAATCGCCCAGAGGTCGCAATTTTCGATTATTTGCAATTAATCATGGTATATTCCATTAAACATAGTCCCAATTCTGGAAATGCGTGCTATTATGGATTACAGAGACTCTTGACGTCCCAACTCCTTTCAAAAAACGTTAAACTGAAATATATTAAACTATTATTCTACCAGTTATATTATATGGATGCAAAACATGGACTCTTACTTTAAGGGAGGAAAAAAGATTACGAAAATAAGGTGCTTAGGAAAATTTTTGGACCAAAGAGAGATGAACAGACAGGTGAATGGAGAAGACTTACATAACAGTGAACTACATGGTCTTTATAGGAAGCCAGATATAATAACAGTTAAGTCACATAGACTGCGTCGGGCAGGACACGTGGCACGAATGGGGAATGAAAGACGTGCATGGAAGCTTCTTGTAGGAAAACCAGAGAGAAAACGCTCAGTTGGTAGACCAAGAATGAGGTGAGAGAACTACATCAACTATGATTTGAGGGAAGAAGATCATACAGGGGATGATTGGAAAACATTGGCTCAGGATAGGGATATATGGAGAGCTTATGCCCGCGAGGTCATGAACCTACGGGTTTGATTGTTCCAGTGAGTTAGTTAGTTAACGGTATATATATGCCTACATATATTTATGACATAGTGGCATTTAAAAACAAATTCAAAGCCCATCCGTGTATCATATTAAGATCTCTTTTAAGGATTTATATTGGCTTAATGCTGTTAATTTGTTAATTTTTGTATTAAAAATTTAATATATGAATTATTTTAATTACTTATTTATTAATTAACTATATAGCAATATTATATTATATTAAAAATTTATAAGACATTTTTACCCACTGGGTTATAAAATATGACCCTGTAAATTAAAACGCTGCTAATCCTATTTTCATTTTACATTATGTCTTATAAAATTCTTTAATTTTTTTATTTTTTATTTAAAAGGAAACTTCAGCTGGTTGTAAAGTTTTTTTTTCTATATATTGCAAGTATTTGTTTGAAATATGGGTTTGGAACTTTCTAAAATATCTGAACTGGAAAGAAAACATGGTTTTGTGCCCCAGAAATATCTCTCACGTACAATAGACGTGTGTTGCACTAGTCCTATAATTTCACAACTACTCCTGAACTCGTTGGTCGGTTCATTTGATGTCTAGAGCTACCTTAATAAATTGTGATTCCTACGCAATTTTTACAATGCCTAGCTTAGAAATAACTATTGATAAATACGAAATATATATATATATATTTTTATATTCTTATCCTTGTTAAGGTCCATTGAAGTTGTTGCTGTCACTATATATATATATATATATATATATATATATATATATATGGAATCAGTGGCGTGCGGTGGTTAGAGCAATTGCTCCAGCTGCATGACGAGAAAATGTGACTTATAGTTTATAAAAAAATCATTCGGAATTATTCAGTTTACAAATGGTATGATACTAAAATGGCTTGTCATTTTTTTTTAAATCCGGTAAATCTGGAGTTGGTCTGCCATGTTGTACAAGGTCACTTTCTTTGTTGAATGGTCTACTGCACGAAAATGGTCTCGTTTGTAAATTATACAGTCACTTACATTCATTTTTACTAAATTGACAAATCGCATTCATCAGTAACTCGTTAAAATGTATTAATGATGCGTTTGAATGAACTCAGTGTCGATATTAAATTTAACTGTTAGATTTCCACAAATAATATATACACGTTTGTAATAATCAGTTATACAATTTAAATGATCCATCCATAGTAATTCTGCCCGAAGGCAGGTCCTTCACTGCAATCATAGCATTTTCATGCTATGCTTGCAGCTTTACTAGGGAATTGTGTAGGTGTGGTAGCTTCCCGTTGCTTTCCACACCGGTGAAGGATGATGATGATAATGATAATGGTAAGGATGATAATGATAAGGATGATGGCCATATGATTTCGGGGACCGTTTGGGCCTTAAAGTTTTCCTGACATTTGTCTTACAGGTGAGGAAAAACCCCGATAAAAACCTCACCCAGAAAAACTGCCCCGACCGGGGATCGAACCCGGGCCCGCTGCGTGAGAAGGCAGCACGCTACCTCGAGACCACAGTGGTGGACACAATTTAAATAAAGCTCCTTAAATTAAAAGGTACCGCATAATTTAATTGTATACTTTTTTTGTACTTTGTAAAAATCTAACTAGCATAAATTAAATATAATAAATTAAGAAATGAAAAATTATATTATTGAAGAATTGGCGCTTGCCAAATCAACTAATCACTTTTTCATCAAATTTATTATTATTCGAGTTGTGACGTTATCTGGGTACAGCTAGCTAGTATTCATAAGTAATGCCACGAGTGATTTCCAAATTATCGATAAATTCACGACTCACGAAGTGAGGAGTGAATTTATCTAGAGAATTTGGAAATCAAGAGTGGCATTTGTTAGGACTATTTAACGAATAAAATTAAGCTGTTTACTCACAAATCATTATTTAACTATAGTTATTTTAAAATATTTATATATTTAATGTAAACGGCGATGTTTGAAAACAAATGAGAACGATAGGTACGCTTCTACTGCTTCATTTGTTTATCACTGCAACCAGATCATACTATTTATTGCCAAAGGAACGCAATATTGTAAGGAGGAGCTTTCTTTAATATGGTAATCATAACACTGATAAATATTTGGTGAAACACGATTCTGATTGGTTGTAAAACAGAAATCATTGAAACGTGATTGGTCATTGACTCCCATTTGGGGCATGAGTTAAATAGTCAATAAAAAGTAAATGAAGCAATGTAATGAGATACAAGCTTGGCCTAGTGGATTATCGCTGGATGTAGCAGGTAGTGATGCTATTCGCTTAAACCAGGCTTATACGGATTCATCTGTAGCGTAGTAGCTGGTGTTGGTGGGGATACCATAGAGAAAACACTCTATGTGTTTCTCTATGGAGATAATGTGATTACGCAGATGGCTCCGTCAAACCGAATGCGGTATATGTCTGCTGGCGCGGCGGGAATTTTGAATTTTTATATTCACCCGTAATTGATTTGAATGGAATTTGGCAAATATATTATTATTTGACGGTTTTATTATTAATCTAACACTTCTCATTGAAGGATAAATTATATTTGAAGAGAAAAATTTTCGCCTAGACCGGGACTCGAACCCGGGACCCTTGGCTTTCCGGGCCAAGTGCTCTACCAACTGAGCTACCGAGGCGAGTTACGATCTAGACGCAAATTGTTCTCTTATGTACGTTGTAATTCCCTCTCGCCAAATGCTGAAACCATAGCTTCTATCTTTGCAAATGGCGGCTTCTTAGTTAATTACAACGTACATAAGAGAAAAATTGCGTCTAGATCGTAACTCGCCTCGGTAGCTCAGTTGGTAGAGCACTTGGCCCGGAAAGCCAAGGGTCCCGGGTTCGAGTCCCGGTCTAGGCGAAATTTTTCTCTTCAAATACAATATTATTATTTGTTTAATTCAAAATTATCAATATTCTAATTTGAATGCACGTCACTGTATGGAATGGAATTAATTCCCCTTTTATTTTTCAAAAGAAAGGAAATACATAAGCATTTACATTGCGCACGGGCCTGCTTGGCCGTACGTGCATTATTTTTCTATTAATAAAAAAAATCATAATATAAACAAATACCAACATGGCTACACAGCTGTATCAAAACAATGAATCTATGTAAACAAACTCTATGTCTACACTACACACGCAATAATACACATCTACACTCATCCATGCAAATACCATGTGTATAGATATAAAAACAAGTCTCATTCTGTATGTTAATAATTTTAAAAAATTCTACAAAACAAATTTAAAAAAGAGAGAAAAAACACACACATATACATACACACACCCTTACACACATTCCCACGCGCGCGCTCATACCCCCCCCCCCCCGTCCCTGCAGACATCGAATGCAGTATCAGGCTATTCAACTTATCATGACTACTTGTTACGTAATATAATTGAAGATAGAAAACAAAGTCCATATTGTGATTCTTATTATTAATAATACATATATCCTTACTGATCACCAATTTTGCTATACCTCAATTTCCTTAATGTACCCAAACATTTTCATGTTTTCACTTCACTCTCGATACGTCCTAAAAGATCCCAACACGCCACTCTCCCACGATCCGACCTGAGAAATATCTCCGGCAGCAACTGTAATCTAAGTTGATCTGTCTCTCTACAGAATGCTATAATATGTTGCCAGTTTTTGCGGTCATCGCATAGAGGGCACAGTTTAATGTCTTTTTTCACTTGTTAAATTATGGGCCATCCATCCCCCCAAATGAAACCATGCAATAGCACTTCTATCATTCCCATCCAAAGAGTCAATATACTTCTCCCTTCCCCACGAAAGTTTAAGTTCCGACTGCAGGGTGAGCGATATTTTCTGGCTACACTCGGCTTCTACATACTGTCTGTCTATATAAATTAATCTCTTCTTAATTTTCCTCCAAACATTTCTATTACTCTCCGAACTCCTCTCCCATACCCAATCCATCCCCATTAAACAGAGGACTGTACATGTTTAGCGTAGCGATTTTCCTCAGCTTTAGCTATATTTTTTAACTGGATTACGCTAGTTATTCGATCGTGTTTCTTGGGCGAGTGGACACCGATAAAGCTCTTACGACATTGTAAGATTACTATAGCAAAGATTAGAATAGAGCTCGTTAGTATGGAATGCCAAAAATATATACTACGGTTACAGTAAAAATTAGTGATTTGATTCCCGATCGTCCCGCTTGGGACTTGGGTTATCCCCTGGTGGGAAGTTTCTTAACCAGACTAATTTTAATTATGTCTATTTCCCTACATATGTCAGTGACCTGAATATGAAGAGCGATTCTAATTGAAGAGCGATTTTAAATTATGTTGGCTTAATGTCTCACTTAAGAGAACACATCTAAACGTCTTTAATCGTCATAGAATCAAATTAATAAAAAGGTGGAAAATACGTGATATATGACACGCATTTTCCACCTTTTTATTAATTTTATTCTATGACGATTAAAGACGTTTAGATATATATATATATATATATATATATATATATATATATATGACACGCATTTTCCAACTTTTTTATTAATTTTATTCTATGACGATTAAAGACGTTTAGATGTACCTAATCTTTTCAACATCTACCTGGAATACCTAATGAAGAACTGCTTCAGCAATACGGAGGCGTAAACATGGGATGAAGAAGAATAAAGTGCATAAGATTTGCTGATGATATGGCTTTGCTAGCAGAAGATGCAATGACACTGAGGAACATGTTGATGGAACTAAATGATAAGTGCGAGGATTATGGGATGAAGATAAATATAAATAAGACGAAGACCATGATTATAGGGAAAAAAAAACCAAGGAAGATAAATATGACGATTAAAGATGAGGCCATTGAGCAAGTGGAGAGCTTCAAATACTTGGATTGTACTATCAGTAGTAACATGAACTGCGGTCAAGAAGTAAAGCAGAGGATAGCAATGGCAAAAGAAGCCTTTAACAAGAAGAGAAGCATTTTCTGCGGACCTTTGGCAAAAGAATTACGGAAGAGGCTAGTGAAGTGATTTTTTGTGTGGAGTGTAGCATTATATGGTGCAGACACTTGGACATTAAGACGGAATGAGGAAAAGCGACTGAAAGCTTTTGAGATATGTGGATATGGAGAAGAATGTAACGTATAAAATGGACGGACAAAGTAATAAATAAAGATGTGCTAGACAGTGTGGGTGAAGGAAGAACAATGCTGGAACTCATAAAGAAGAGGAAAAGAAATTGGATTGACCACTGGCTAAGAAGAAACAGTCTGCTGACGGATGCCCTAGAAGGAATGGTCAACGGAAAGAAAGTTAGAGGCAGAAAAAGACATCAGATGATAGACAATATTAAAATAAATGGTTTGTATGCGGATACAAAAAGGAAAGCTGAGTTAAGGAAAGAGTGGAGAATGCTAAGTTTGCAGTGAAAGACCTACTCTTGAGCAGAACACTATGAATGAATATATATATATATATATATATATATATATATATATATATATATATATCCTTTGTTGACATTTAGAACTTATAACGTGTTGGTCGCTATACAAAGAAAGAATAAAATTAAGTCAAGACAGCGATAGAAGCACGGATTTGAGTATAAATTCAGATAAAATATCTTAAAGAAAATTGTTTCTCTGCATTAAATTCGTCGTAATTAACTTTGTTTTATTGATATTCCTTTAAAATCTCACATCTAAAGTTGATTAAAAGCCAAGCGAAATTGTACAAATGAAACGATTTTACTTTCGTCAGTATTTTTATTTTATTTAATTGCCTTCATTGCCTTAAGCAAGTCTCTTTTTTTTATCGATGTCTTCATTTGCCAGCTTCGCAAAGTGAAGAAAATTCACTCCTTATAAAAACAGCTCCAGGAGATTTCATTTATAAATTTTAACAAGATGACAAGAAAACTTCGAAGTTAACAATGTGTCATACTTTAAACCATCATAGAATTAACGAAAAGATTATGTTCCTCGAGGTACTTTATTGTGCCTAATTAGTTACAAACCAAGAAGGTTTACATGTATTATGTTCCCAATATATTAGTAGTGGGGGCACGCCGTAGCGTAGTGGTTAAGGCACTGCACTACAAGTCGGAAGATGGAGGATTCAAGTCCCGGTGGCTCAGGATTTTTAAACTGACCAAAACATTCTGGCGGCACTATGGCCCTGGGGTCGACTCAGCCTCTAACGGAAATGAGTACCAGACGCTTGTCTAGAAAAAAAAGTGGGAGCCTTAACCTCCTACTACCCCAAGGGGCCTCCCGAGGCCTGTAGTGGGATTACTTTATTTTTATATTAGTAGTAGTAGTTTATATTACAGACAAGTTAATAACTTTACTTATCTTGGCTGCAATCTTTCCTACGACACATGTAAAGACATAGACATAAAATTGGTCAAATTTCAAAAACTTATAGGAACAATAAAAAGCATTCTTTTCCGAAAAGTACGTCCAGATACAATTCTAAAATTTTATAAAACAATGGCTCTTCCAACTCTATTTTATGGTTCTGAAACCTGGACTCTTACTACAGGTAAATTAAATAGGATAGTAGCTGCAGAAATGAAGTTAAGACCTTTAGCGGGTTATACGCTTTATGATCACTTACGTAATGAAGATATCCGCAAAGCTCTCAACACACCAGCAATAACTGAAATCATTCATAAATATCAAAATAATTGGCATGAACACCTTCTGAGAATGCCAAACAATAGACTACCTCTGCAGCTATTGAACTACAGACCCACAGGGCGAAGAGACCCAGGAAGACCTAAAAAGAGATGGAGGGATCAATTTCTTTCCTGAAGCGGAACAGGCCAATGGCCTAATCCATGACTGCCATTGATGATGAGTTTATTACAGAATCGTAGAATATAAATGCCAAATTAAAGACATAATTGGAATCTACAGAAATTGATTTTTAAAGAACTGCTCGAAGTCCCGCGCCGTAGCCGAGCGGTTAAGGTAGGAAGCCTTGGCGCAGAGCTACGGTACTTGCGCTGGTTCGAGTCACCATGGGGGAAGAAATTTTCTCATGGTATTTCGGCCAGTATGGGACCGGTGCCCACCCAGCATCGTGAGGCAATTGGGTAGCTACAATAAGTAGCGGCTCCAGGTTGAGGAACCAGCTATAACGGCTGAGGGACTCGACATGCTAACCACATGTCACCCCTACACTGGCTGTTGATCATCTACCTCTGTGATTGACACATGTGGATGTGAAGGGCCAGCAGCCGGCTGGTAAAAGGGCAACCGCTGAAATGTTGAAAGACCCTCAATCGGAAGAACTGCGCGATAGTCTACATTAGACAGGATCAGAAACAATACTATCCAAGAAAATAAAAAGAACTTTAACGAAACAATTATGCAATTTGTGGAATATAGACAATTAAAATGGTTTTGGACACGTCAAGAGGAGGAATAAAAATAGATTGCCAGTAAGGAGTTTGGAGTGGGTTCCAAATGGGAGGAAAAGAAGAGGGAGACCTAAGAAGATGTGGATAAAAGGGATTATGAATTTGATGAAGGACAGGGGACTGCAAGATGGTGACTGGAAGGATAGAGATGGATGGAGGAATAGAATTGAAAACTTAATATTGGGCACTGGGTACATTTCAAACCTGATGAATAATAATTTTATTAACGACATTTTGAAGCGTCGGAGTTCAAAGGTAGTCATCAAGGAGTCGATAAATCGTGTTCAGAAGCATTTCATTTTAGGAAACGACATTCTTTCCAAGGGACGCGGGTTCAAACCCGGTCGGCGTCAATGGATTTTTAGGATGGAACATCCAAGGGACATATCTTCCGGGACTAACTTTAAGGCGTGAGTGCCGAGTCTTAAGATTTTCAGTCTCGTAAAAGAACAACAAGCCTGAATAAAGAGGCCTTCATTATCTTTATAGGAAACCAGACACAAGAACAGTTAAATCTCGTAGACTACGATGGCAGGACATTTGGCACGAATGGGGAAAGAAAGAGGGGCATAGAAGCTTCTTGTAGGAAAACCAGAGAGAAAACGCTCAGTTAGTAGACTAAGAATGAAGTGGGAGAATAGCTTTACCATCTTTGAGGGAAGTAGATTATACAGGGGATGATTGGGAAACATTAGCTCAGGATAGGGATGTGTGGAGAGCTTATGTCCGCGAGGTCATGACCTACGAGTTGGAAAGTGCCATTAAATTCAGTTAGGTTTACGCGGATACTGTGTGCCGACCGTTTTTCTCTATTAGAAATGGTGTTATAAGACAGGATAAAATAAGAAATGAATTCCTTTGGAGAGAAATGAATGTCACCACATCTGTTGTTAAGAGGATGAACATAAAACGCTTAAATGATATGGCCATGTACAAAGAATGAAAAATGAAAGATGGCCAAAAAATATATACCAGTGGTCACCCCCTGGAAGAAATAAACGTGGCAGACCAAGATGGAAATGGAAAACCTACATCAGAACTATAGTGAATGATAGGAATTTGGAAGAGGGAGATTGGAATGATAGAGATAAATGGAAACTGAAGACGGCAAACCTATAAATGGGGGAAAGCCGAAGAAGTAGAAGAAATGGTGTTAGAAAATGCAGTATTTATTAAGATAGAATCCATATTGAAGACACTTCTGCAAGAATACATGTAAGAAAAATCTGCTGCAAATTTTTGCGATATCTATGGCTAGCGTCCGCAAAATGTATTCTGGCAGAAAGTTTTGCCTCCAGAGAATTAACATATTCAGAATGAAGTGCACACATGGGAGAAAAATCAGTTGTCGACATATAGGGAAAGTTTTACGGTACCAACTTTGAACATTGAAAAATAGCAGGTGCTTACAGTAAAAAAAAAAAAAAAAAAAAAAAAAAAAAAAAAAAAAAAAAAAAAAAAAAAAAAAAAAAAAAAAAAAAAAAAGAGCTGTTACCCTAACCTAGTAAGTTGGATTGGACTAGGTCGCATAAATCACTTAACACACATTTACATAAATTATGCCTAAAAATACTTGTGTTATATATTTAAAAACCAAATTTATAACGCTATAAATTTTTGCTATGTGAAATGTTAATATTACAATTCTTTTTTTATTTTCTAAGCGAGAAACGCAATTCGAAACTACAGTTCTGTTTTAGCGAATTAAAAATAATGAAAGTTTGTTCTCATGAAAAAAAAATATATACATATAATAATAATAATAATAATAATAATAACAATAATAATAACAATAATGCTTTATTTTAGCTGGTAGAGTTAAGGCCATAAGGTCTTCTCTTCCACTCTGTCACAGCGAATAGTAGAAATATTTAAAAATTACATACTTATTACAATTTTAAGATGTTATTAAAATACAGACTAAACAAAATACAATAATGATTTGATCTAATACTAGCTAATACTAACAAAATACCTGCCAAAATTTGGACATGGAGAAGAAATTAGGGAAATTTCAACAGATATGTGGTTCAATAAGAAGATAATTGAGAAATAAGACCACAAGGGAAACTCTATTAAAATTTTACCAAACAGTAGCCGTTCCAACGTTAACATACGGGTCTGAGACTTGGCCTTTAACGATCTCTGATAAAAATAAAATTGAGACAATAGAAAAGGTTTCTCAGATCAGTTGCAGGTGTATCTCTAAGAGGTCAAAAGAGAAGTCAAGATATCAGAGATGAATTACAAATATATAATATAAACTAGAGAATACACACAAATAAACGTAATTGGTTTGAACATATACAAAGAATGCCAAATAATCGTTTATAAAAACAGCTGCTTCATTATAGGCCGCTACGCCGAAGAAATGTAGGAAGACCAAAACGTCGTTGGAGGGACGACCTGCACCTGCAGCATATAGTGCACCGGGGAGCGGAACGGGCCAATAGGCCCATACCTTGAAGATGATGATGGTGATAATAACAAAAACATGGAATATAATAAAATTAAAGTGATATAAAATAAAGTAAGTAGCTTCCTAGTTGATTATTTATAGAATGTTGTGTATAGTTGTTATGCAGTTAATGTTTTCATTGTTTCGAACTCAAGATATCAGTTAATTTGGATTTAAATAATGATAGCGATTGACAGTCCCTGACATGACTGGGAAGTGAGTTCCATGCTCAAGTTATAGATATTGTGTAAGATTCAGAGCATAGACATGTCCCGTGTTGTGGTATCAAAAGTAAAGAAGAGTCTTGTGATCTTGTTCCTAAATTGTGATGAGCCGACACATTTTGAAAACGTATTCTTTAATAACTTGGTAAATATGTGTGCAAAATTTGTTCTGTCCAAGAGCAGGTCTTTCACTGCATTCTCCACTCTTTCCATAACTCAACCTTCCTTTTTTGTATCCGCAAACAAACCATTTATTTTAAAAATAATGCATATCATCTGTTGTATTTTTCTGCCTCTATAACTTTCTTTCCGTTGGTCATTCCTTCCAGGGCATCCAGCAGGCAGTTTCTTCTTAGCCAATGAGTTCCAGCCTTGTTCTGCCTTCACCCACTCTGTCCAGCACATCTTTCTTTATATTTGTATATATATATATAGATATATATGTATCTATATATATATATATATATCCATAGTAATCTCTGCCCAGAAGGCAGGTCTTTCACTGTAATCACAGCATTTTCATGCTATGCTTGCAGCTTTACTAGCGAGTTATAGGTGTTGTAGCTTCCCGTTACTTTCCACAACGGTGAAGGATGATGATGTATGATGGCCGGATGATTTTCGGGGACCGTTGGGCCCTAAGCTTCCCGAAAATTTGTCTTACAGGTGAGGAAAGGAAACACCCGGAGGAAAAACCTCACTGAGGAGCCTGTCCCGACCAGGAATCGAAACCCGGGCCCGCTGCAAGGCAGCACGCTACCTCGAGACCACAGCGGTGGACTATATATATATTCACATATTTTTTCATCGGACTTATTTAGTATACACCGAAAAGACTCATGGCAAACATTTATATAGGTTATATACAGGATGAATCCGAACTCTGCCGAGAATCTTTGAGAAGTTGTTCACGGATTTTTTGAGTGTTTTGATATAAGGAACCCGTGGTTTGAGGTAGCTCATTGCAGAGTAATTTCATTGTTTTTGTTTTCTATAGCTCAAGCAACTTCGTATCTTTTTACTCGGAATATGATTGTTTCTAAATTACATTGTTATACCGTTCAAAGTATTTGTTCGCAATGTCTACCACCATGATCACGATAAATATGTAGGCAATATAATGGTCAGGTTTACTTATTGTTTTAGAAAACTTTACTCAATTTATTCCAAAGTTTCGTTGTGAAACATCGAAAATTTCGACCGCTAGAGTGATTTTTAAAGTATAGTTTCAGGTGAATACTTGCACCTAACAGTTTTAGAAAATAACATATGACGGCTAGACATTCGCCGTATCTGATAACTTGTATTTACAAATTGTCGTGATTATCGATGAAGAATTTTCGGAGATTTAAGATTTTGAACAAACTAACATTTACATTTTATTTATAAAGAAGAAAGATTCATAAAGAACTCATATTTGTATATTTCACATCTTGCCACATGTTGTAACTGAAAAACAAATTCCAACTTTTTTGTCCAATTCCATTTGTCTTACATTTCTGGCTTCCTCTCCTACAATTAGCAGAATTGTAACCCACTTCTGAGGTAGGGCGTATGGAAAGCGGAGAAACATTACATTGATGGTACGATGGGTGGTAAATGAGAAAGAAGCACTAAGAAAGACCTTGAACTAAACGTAGCCTAAATTCCAAACATCGTGTCACAGAAATAATTGAGGCGTTGACATGAGAAAGGTAGGATGAAAAGCAAATTTTACAGGAGGAGCAAAAACAATTTTCCCAACATTAATATAATTTTGACACTACTGTACTTACTTACTTGTTCACTGGCACTATCGAACCCGTATGTTCATGGCCGCGCGGACATAAGCACTCCATACATCCCTATCCTGAGCTAATGCTTTCCAATCATTTATTGTATAACTTACTTCCCTCAAATCATAGTTAATGTTCTTATCCCACCTCATTCTTGGTCTACCAACTGGATGTTTTCCCTCTGGCTTTCCTACAAGAAGCTTCCATGCACGTATTTTATTCCCCATATAGGTAACATGTCCTGCCCATAGCAGTCTACGAGACTTAACTGTTCTCATTATATCTGGCTTCCTATAAAGACCATGTAGTTCATTGTTATGTACTCGTAGTTTTTTCCATTCACTTGTCTGTTCATCTCTCTTTGGTCCAAAAATTTCCCTAAGAACTTTATTCTCAAATACTCGTAATCTCCTTTCCTCTCTTAAACTAAGAGTCCATGTTTCGCACCCATATAATATAACAGGTAAAATAACAGTTTTACATATTTTCAGTTTAACATTTTTTTTAAAGGAGTTGGGCATCAAAAGTCTCTGCAATGCATAATAGCACGTATTTCCAGAATTGAGCCTATGTTTACAAGAAATTTTATTTGCAAAATAGTTACAAAATATCCATATTGACTTTACCAAATACTTTTATATTTAAAAGTGTATTTTTTTGTTTTTTCATGTAAAATTGACTTTTTATGACTTACTACCTTTCCCAATGTTAACGCCTCAATTCATTTTAAAGAAACATAACGTGATCTGATCGGTAATCGAACATGGGACCTCAAGAACTGTAGTCAAAAGTTCTGAGACACAAGATCATAAGGCTAGAAATATCTTGCAGAAATATACCTGTTATTGTTGATGTAGAAATAAAATTTCCAACGTTTATTATATTTTGATGGATTAAATATTTATCAATTTCAGTCTTACTACATTCTTCATATCGTTGACGCATTTAACTTTATCTCTGTAAGAGTAAATATATGACAAATTCCGCACCTTTGTGGATAAGAATTTGAATGAACTTGAATTATGCTTCGTGTTTATCCGTAGATCACAGCACGCAGTTCCTAATCGTGTTGCAACGTTGTGGGGATTTTGTGGTTTATAATATATTCCTCGTGAGGAAATACTCTATCTATTAACGGAAATTTTTCTTCCGAGAACTTTCATTCTATATATTTTCCAGCCTGGATATATATTTATATTATAGAATATTACACTAACTGCGGCAGAAATGAAATTTATGAGACGTACTGCGGGATACTCAAGAATAGACCATAAAAGGAATTCTGAGATTCTCAAAGAATTACAAACAGAATCAGTCATGGAATATGTACAAAAGTATAGAAACAACTGGAAATCTCACGTACGAAGAATGAGCAGAACAAGAATACCACGTCAGATCTTAAATTACCAGCCACCAGGCAAGAGATCTTTGGGCAGACCCTTCAAACGTTGGATTGAGACCGTAACAGACCACTAGGTCTATCACATGAAAGGAAGAAGAAGAAGATGATGATGATAGAATATTACATGGCATTTAATAAACTAGATTTTTATATATTTGTGTCTTCTCTTAAGAATCTAAGCCATTGGCACTATCAAACTGAGATATACATGGCCGTTCGGACATCAGCTCTCGATACATCCCTATCCGGAGCTAAATATTTTCCAATCATTCCCTGTATAATTCACCTCCATAAAATCATTGTCGATGATATTTTCCCATTTCCTTCTTGGCCTATCTTTTGGACGCTTTTCCTCTGGATTATCTGTAAGAAGTCTGAATGTCTTTTTTTCATTCCCCAATACCAACGCAGCCTTAATGTTCTTATTACATCTGGTTTCCCTTAAATATCATGTGGCTCACTAGTACATTATTATTATTACTACTTTATTTATTATTATTTATTATTATTATTATTATTATTATTATTGTTATTGTTATTATTATTATGTACCTTCATGCAGTTTATACACTTTTAATTGCAGTCTGGTTCGTCCGTATTTTTGTCAATCCGAATTACCCGCCCGAACCACAAAACATATATTTGTATATTGGTAGCACTGGTATATATTTACAGAAATAAACATAAAGGTCACTGATTTCTCAGAGCGTGCAGTTATTAAAAATACTGCTTGTTTTAAGATCTTCCAACAGGCGTAAAATATAAAATCTACAATATTCGTTTTAAGAGATAAGAAACGAGTATAAATCTTCATTATCCGTACCTCTCTCTCTCTCTCCTGTTAAACATTTTATTCTGGACACAAATGCAACACAGCTTCAATAAATCTCATTCTCATTTATTCCAATAACAATTATATCTTCCACCAGATGGCAATTGTCACAAAAAGTTATTTCAGCGCTACTTATGACGTGATTTTCAATAAGTAGGCCTAATCCGATTCGTCCTCCATTCCTATTCGCCCGCATTTACCTTATTATTATAATATATTTCTTATATGGATTGATTGATTCGCTTTTGTCCCGCTCCGGATATGGGTGCTTAACTAAATTTGAAAGTATAGACCAATGGACGGGAGAAGGAATACATCCAATACTGTCGAAATTTCAATTGATATGCGGAACTATTTATAAAACAGTAAAGAATAAAACAAGAAGAGATACTAGATTGAAGTTTTATAAAACATTGGCAGTTCCTGCATTACTTTATGGGAGCGAAACTTGGGTAATGACCAAAAGAAAAATCAAAGTAGAATACAAAGCGCGCAAATGAACTTCCTTAGAAGTGCAAAAGGCTGCACAAGATTTGATCGGATAAATAATGAAGATATAAGAACAGAGTTAAATATACTGTATATCCATTGAATGAGAAAATCAGAGAATATAGAGAGAAATGGTTTACACATGTGGAAAGAATGAATGTAACAAGATTACCAAGAGCAGCATTCAACTACAAGCCAAGAGGTTCAAGGAATGTAGGAAGGCCAGTGAAAATATGGAGAGAACAACTGTGAGGCGGAACAGGCAATTTTTGCCTAGCCCGTGATGTGAAGAAGAAGAAGTTTTGCAATTATACCATTAAAAAATACTATTCGACATTATTATACGTACATCGGCAGCGGTGGACTAGTGGTTATGTTCCTTGCCTCTATTCCCGAGGGTCGCGGCTACAAACCTGGCCGGGGCCAATGAATTTTTAGGTTGGAAAAATCGCAGGGAAAAGTCCTCCGGGAGGGACTTTAAGACGTCGCCCGAGTCTAAAAGTTTCAGGCTCGTAAAAGAACCACAAACCTGAATAAAAAGGCCAAGTAATACATTAGTTGCCTAATAGATGTATTATTGGGCCAATATGGTAACGATGTCACTTGTTGGCATCTATACGTAGATAAATAAAAGAAACTAAATTATATTGGTTAAGAAACTTCCGCTAGAAATACCTGTTTCCCCACGGGACGTATGGGAATATCCATGTCAAGGACAATGAAATAAATACGGAAAATGTTGTAAAAGGGCGTTCATTAACGACATTGTTCACTTTGGATGGTCAATAACACTAACTTGCCCATTTTATCACTCTCACTTGCCTACATTAATGGACAAGTTAGGGGTGATAAAATGAGCAAGTTAGAATTAACGTTATTTTCATCCAAAATGAAAAATATCGTTAATGGCCGGCCCTTTTACATTTCCCATAACATATATATATATTATAGCGGGAGCTTTGAAGACGAGATACATATATATTACGAAAATATAACGATTTAGAATATTGGAGGCGTCAGTTATTACCGGAAATATTTCTAAATTCAAATCGTGAAAGATTGGCATGCTACGAGTTACTGGTAAACCCAGAAAATTGGATAAACTTGGGTAGATTTCTGGACAAAACGCCGAAAATAAGAACAATACTTATTCAGGAATAAATAAATATGTTAAATTACAATACCATTAATTCTTAACAATTCTACATAACTAAGTTAATGTATAATGTAATTGTATTGTTATCTAATTGTAATATTATTGTTTTCTTTTTTGTTTTAAGTATATTATTACCAAACATCAACTTATTGTAACGGACTGTCAACAGCACGTACGGCTTACTGCCCGTGCGACCCATATTTGTAAATAACATTGTATGTATCTTACTTTTAGTTTAATAAAGTCCTTATGTATGTATGTATAATAGCTCACTATGAAGATTGTCCAGCCGTTCCCTTTGTTTCCCCGCAGCTGTTATATATAATTAAATACAAAGATGCCGACTACCGCCACTATAATAATTCCGTATGATAACTTAATCATTGTCAAGCATTGTTGCGCGGCACCCGCTTTTATATAAACGGACAACCATCATAGTGAGGCGATAATACATTATGACATAGAAAAAATATCGTGGTTATGATTTTTATTTTAAACTTATTTTGAGAGCTTGACCAACTCTGGTCATAACACTGTATATACCAGTAGGCCGTGTAAATCTACTGTTTTCAGTACTTTTTTGTTTAATTTGTATTTATTAACGCTTTAACATATAAATTACATGTCGTTTCCCTGTGAGATTCACGTTTCTTGGGACATGTAAATAGTGCCTAAAAGGGAGACGTTAAATTAAGATAAGAATAAATAAAAAGGTATATTATAACAATGAAAATATTAAAGAAAATATTTAATTAAATTTATTTCCCGTAAAACCGGATCTCCTACTTGCCGCTTAACATCTCACCACTAATAAAGGACCCAAATCACCAAATAAAAATTTAAAAGGGCTAACTAAATAATGACTAAAGAAAAGCAAATTAAAATAGGTACACAAAATAACAATTAAAATTTTGACTACGTCACATGACGAGATTAATCATTTGAAATGACTTTGTGACATCATAAATTTAATCCTCTTCTCTTTTAATTGAAGAAAAAAATGCGCTGACTAGAATAGGACTCTTGTAATTATTCATAATTTTACCTTCGTTTTTTATAAATCTCTAAACTTTCAAGAACGTCAAGGGATTTGAAATTAATTGCCGATCTAATCAGTCTGAGATTAGTTATAAATTTATCACCAAGAAGATCCTTCTATTGTATTAATTTAAAATAAAAAATAGATAAATCTTATTCAATCTAGTTCAATTAACCATTTAATTGGCAAAACATTAATTTCTCGTGCCAGTTATTTAAATGTGGCGGACCGAACTGAAAACAAAATCACGCATAACTGATATTAATACTTTATTGTGTCATTCCACACACATTTAACTTTATTATTATTCGTTCGTTTACTTCTGTTACATTAATAATCTAATATATGACAATGGATGTTTGTTTGTTTCTTTATTCGTACTTTACGCGCGGCCATACGGTTGATCCGATTGTGATGGGGTTTTTTGCAAAATGTTCAGGAGATTCCCGGGATAAACATAGGCCCTTTGTAGTGGAAAACGTGAAAAAACGTAGCTATTTGTACGCTTAAATGGCTTACGCTGCCTAAACCACAACAAATATACAAACTTAATGTACACAGAATTGAATATCTCAAAATGCTCTACAAAAAAGTCCGCGACAGCATATGTTTATCTCTTACGGATAACTCACAATAACCATTTTTGTCTTTCATTGATGCCAAGAAGATCGAGAGAAGTACGTAGATTCCTGTGCAAGTATAGCAGTACATGGCGGGTATTCTTTTACGGATAACGAATTTTGTCTTTTAACTCATGTATGCCAAGAATATCGTGATTCCCGGGCAACATCGGGTAATCAGCACGGGGAATCTTCAAATAATTACGATATACATTTATAATTATTCTTCATTTTACTTATTCAACCAATCATAAGAATCTATACTTTTTAAGTTCATAATTGTTTTTTTATACTGTTGAGGTTATAAAACAATGTTAAATAATTATTTTTTAGTATGTATGCTACCGTCTTCCTCAATTATAATATAGTATACAAGGTAAAAATAATGTATAATTTAACATAATCATAAGAACTATATTAGTTTTTGTCTCTCAGCTCATTTATGCCGGGTAAATAGTACGGGGTATCTAAAAATAATTACAATATACATTTTTCTTTTTACTTATTTAACTAAACATAAAAGCAAATTAATGTTCATTATTTAGGCATAGCAGCGCACGCCGGGTATTAGCTAGTACTAAATAAATGGAATCAATTGATGTATTGCCAATTAAGCGGCTAAATAAGAGTGATCGTCTTACCTTTTTGCAACGGAAGAGAGCTATGATGGTTATGAGATTCCCAGGAATTCCCACGAGGATAAAAATGATGCAGCACGCCGATGCAAAATGCAGCAGTGCTGACGAATAGCCTTCGAAAAGTTGTTCGCTGCCGTTCCAGTAGTCTACATCCTCGGAGCTAGTATTGAGAGTTGACACCGCGCTCACGTTCTCGTGCACTGCGACCTCCATGTCAGTGTCAGTAGTGGTTGTGCTAGGGTTAGTAAGAGAGGTGAAGATAGTGTGGAAAAGTAGGTGGTTGTCATCTATCGCACCTTCGCCGATGTGCGCCATGTTTTTGATAGCACGTCACATGTTCGATGAAAAACACTGCACGCGCAATTTAGAGGTTTAACACTGTAACTGCCAGTCTAGCAGACTGACTACTGGAGAGGCGCGAGGCAGGCGCTTCGCTTTTACACGCTCGTACAGCATCCTCGCGCATCTTAATGCGCGCATCTCTTTATCATCCTCTCTCATTGTTGCTTTTTTGTTTTGTTTTCCCTTATCTACTTTTTTCTTTCCAGTATATCATTTTCACTTGTATCCTCCCCCCCAAGTTTCAGTTTTTACTCTTGTACAACCAAGTCTTTTCTCTTCTTCCTTCCAAACAGTTCTTCTGTTTTACATTCTGACTATTTTCCACTTTCACGAATCTGCTTTCTTGAAAACAAAAACTGAGAACGTTTATTTTGCACAATAGGCATATTACGAAACGATTTTCCCAAACTAATTTAACCAATTCCACTTTATCAATATAAAAATCCCGAAAGCAGAACGGTTATTTACCCGAATCGATTATCTCGAACTCATTTTTAACAAATTCCAAAGGAGCGTAACTGTTGAGATTGTTCTCAAGAAACGTTTTTTTTAATTACCATTCTAAATATATATATATATATATATATATATATATATAATATATATATATATATCCATCCGTAGTAATTCTTCCCGAAGGCAGGTCCTTCACTGCAATCATAGCATTTTCATGCTATGCTTGCAGTTTTACTAGGGAATTGTTGGCGTGGTAGCTTCCCGTTGCTTTCCACGCCGGTGAAGGATGATAATGATGGTGATAATGATAAGGATGATGATGGCTATATGACTTCGGGGACCGTTTGGGCCTTAAAGTTTTCCTGACATTTGTCTTACAGGTGAGGAAAAACCCCGATAAAAACCTCACCCAGAAAAACTGCTGCCCCGACCGGGGATCGAACCGGGGCCCGCTGCGTGACAAGGCAGCACGCTACCTCGAGACCACAGCGGTGGACATGTATATATATATATATATATATATATATATGTGTGTGTGGCAGTTTAGGGGAGGAAAGAAGATTACTAGTATTTGAGAATAAAGTTATTTCGAAAATGTTTGTGTCAAAAAGAGGTGAACAGACAGGTGAATGGAGAAAACTTCACAATTGTGAGCTACATGATATGTATAGGAAGCCAGATATAATAAGAACAGTTAAGTTTCGTAGACTGCGATGGGCAGGACACATAAAAGAGGTGTGTGGAAGCTTCTTGTAGAGAAACCAGAGGAAAAACGCCTAGTTGGTAGACCAAGAATGATGTGGAAGAAATAAAACTATCCATTATTGTGGGAAGTAGATTATACAGGAGATGACTGGAAAATATTAGCTCAGGATAGGGATATATGGAGAGCTTATGTCCGCGCGGCCATGAGCCTGCGGGTTCGATAGATCCAGTTAGTTAGTTATATGACAGTGTGAGCACTTCCTGCTGTCTCTTATGACTCGAGAATCATGTACATGGAACCAAAATGAATGTTTGAACTGGGATGCCTAGATAGCATGGTCGGTAAAGCACTAACGTATAGAGTTAGAGATCCCGGATTCAAATTCCGGTTCAGATATTATTTTGTCTTTTCACGACTTATATATTGGGTGATTCATAATTCCTATTATAAACTTCTGGGGGTTGCAGAGGGGACTAAGTAGAAAAAGTTTTGATTAGGAACCCTTGTCCGGAAATATACCATTTTGATGTAAAATAAGTTTGGAAGGTCGAAACACATTGAGCTGATATTGTGTGTTTATGTTTCAGAATAAGTATTACAGACTTATAGGGATTGTACTACAAGTGTCGAGTCTGAGGAAGATTTTCTTGCACGAATTCTGGCGGCAGCAGGAATTATTGAGCACGCACCAGGTCTTCATACACGTATGAAAACATGCGTTGCAGGTACACTTTGTGCAACGAAAAAGAGGGTCGCCAAGTGGAACCACACTTGTAGTACGACCCCTAGAAGACTGTAATACTTATTATGAAACACAAGACACGCGATATCAGCCCATTGTGTTTCGATCTTCAAACTTATTTTACATCGAAATGGCATATTTCAGGACATGGGTTCTTTATCTGCTTAGTCCTCTCTACAACCCCCAGAAGTTTAGTCCACCGCTGTGGTCTCGAGGTAGCGTGCTGTGTTGTCAAGCAGCAAATGTCAGGAAAACTTTAAGGCTCATACGGTCCCCGAAATCATATGGGCATCGCAATCATCATCATTCATAATCATCTTAGATTAAGCTTAGGATTAGGGACTCTCCAGGCGCACCACTATCATCACCCATCATATCATCGGGGCAACGTAATCCCGCCTTCCCGGCGCCCTAATCTCAGAAGTGGGTTACAAGTACGCCATGCCAGGAGAGAACTCCAGGAATGTCGAAAGTCAACCTGGGGCATTTGCAAAAAGAAAAAAAAAACAGAAGTTTGTAATAGGGATTATGAATCACCGTGTGTGTGCCATATATATATATATATATATATATATATATATATATATACGGAAGAAGGAGGAGAGGAAGACCTCGAAACTCGTGGATGCAGGAAATAAGAACTGGAATGAGAGCAAGGGGACTGGAGGACATTGATTGGATGGAAAGAGAACGAGTGGAGAAGAAAAATAACACTTTAGGCACAGAAAGATTTGGTAAACATTAAAATTCTGTATAAGAAATAAATACATAAATAAATAAATATATTTTTATTTATTTATGTATTTATATATTTATTTATCTTGCTCCGTAGCATAGTGATTTAAAGTATCAAGGCATCAGGCGCTGTTTCGAGTCCCCATGGGGGAAGAAATCTTTCTCATTGAATTTCGGGCACACATCATCGTGAGGAATTTTGGTAGCTACAATAACTTGCGGCTCCAAGTTAAGAAACCCAACTATAATGGTTGATGTGATGAAGTTGAAGACGATATTTTCGGGCTGTAGGCCATGGTCGTGAGACTTGTAGTTCCCGACGTTTCGCCAGAGACTGCGTCTGGCATCCTCAAGGGTTGTCTTGAGGCGCAGTCTCTGGCGAAACGTCGGGGAACTACAAGCCTGACGACCACGGCCTACAGCCCGAAAATCTTCTTCAAGATCATCATAGCAACTCCGGCCGTGAAAGTCTACGTGAATACATAATGGTTGGCATTCACCATGCCACAAATACTGGTTGGATGGTAGTACATCTCTGTGATTACCACATGTGGATATGAGATAACCAGTCTGCTAGTAGTCCAAAGGGTCTCGTGCTGTGGAGTTTATATGTAGCCCTATATTTTAACGCTCTGGCAGAGAGATTATTTTATTTTCGGGACCAAACTCCACATATAATAACCTGTTACAAAAGTAAAGTTCGTAAACCAGCAAATTCAGACCATAAAATCGACTTGTTGAGGAAATTTCTTATTTTACGGTACTTAGTTACCTTGTGACGGATTTTTTAAGTTTCAGTTCTTACTCTGGTGCACTTAATTCTCTTATATTCTCTCTTCTAAACAGCTTCTCTATTTTTCTTTACACCTTTTTCTCTTATATCTGGCTTCTTATAAACACCATGTAGCTCACGATTATGCAGTCTTCTCCATTCGCCTGTCTGTTCATCACTATTTGGTGTAAAAATTTTCCTAAGAACTTTATTCTCAAATATTCGTAATATTTTCCCCTCTCTTAAAGTAAGAGTCCATGTTTCGCAACCATATAATATAACTGGGAGAATAACAGTTTTATATATTTAGTCTCTTTTAGAGAGAGAGAGAGAGAGAGAGAGAGAGAGAGAGAGAGAGAGAGAGAGAGAGAGAGAAATTGGGACTAGAGTCCCAGTAATCCATAATAGCATGCAGATCCAGAATTGAGCCTATGTTTAATTTCTTTGTGCATCTCATTCCTAATTACGATATTGTTCCTAGATATTTGAATTCAGCCATTTTTTAAATTTCCAACCTATAACTAACTAACTCACTGGCTCTATCGAACCTGTATGTTCATGGCCGCGCGGACATAAGCTCTCCATACATCCATATCCTGAGCTAATGTTTTCCAATCATCCCCTGTATAATCTACTTCCCTCAAATCATGGATAATGCTATTCTCCCATCTCATTCTTGGTCTGCCAACTGGGCGTTTTCCCTCTGGTTTTCCTACAAGAAGTTTCCATGCACCTCTTTCATCTCCCATTTGTGCCACATGTCCTACCCATCGTAGTCTATGAGACTTAACTGTTCTTATTATATCTGGCTTCCTATACATATCGTGTAGCTCACTATTATGTAGTTTTTTCATTCAACTGTCTGTTCATCTCTTTTTGACCTAACATTTGTTTCTAAGAAATTTATTCTCAAATACTCGTAATCTCCTTTCCTCCCTTAAAGTAAGAGTCCATGTTTCACACCCATATAATATAACTGGGAGAATAACTGCTTTATATATTTTGAGCTAAACAATTTTTGAAAGGAGTTGGGATGAGAAGAGTCTCTGTAATGCATAATAGCATACATTTCCAGAATTAAGCCTATGTTTAATTTCCAAACTATTTGGAATTTAAATGTTTCATCTAAGTCATCTGTAGGCTGTAGCTAATACAGAGAAATAAATTCCACCTGAGCTGGGGTTTAAACCGAAGATCTCGAGGTTTATTCGCTAGCGCTGTGTCATGTCCAGAATGGAATATGTTTGAAGTAGGTATTTGAATTTGTGGGACCATGACAAGTAAGCTCTGAGTAAGTTATTCCCAAGCGTGGCGTTATATGGTTCCCTATATAACGCTGTAGGCAGCTCCTATTTCGTGTAATAGTGTATAATTCAGTCATCCCATCAAGGCATTAACGCCAGGAATCAAATTGACGTAAGATACGACAAACTCGCTCCAACTTAATGTAAGTTTCAATTATACATCGCTCATTTCACTTGTCACTAATCTATGTTTTGCGGATAAAAGGGAAAACGTAGAGTTAGAATCGATGGATCTGCTCTGCCATTTAACAATGATTAAGCATATCGATATACGTACGAGGCTGTGGGTAAGTTTACCAGAAATTGTAATATTTGTCCTTTATCTTTTAGGGAATGTGGAAAGAGATATTGACTCGAAAATAAATAAATTTCAGACGGTATGTGACAATACAGAGAACATTCAAAAATAAAATTAGAAAAGAAACCAAGATAAAAATGTATAATGTTATGGCGGTTCCCACAATATTGTATGGATGTGAAACTTGGGCTCTAGTGAAAAGACAGAAGCATAGAATACAGACGGCGGAGATGAGGTTCCTAAGACAAGTTAAAGGATGTACAAGACTTGATAGAATAAGAAATGAGGATATAAGAGAAGAATTGAAAGTACTCGTACAGCCTTTATTGGAGAAGGTCACGAATTACAGACAGAAATGGATGAAATGAGTAAGGAGAGATATCCATTGTTAACAAGAAATTATCAAGCAAGGGGAAGACGTGATGTTGGAAGACCTAGAAGACGTTGGGCTGATGCATTATGAAGTCGGAACGGGCAATTGCCTAATCCCTGGAGTGATGATGATGATGATGACTTTTAGGGAGCCTAATATTTTTTTTGTTTTTCTGTAAATCATTCTCTTCAATATCCTGTTCTGTGTGTACATTTATTATTATTATTATTATTATTATTATTATTATTATTATTATTATTATTTATTTATTTATTTTAATAGGTTCTAAATGTACACATCATCTTCCTGAGCCCAATATTATGTTTTTGATTCTCTTCCTCCGTTCATCTCTATCCTTCCAGTCATTATACTGCAGTCGCCTGTCCTTCATCAAATATATAATTTCTCTGTCCATATCATCTTTGGTGTCCCTCTTCTTTTCTTTCGATTTGTAATCCACTCCAAACTCCTAACTGGCAATTTATCTTCATTCATCCTCTTCACATATCCAAACATTTGTCCTGTTTAATATGACTATTATTGTAATTTTTTTGTATTCATATGTAACATATGTTTGTCCTGTTTAATATGACTATTATTGTAATTTTTGTTTTGTATTCATATGTAACATATGCTTGTTCTGGTGAGTGGAAGAGAAGGCCACATGGCCTTAACTCCACCAGGCTAAATACATCTATTCTATTCTATTCTAAAATAAAAACTGTCTAAAAATAAAAACTGCCTAAACATTTATAATTTTTTATTTCCCTCAAATTGTATAATTGTTTCGTTATATTTCCTTTTCTTTTTCTCGAATAATACTCTTTCTGATCTGTCGAATTAAAAAAATTGTGCAGACCTCTTAAAAAAATTAATTTCTGTGGATTGTAATTTTGGCTTTAATTTGGCACTTATAGTCCAATTTTCTGATCCATAGGCCATTAACTGTATATATATTTAACAGCTGATTGAAATAATTATTACATCTGTTTAATATTCTCCTGGAATCTCTAATCGTATCCCCATTTTTGTATCTAATTATGTTTGATCTAGCCTGAAGCCCATTTCTCTACATTCTAATTCCCTAATATAATTATCTGATGTTCGTTTTTTGCATTTATTTCAACATCATTTATCATCTCTCTCCAATATGCGTCTTACATTTATTTATTTATATAGAGATTTGCAATTCATCATCATCGTCCTTTCAAGTATTAGGCCCAGTGGCCCGTTACGGTCTCCCGCCATCTCCGAAAAGGTCGACCCACAGATCTTCTGCCTCGAAGAATGTAGTGATGAATTTGTTTTGGTATTCTGTGACGATCCATGTGCTGAATATGGGCTAGCCAATTGTTTCTATATTCTTGGAGGATTCAGATATAGGTACGATGTTAATAATAATAATAATAATAATAATAATAATAATAATAATAATAATAGCTTTATTTTTACCTGGCAGAGTTAAGGCCTTAAGGCCTTGTCTACCACTCAACCAGGTTTAAAAAAAAATACAAACAAAAAATAGTCTTAAATCTAAATTACAATATATATCTATAAATATAAACGATTACAAGTTATGAATACAATACAATTAATATTTATAATGTATTTTGATTTACTCTAAATTTAACGAATTAAATATATATGTACAATATATATAAAAAAACAGGAAAAGATTAATGACATAGTATAAAAAATTAAATAAATAGAGAAAAATTAATTATTAGACAACAGGTAACTGTATAAGCGTGACTTAAAGGTACCAAGTGTGCGGCAACCCCTGATATCTTGAGGAAGGAGATTCCAGGAGCGGGCAGAGGCTACTGTGAAGGAAGTAGAATAGGAGGAAGTGCTATGAAGAGGAATTGTTAGCAGACTGCTATCTTGTGATCTAGTGTCAATATTGTGGTAAGAGGATAACTTCTCAAATCTAGACGCCAGGTAAGTAGGGATGTAGGAATTCAGAAGCTTGAAAAGTAGTGAAAGAGAGTGCAATTTACGTCTGTCAGTAAGACGGAGCCAAGAGAGGTTATTAAAGTGTTTAACTCTCTGGCTATTGTTGAATTTCTTTGGTGATCTAGAAGGCTATAACCTGCAGTTCGTCGCAGAAATTTCATCTCCGTGGCTGTAATATGACGATCATCCTGAGTTCTGATGGTCCAAATTTCACTGCCATAACAGATTAGGCCTATGGGTCTAGCGAGAATTTTATAGATTTTCATTCTTGTGTGTCTATGCACTTTTGATGGGTTAAAAACTTGGTTGATAATTCTTAAAGCTTTATTATAGTTTTGTATTTTGAAGGATTTGCAATTTTTACATATATTTCTGTGCCAAAAGTTATATTTTCGTCCTCCGCTGGTCTCTATCCATCCACTCTTGTTCTCCAGTCCCCTTGTTCTCATTTCAATTGTTATTTCTTGCATCCATGAGCTTCAAGGTCTTCATTTCTTTCTTCTTCCAGGCGTACAACATTCCAATGTCTTTTTTTTTTTTTTTGGTTAACATTTCTTACAATCATCATCATCATCATCTGCATTCATGGATTAGGTCTGTTGACCCGTTCCGACTTCAGCCCATCTCTTTCTAGGTCTGCCCACATCTCGGGTGCTTTTAGGTTTGTATTTTGTTATTTGTTTTGGATAACTATCTTCATTCATTCTGTCTATGTGCTGCTTCCATTTTTTGTCTATATGTATCTATTTTATCAGTTATTGCAAATATTTCAAGTTCCTGTCTTATTTCTGTGTTCTTGATTCTGTCTTCCTTAGTGCACCCTTTAACAGATCTCAAACATTTCATTTCTCTTCGCCGTTATCCTACTTAGATCTTGTTTTTTTTATGTATCCAGGCTTCTGAACCATAGAGCAGTACCGGTACTGCCAACATTTTGTAAATTTCAATTGGGTCTCTCCTTGTTGTTTTTGTTATTTAGTGATCGTTTTATCGTACCACATATTCCCCTGGAATTTTGCTATTTTATTATTTATATCATTATCATAATTAAATGAAATGTCACATCCTAGATAATTTAGATGGTTCACCTGTTCTATGATTTTGTTTCCTATTACTATTTTGGATCTGATTTGATTTTTCCCTTGGAATGTCATTACCTTGGTTTCCTCTATGGATATTTTGAGATTATATTGTTCACATATATTATGTAGTTTAAAAATATTCCTTTGAAGTTCGTCTTCCGTATTTGCTATTATTACCTGGTCATCAGCGTATAATAATGTTACTTTTCTTACAATATATATATGAATAAGAAAGTTTTCTTGGGTTTTCCGCGTCTCTTCCAAGACGCGGAAAGCCCAATAAAACTTTCTTATTCATACTTATATCCGCGAAAATCTGCAATATAATATATATATATATATATATATATATATATATATATGCTAGCTAATACCTGGCGTGCTCTGCTACACCTAAATAAATTAAAGGTATTGAAGTTTAATTAAATTGCATTTTACACACTGAGACGAACTAAACATGGAGTTGTTAGTTTCTTATTTCGGATTTCAGGTAAACATTCACTTCTAATAGTCGAATTTCGCTCAGTTTTGGACAATAAATATCTAGATTTATTTTAATAGAATATACTGAGTTTCGTTATGAAACATCGAAAATTGTGACTGCTAGATCGATTTTTAAATTTTCATTTCAAATGAACTCGTGCTCCTAATGGTTTTTGAGAGTCCAATTGTGAATCTAAACGATCCAAGGATCCATTCAAACACACACAAAAAGATTACATCAGAATCGGTTCAGTCGTTTAGGAATAGTTCAGTGACGTACAGGAGAATCCTTTGAAATATTTTCACGAGAACTGTCTCAATAACCTTATTCCTCCGGAATTCGCTAAAGATGTATACAAGTCTATAAATGCCTATTTTACTACACGTACCATGAACTGCGGTCAAGAAGTAAAGCAGAGGATAGCAATGGCAAAAGAAGCTTTTAACAAGAAGAGAAGCATTTTCTGCGGAACACGCTAGTGAAGTTCTTCGTGTGGAGTGTAGCATTGTACGGTACAGAAACTTGGACATTACGACGAAATGAGGAAAATCGACTGGAAGCTTTTAAGATGTGGATATGGAGAAGGATGGAGCGTATAAAATGGACAGACAAAATAAAAAATAAATATGTGCTAAACAGAATGGGTGAAGGAGTAACAATACTGGAACTCATAAAGAAGAGGAAAAGAAATTGGATTGGCCACTGGCTAAGAAGAAACTGTCTGCTGACGGATGCCGTAGAAGGAATGGTGAACGGAAAGAAAATTAGTGGTAGAAAAACACATCACATGATAGACAATATTAAAATAAATGGTTTGTATGCGGATACAAAAAGGAAAGCTGAGTTAAGGAAAGAGTGGAGAATGTTGAGTTTGCAGTGAATGATCTGCTTTTGGGCAGAACACTATGTATGTATCAGATTTTAACGAATATCTTTACTCCCCATTGTAAAAATGCTCGCCTACGCTAAAAAAAAGAAACACTTTACATTCTTATTGTACAAAGAGATTTTTTAAAATTATAGAATAAAGTGATCCCACAACAGGCCCGGAGGCCCTTGAGGTAGTAGGAGGTTAAGGCTCCCACTGTTTCTAGACAATCGGCACTTTATGTCAGCCGGGTTGTCAGCCCTGCGTGACGGCCGCCTTTACCCCCAGAACAAGCGTCTGGTACTCATTTCCGTTAGAGGCTGAGTCGATCCCAGGGCCATAGTGTCGCCAGAGGGTTTGGGTCAGTTTAAAAATCCTGACCCCAACGGGACTTGAACCCTTGACCCTCCGGTTTGTAGCTCAGTGCCTTAACCACTACGCTACGGCGTGCCCCATACATTTTTAACCCTGTCCACCGCTGTGATCTCGGGGTAGCTTGCTGCTTTGTCACGCAGCGGGTCCGGGTTCGATCCCCGGTCGGGATAGTTTTTCTGGGTGAGGTATTTATCGGGGTTTTTCCTCATCTGTAAGACAAATATCAGGAAAACTTTAAGGCCCAAACGGTCCCCGAAATCATATGGCCATCGCATTCATCATAATTCATATTCATCTTAGGTTAAGCTTAGGATTAGGGACTCTCCAGGCGCACCATTATCATCATCACCCATCATATCATCGGGGCAAAGTAACCCCGCCTTCCAGGCGCCCCAACCTCATAAGTGGGTTACAAGTACGCCATGCCAGGAGAGAAACCAGGAATGTCGAAAGACAAACCTAGGCATTTGGAAAAAAAAAATAAAATAAAAAAATATTTTTTAACCTTTTGAAAAAAAAAGTGTGTTAGTAAGCCAGATACATGGCGGCAGGAATACTGGGGCCAAGTTTAATAGATTTTTAATTCCAGTTTTAGGAATCACATTAGTACCTGATACAAAGTGGATGAATGTCCACCCACTGGATCGTATAAATTATTACTCTGGGCCCTTTACGCCTGATTTACGACTCGCGTTTTAATTCATTCATTACAAACCCATACCGCCCACCTTCCCCCTTCTATTATAAAGTGTAGGCAATGTAAAATCCTGCTTTATGAGTTATGTTTAATACAGTATGATTAAAATTGCATTTCATTGCAAATTCATTAATTAAACATATCCATTATTTATTTATGAAGCAAAGGATTTAATGGAAAAACATAAACTTTCAATATTGCAGATTTTATGGAATTATTTACCATTTAATAGGGGAATGAAATATTATATTTCTCAATAAATTTTGGGCACAGTAAATTAATAATCAAATACAGAGAATAATATAAATAAAAGACCTATTTAAAATTTTATTATTATTAGCAGGTATAAAGTATTTTATTTAACTGCTAGGTTAGAACCATCGCAATTTAAATCTACGAATAAAACAGCTAAAACAGTTTGCTCTTTTATTCTTTTACACATAGTCAATAAAAACCTAAATCACCAAATTAAAAAAAGATAAAATATTCAACGCGTTTGGATGGCGACGCTATTATTATCAAGTCTGATTACGCTGAGCAACAAAAAATAAACTTTTTTTTTTTCGTCTCAGAATGAAAAAAATATGTGATTCTGATAGTATTTTTTCCCTGAATTCAAATACGATATCGGTTTTTCTCCATCGTGCAAGGTTTCCGAGAGACAGGCATTTATAATTTCAAACACTTTAATATTTTCTACATTCGTAACTACACAATATTCGAACATTCGGACTCGCCTAGAAAGTAAGAAATGACGATTTTCTGCTATATTTCGCCTGTGGAGCATCCCTCTTGATGGTCCAACAATAATCGGCCAGCATATTAGGATTCAATTTACCTTGATATATCTTTTCCATAGCTGAAATCTCCTGAGTTAGCTCATTTGTTTTTATTTTACAATGGGCAAATGGACGAAAAAATGTTTATTAAAAAATAATTATTGAAATCCATTAATTGAAATTGAAATAAAAAAAACTGTGGGTGATGGAGAAATTCCGAATACATATTTGAAAACACGATAAAATACAGCATTAAGTTCAACTATTGGTACTCGTGAGACAAAAATCTTGTTGACCAGTGTTATTCACTAAAACAGGCTAAAATGGGTAAAAGTTATCAATTAAAATTCTGATTACGTCAGATGACGTGATTAATAATTTTAAGTTACTTGTTGACATCAACAACCTAATCCTCTTTTTTTTAACTAAAGAAAAGACGGCGCTGATTGGAATAGGGCCACTGTCATTATTCAAAATCTTATAAATTTATAAAAACAAGGATAAAATTATGAATAATGACAGGAGGCCTATTTCAGTCAGCGCCCTCTTTTGTTTAATTAAATGAGAATAGGATTTGGTTCATGGTGTCAACAAGTAATTTAAAATTATAAATCACATTATATGACGTAATGAGAATTTTAACTGATATTTTGTCTAACCGTTTTACCCTATTTTTCTTTAGTTAATAACACTGTCAACATGATTTTTCTCTCATGAGTACCAATAGTTGTACTTCATGCAGTTTTTATCGTGTTTTCAAATATGTATTCGGAATTTCTCCATCACCCACAGTTTTTTTTATTTCAATTAATGAATTAAAATAATTGTTTTTAATAAACTTTTTTCGGCCCCTCCATTGCAAATTAAAACCAAATGAGCTAACTCAGGAGATTTTAGCTATGGAAAAGAGATATGAAGGCAAATGGAATTATAATATGCTGGCCGATAATTGTTTGGCGATCTACAGGGATGCTCCACAGGCGAAATATAGCAGAAAATCGTAATTTCTTACTTTCTAGGTGAATCCGAAAACACACTTTATTTTAATTTTATGTAACAACTACACACTTCAAATACCCGAATTGTATATTTATTATGTATTTCAATAAAGATAAGATATAAATAGGGACATAGAGCAGACCCGGGGATAAGGGCATTATGCCCGAGGTAACCCGGGGGGTGGTGGTGGGACTCTAAATAAAAATTAAAAAAATGTAGTTACGAATATAGAAAATATTAAAGTGTTTGAAATTAAAAATTCCTGTCTCTCGGAAACCTTGCGTGATGGAGAAATCCGATATCATATTTGAATTCAGGAGAAAAAATACTATCATAATCACATATTTTTCTTTTTGAGACAAAAAGAAAATTTCTTTTTTTGTTGCGCAGTGTAATCAGTATTGATAATGTCGCTATTGAAACGCTTTGGCTATTTTAACTTTTTAAGTTGGTGATTTGGATCGGCCGCGGTGGACTAGTGGTTATGCTCCTTGCCTCCAGTCCCGAGGGTCGCTGGTTCAAACCCGGTCGGGGTCGATGGATTTTTTAGGACGGAAAAATCCAAGGAGCAAGTCCTCCAGGAGGGACTTTAAGCCGTGGGTCCCGAGTCTGAAGATTTTCAGGCTCGTAAAAAATCCTTAAGCCTGAATGAAAAGGCCTCTAAGCAAAATTTACCGAATTTTCCCGTCCTAGTACTACCTTGGTTTCCTAGATGTGAGTATGAGGCGGAACGCTGACCACGGACCACTCAAAATGACTCTATATGAAAACAAGTGTAACTAAATTAGTATGGTTCAAATTCTTCCCTGTAGGGGGAGAGCGCCTAAATCTCTGTAAAGGGAAAACATAGGCTTACAATACAATACAATTGACTATGTGTAATACAATTTTATCCCAAAGAAAATCTTATGTATTAATATATTTTATTGTAGGATTGAATTATTTTACTTACCGTAAATCTACGACACGGGGCCCACCGTTAAACTTATTTTCCGAAAGAAGTCACACCCAGGATTTTAAGTCCTCAAAAATTAAAAAAAAACGGTCAGGTTTGAATCAACTAACTTTTTAACCAGAGGCGAGCAAGTAATATCGATTCACCGAGAACATTATTATTAGTGATGATCGTGGCAGCGGCAACGATGCTTATGTCCGCGCGGCCATGAACCTACAGGTTCGATAGTGCCACTGAGTTAGTTAGTTTATAATAGTAATAATAATAATAATAATAATAATAATAATAATAAAAGTCCACCTTGGTGCCTAACTATAACAAATACCCCCAATTAATGTACATAGGGAAATGAAAAGAATTTTAAGTACAGAAATGGATGTTTTAAGAAGATCAGCTGGAAAATCTAGAATGGATAGAATACGAAATAAAGAAATAAGGGAAATTAATACTCGAAGTATACAAGAGGAGCCGGACATCATAGACATTATAGAAAAGAAAATATTGCAGTGGTATGACAATGTCAAAAGAATGCCAGAGCAAATATTGCCTAAAATTGTTATGGAATGGATCCCAATGGAGAGGAAGAAGAGGGGAAGACAGAAGAAAACTTGGATAGAAAGGGTACAAGCAGCTATGAATATCAGAGGATTGGAGGATGATCGTTGATGGACAGAGAGGAATGGCGTTTGAATTCCGGAAGACGGCGGCAGCTGGCTGCCATGATACCGGATAATGTTGATGATTGAAAATCTAAAAAAATTCTACAAAAAAGTCCCCTACATACAGCACATGTCTATCTTTCACGGATATCTCACAATAACCATTTTTGTATTTCAGCTCATTGATGCCAAGAAGATCCCTTAGATTCCCGGGCAACCCCAAGTAATTAGCACGGTATCTAAAAATAATTACGATATAAATTTATAGTTATTTTTATTTTTACTTATTTAACTAAACATATAATAGATTCAATTTAATTAGGTGTACTGTAGCAGCGTCCGCCGGGTATTACCTAGTTACCATGTAAATATCTATTTTTACTTGAACATACCGGAGTTTATATTTTAATTTTAATGAAACATTCTTTATCATATTTATAGGAAATGTGTTTTAAGGTTATTTCTGCATTAAGACCGCAACTAACAGCTAAAAATAACAATTACCATATCTACATTTACTAAAACATTGAAACTTACTCTGGGACAAATTAGAGTTGCAGCAGAGAAAGCATTTTAGCTCTTTAAAGAACGTTCTCTAACGCCATCTGTTTCCTTCTTTTTTAATTAGTTTTTATTTTGTTTCCAACGTTTGAGAATCTCCCTCTTGTGTGTGTGTGTGAGAGAGAGAGAGAGAGAGAGAGGGGGGGGAGCTGTAAATACTGTAAGGGATGGTGACCTGACTTACAGGCTTGTAGTTAAAAACAATTGGACCTAATCACATTGAATGCTGTGAGACTGCTAGGCGCGTAATATAATTACATTGGTCTCATATGTTGTGTAGTGCATAACTAATCATTGTTTAACATGTTATATTTATAACCTGGAAATAATTTATGAATTAACTTTGCTCGGCTTTTGAAAATAGTTAGGATATTTTTTGTTGTAAGTTTTGCTGCAGAAAACTATTATGCGAACTAAAGCCTACTTCCTTTTCTTCCTCGGCAAATCATTTCTCTCCCTGCATTCCTATATCTCTCTCACTTTTCTATCCCTCTCTTGCACTTGCACTCCAGTGTTTGTCAACTCAACTCTAATCGTGCATTATTTAATATATAAGAGCCATAACACTTGGGGAAGTTTGGCAACATTCCTGCTCGATAAGTTACTGTGGCTGCCGTTTGACGTAGGGGGAGGGGAGTGCGGTGAAATGGTGTGAGCATATACGTGTACTTTTCTATGAACGACGTCAGCGCTGTAGGGGCACAGATCCGTTGGTCCGAGTATAATTTCATCGTAAGTAGGCCTATTAATGATTATATTATTGAACTTAGAGATATGGATGGGTTAAAATTCTGATGATGTAATTCATATTTCGTTTTATAGAAATTAACACAACAAAAAAAATCTTCTTTTCCGCTTTTCCATCGCCTATTAAGGTCTTGGATCTGTCTCGATCCACTTAACCCTTAAATTGGCAAAACACAAATTTCTTCTGTTAGTTATTTGAACGTGGCGGACCGCAGTGAAAACGGAATCTTGTATAACTGTTATTATTATTTATATTGTGTAATTAGACACACATTTAAGTGGCTCCTTTTTGTTCGTTTTCTTCTGATTTATTTAAAATATTAAATTAACTAAACCAACTGATGTATCTAAAAGGATACATTACGAATTTAAGGGTTAAGAAGCAGAATCAGATGACGGATGATTTCGGCCTGGATTGGGCGGCTACAACATCCCTTTTGGATGTCTAATACATTTTATTAGACACTCGCGGGTTCCAAGGCTTTCGCCTTTTAGCCCCACTAATTTTGAAAAAAAGGGCCGAAAGAATAAATGTCCGACCTTCTTCAGCCAGAGTTTCTTCTTTTTTCACCATTCTTCTGAGTTCTTTTTCCACTTTTCCTTGGTATTTCCTCAATATTGTTCATATCCATGGACGCCGGCAGGAGGGTGCAAGATGGTGCACTTTCACCCGCCTGTCGGGAAAGAAAATATACAGAAAATAATTAAGATTTTTATATTAAGTCACTGAATAAATATTTGAGGCGTCTAGGTTGCTGTCAAATTTGTTCATCACCTTGTCGATGAATTTAGCGCCCCCCTCTACACTTTTCCTGTGAACACCGGTCATGTTGTTGCGCGAATTGAATTTGACATTAACTTAATTGACATAACATAAACGTATAATTATAAATATTATTGTATTATTTAAAAGTATGTTGTGTTTGTCAGCATCAGAAAGCATTGATTATTTAAAAAAAGAGGGAAAAAAAGAAATGATTTGATGAGGAATGTGCTGACATTGTAAAGAAAAGGAAGCTAGAAAAAATAAAATGGTTACATGAGCTAAATGAGGTAAATTTAGAGCAATTGGGTAGTGGTAGACGGGAAACTACCTAGTTACTAAAGAGCATAAAAGAGAGAAGATTAACGATCTTGAAATGAATGCAAAAAATAGGAACATTAGAGAATTATATCAGATATAAATTTATAATCATTTTTCTTTTTACTTTTCAGCTAAAGATAAAATTACGTAATCGGCCGCGGTGGACTATTGGTTATTCTCCTTGCCTCTGGTCCCGAGGGTCGCGGGTTCAAACCCGGCCGGGATCGACGGATTTTTTAGGACGAAAAAATCCAAGGAGCAAGTCCTTCGGGAGAGACTTTAAGCCGTGGGTCCCGAGTCTGAAGATTTTCAGGCTCGTAAAAATCCTTAAGCCTGAATGAAAAGGCCTCTAAGCAAAATTTACCGAATTTCCCGTCCTAGTACGAGTACTACCTTGGTTTCCTAGATGTCAGTATGAGGCGGAACGCTGACCACGGGCCACTCAAAATGACATATATACGAAAACAAGTGTAACTAAATTAATATGGTTCAAATTCCTACCTGTAGGGGGAGAGCGCCTAAATCTGTGTAAAGGGAAAACATGGGCTTACAATACAATAAAATTACGTATTTAATTGATTTAGGCGGTGCAGCACACGCCGGGAATTAGCTAGTTGTTTGATAAAATCAGATTGTACGACCATATTGAAATTTGAATTTGTTTTTCGCTTATTTATACAAAATGTATTCTGTTCATGAAATTAATATTTTAGACAGGCAATATTGATATTATCATATGATAGGTTTTATATAACGTGATAGAATATCCCTGCCTATGAATTTTTATGTCGCAGCTGTCATTTACAATTTGATTTTGACGGGTCATTGCGCATGTAACTTGTTTGCAATGAATAATTCATGAAAAATATTAGAACGGAATTGTTATTTAATTGAAGTTTTCCATGAAGCAAACCTGCACTAAATGAATAAGACTGAAAGGCACTCATGAATAATAAGTAGTGTTTGATATATTGATAATAATTTGTCACTTATAAGATCAGAACAAATTTCCATTATACTTGGAAATTTGTCTCCTATTATCCATTGTAAAACATCATGTCTATAATGTAATTTAATTTTCATCAGTAATCTAACAAGAGGTTGTGTTTTTTCTGAAAAAATCACAAGCTACGAAGTCGCGAGTGATTTTGTCTAATGAAAAACTCAACCTCGCGTTGGATTTGGAGTGACTATTTAGCGAATAAAAAAGTCCTCTTATTCTGCTTCCTTCACAGTAGCCTCTGCCCGCTCCTGGAATTTCCTTCCTCAAGATATCAGGGGTTTCCGCACACTTGGCACTTTTAAGTCACGCTTATACAGTTACCTGTTGTCTAATAATTAATTTTTCTCTATTTATTTAAATTTATACTATGCCATTAATATTTTGTCTCGTTTTTTTATCTTGTACATATTATATATTTAATTCGTTAAATCTAGAGTAAACCAAAATACATTATGAATATTAATTGTATTGTATTTATAACATGTAATCGTTTATGTATATTGTAATTTAGATGTTAGAATTTTTTTGTACTTTTTAAAACCTGGTTGAGTGGCAGACAAGGCCTTAAGACCTTAACTCTGCCAGGTATTATCATAAATATTTACCAAATGTGAGGTTATGTATTCCGATCTTACTTCCGGGCGGTTTCTAAGCCGGCTGTATAGTTATAAAATAGCATATATTTACAGTTAAATCTCCTTGGGCTTGGGAAAAATCAACAACTGATGGATTGTATGGGAAATAACTATTACCGGTAACAATAATGCAGATTCATTATACAACATTTAATATATTTTTTTAGAGCAACAGAACTAACTTTTTTTGGTAATTTTTGAAGTAGTTTTTGCATTTCTTGCTGTACCATATCGATCGTACATTGTTGAATCGATATCCTTGTCAAAGAAGTTAATTTGCGGAGATATCTCTCATTACGAAAAGGAAGAGGCATGATTACCAGTCTATGAGTAAATACGTAGTCATGTTAGCTGATTTTTAACTTATTTCTTGAACTTTTCATAATGGAAATCACCAAGTACTTTTTTTGACAAAATGTTCATGACCAACCTCATGGCCTAGTGGTCAGCGTTTCTGATACAGTTCGCGAGGTCCCAGATTCCATTCCCGGTGAGACCGTAGCATTTTTCCTTAAAGGGGATTATTCCTGTGATTGCCCATGGTTTGGAATTTAGGTCAAGTTTAAGTTGAGGACATAAGTTCCTCAACAAAACTTTATCTACTAAGTCCCCTCTACAACTTCTAGAAGTCTGTAATACTTATTCTGAATAACCCTGTATAATTTTTGCAATCTCAGGAGATTGAAACGTCGAGGAATTCCTGAATAAACAGAACTTTGATTGATATAACGAATTTATTATCAATTTAACTATTTTATTAATTTAATTTAATCTGCTCCTGTTATGGTGCTACAAAGTCCACCGCTGTGGTCTCGAGGTAGCATGCTACCTTGTCATGCAGTGAGCCCGGGTTCGATTTCCGGTCGGAACAGGCTCTTGGGTGAGGTTTTATTCGGAGGTTTTCCTCACCTGTAAGACAAATGTCAGGAAGCGTAGGACCCAACAGTCCCCGAAAATCATCCGGCCATCATTATCATCATCATCCTTCACCGATGTGGAAAGCAGCGGGAAGCTACCACACCTGTAATTCCCTAATAAAGCTGCGAAGCATAGCATGAAAATGCTATGATTGCAGTTAAAGATCTGCCTTCGGGCAGAATTGCTATGGATGGATGGATGGTGCTATAGGCGTGATCGGCCGGCATGCCCATATATCATAGAACTTTCAAAGTTCATATAATTTCACTTCTTCACCTGGCATTACGTTGGGCACATTTGCAGTAGTAAATTTCTTGTTCGAGAAATGAAACTTCCGAACACGAGTATCTCAAATGCTACCTTCTGAGCCACATTTTTCGGTAACTGACTCTTTTTATTAATTTCTTATTTATAGATGCTTTAACATTTAGAGATTCCACTACGGACCTTATCAGCTTCTCCGGATAATAAAAGATAAAGACTCTCACCTTTCTATTATGAATAAACCATTACGAATTAACCATCCATTACTCAAAATTGTTAATAACGCTTTAATCGACCTCCCTTCCCCATCCAATATTAGAAGATGATGAAATTTCGGATCTTTATTAGGATTATGTTTAGTAATCCAACATAATTTGCATGAGAAATCAGCCAGATTGTCAGGCCTGTGTGACGGTGGCCTTTACCACCAGAACATACCTGATTCTCATTTCTGATAGAGGCTGAGTTGACGCCAGGATCAAATGTCGCCAAAATATTTAGGTCAGTTTAAAAACGTGATGATCATAATCGGGACTTAAACCAATGGCCTTCCAGCTTGTAGGATATTTCCAAAACTAACTACGCTACGGCTTGCCCCGCTTCAACATCTACTATCATGAGTATCTGGGAGTTTCCAATTCACTGGACGTTTCTATTTTATTGTCACGTATTTTTTTAGATGTTGACTGATTTAATTTCAATGACTATTTAACTCATGCCCCAAATGGGAGTCAATGACCAATCACGTTTCAATGATTTTTTATTTACAACCAATCACAGTCGTGTTTCGCCTAGAATTTACCAACTAAAGTTTATCATAATAAAGAAAGCACCTCCTTTTTAACATTCTGAATAGGTCATAGCATTATTTTGCAGTGACTGACTCTCTAAGAAATACGGCTACCAGATTGTATATATAGTGCATGAATGTTAACACATAGCGCATGCGGGAGTTAATATAAAAACATTTGTAGCAATTGATTATACCACAAAAAAAAGAAACCACTGTTTGCACTTTCTTAAATGTATTTTTTCCCAGGTAATAACATTCCAGAAAAATATAATTGTCATATTTACATCATAGGACATCAGAAATGAATTAATATACAGTTTGATGTATTTCATTTTTTCTCCACTAGAGTGCATTCTTACAATATTGCGTTCCTTTGGCAATAAATAATATGATCTGGTTGCAGTGATAAACAAAAGAAGCAAATGAAGCGTACCAATCGTTTCTCATTTGTTTTCAAACATCGCCGTTTACATTAAATATATAAATATTTTAAAATAACTATATTTAAATAATGATTTGTGAGTAAACAGCTTAATTTTTATCGTTAAATAGTCCTAACAAATGCCACTCTTGATTTCCAAATTCTCTAGATAAATTTACTCCTCACTTCGTGAGTCGTGAATTTATCGATAATTTGGAAATCACTCGTGGCATTACTTATGATAAGGGGCTTGGTATGAATTTGTGATTGTAGTCAATCAGTTGTGGTTAAGAAATTTCAACCCAGAATCGTATGACAACTGGGGAAAACCATAATACAATCTCAGGTTGGAAGGCTCCCAGTTGGAGTACCTTCCAAATAGAAGTTTCAAAAGCTACCGCATGATATGAACTCCCTCTGTGATAATGGATTTGCACTCAAAAACAAAAGTTTATCAAAGGATAATTTTATTAGTTTATAAAAATATAATTGAGGTTGGTAAAATGTGCAAGGTTAGTGGAACAGGTAAGTAGAACAGGTTAATGCGACACCTGGTGTCACAGCTGCGAATACTCATTCCAGAAATAACACAGGAACATGGTGTCATTTGCCAACCACATCAATCACTACCTAAGTACAGTGGCCACCTTTGTCTGCACAACAAGTTATAGCACATTTAAGTTTAACGTAAATCATAATTTATTACTCGAAATGCAAATATTCTCCTTTGGTCCCTGTGAATAGTACATGTTTACTTACTTACTTACTGGCACTATCGAACCCGTAGGTTCATGAACGCGCGGATGTAAGCTCTCCATACATCCCTATCCTGAGCTAATGCTTTCCAATCATTCCCTGTATAATCTACTTCCCTCAAATCATAGTTAATGTTATTCTCCCATCTCATTCTTGGTCTACCAACTGGGCGTTTTTCCTCTGGCTTTCCTACAAGAAGCTTCCATGTAAGTCTTTCATTCCCCATGCGTGCAACATGTCCTGCCCATCGCGTTGTGGACTTTACTCTTGTTTCACCGAGCATGGGTCTCTTATCATCCCAGAGAAAGGACCCCCCTCTTCTCATCAGTTCTGCGACCCAAATCGCCGATGGGATTCTATACCACAACCTTGATTTGGGTTACTCGAGCAGGTTGGGAAAGGATTTGATATGCAGAGGCTCTGTGTTTGCAATGGAAACTATATTGTGCATGCATACCCTTGGAGGCTGCACTAGAATGGACCTGATAAGAAACGAGGATATCCGTGAAGAACTGCAGATCTACTCCATAAAAGAAAAGATATTTAACAACAAGATACAGTGGAAAGAACATGTAGAAAGAATGGAAGAAAGTAGATTACCAAATAAAATCTTCCATTATTTTCCAAGAGGAAGAAGAGATGTCGGACGTCCTCGGAAGAGATGGTCTTAGATCAATTAGTGAAGACGGAACAGGCAACTCTTGCCTAAATCAGGAAGTGAAGAAGAAGAAGAAGGTAAATAACTCAATAAAATCAAGGAAACTATTCGTTATTTGCTATAATCAATGTATTTGTTGGTGAAAAATAATGGTCTAACCTGTTCAGAATATTAAAAAAGTAGGAGCTTTCTTTATCACAAAAGCAGGAGCTGATAAAGAGCGAGGTGAAACACAACTGTCATTGGTTGTAAAACATAATTCATTGAAACGTGATTGGTCATTGACTACCATTTGGGGCATGAGTTAAATAGTCAACATCATCCTGTTCTTATTCATGGTTTTGGGCCTTTAGATTCGTTCCGTCCACTCAGGAACCCATATCGTCTCGCTATTTTCTCCTTGGTCGCCCAACATCTTTCCTTCCGGTGAGCTGGTAAAACATCTTCAGGTTAATCTTGTTCCGTTCATCTGGTAATGTGCTCTTACCATTTTTTTCGGTTAAAATTCGTTTACTTTGTAAATTTTAAGTTGTTTTCAGATTGTAGGGTTACTGATTTCGTGCCTTATAATAAATAAATCAACTGTTCTCAAAAATGAATTAACTATGGATCACACACATTTTTTTTGACAGCTCAAGGACATGAATGATCAGGCCAATACCAGGGCCTCCTCCAAGACAACACAACATGACGAAGAAAACACACATTCATATTGAACATGATGACAATTATCGAGCTGATTCTCATGATAGAGAATCATGTGTAAGGAAGAAAAATAAATGTTTGTGCTGGAATGGCTGAGTGACGCAGTTGGGAGTGTGCTAACGTATAGAGTTTGATCATGTTCAGATCTTTACTTTTCTTTTCGTATCCCCACGTTTGTCCTGGTGAGTGGAAGAGAAGACCACATGTCCTTAACTCGCCAGGCTAAGTAAATAAATAAATAAAATTAATTAAATAAAAAACAACATATTTGGCCTTCGTTACTAAGTATGAAAATTTAACTATAACAAAAATATATATAAATATATATATATAGGCCTGTAGGCGTATAAGCCTATTAGTCTTTGTCACTGTTTGTATCAGGAATTAAAGGTGACCTAAATAAATAAATTTTAAATAGGTTTTATAGAATCTGTGGCACTGTAAAACGGACATTGAAAAATAAAACTTTGAGGAGTATTCAATGAGAATTTTACAAAATTATGGCAGCGCCTGTCTTAACATATGTAAATGAGAATTGGACTCTTAACCGTTCAGACAGAAGAAGAATAGAAACTGCAGGAATAAAGTTCTTATGTTCACTAGCAGGTGTAACAATTTTTGACAGAAAAAGAAATAAAGATATTAGAAAAGACTTAAATATTTTTAATTTAACAAATATAATGGAGAATTTGAGAAACAACTGGTATGGACATGTTAAAAGAATGCCTACGGATAGAATCCCTCAGCTGTTATTAAAGTACAAACCAATAGTACATAGAAGTTTTGGACGTCCATTTACAAGATGGGAAGATTCATTAAATCCCACTTAATGTGAAAACAGGTCAAAAGGTCTAATTTCATAAACTAGAAGAAGAAGAAGAAGAAGAAGAAGAAGAAGAAGAAGAAGAAATAAATAAATTCGCCAATTTCTGCAATAATGTTTCCTTCTAGTTCTATTTGAACTCTTTTTACATGGCTTTTGTTTTGCGTATGAAAATTTAACTTTTATAAGATTCATGATGTGTTCCTTTGAGGTATTATTCAAAATTAAAATATAAAATTATGGAATATTCACCTGAAAGGTCCGTTTCAACTTATTTAGTTATTTAACTGTAGCGCTTTCGGGACTTGTCCCATCATCGCCAGGATTCAAAGTTTCTGCCGATGGTGGGACAAGTCCCGAAAGCGCTACAGTTAAATAACTAATTAAGTTGAGGAGATGGACCTTTCAGGTGAATATGCCATAATTTTATATTTTAAGTATGAAAATTTCCATGACATATTTTATCGATATTTTTTTAATAGAAAGGTTCTTCTGTGTAAATCAGTTTCTGATGAAATATTACTGTATTTATTTCTAACTTTATCTAATAGATAATCACTAATTCTCGATAAGTGTTTATATGAAAAAAAAAACTTGTTAACTCATGCATTGAGAAAGTAGTCATACAGAAAGGGTACAACGTATGTAGTTTTCGGAGAAGAGAATATTCTGGGAAGCGGTGTTTATTTCATGGATAACAAATTGAAGATTTGTTACATAATTTATGTGCTAATATTTCATGTTTCACTCTTCAGATAAATCTGTGGAAGAATCATGTCTGACAAATTATAAACTCTGAAGGAACGTACATAAATTGTGTGGAATTCCCATTTCTTGTTAAGAACAGCGTTTTCATCAAACTGGGGCTATTGTTGTCACAGATTCTCTTTCAATTTGTGTGACGCCATAAATCAAGTCCTTGCACAAGATGGAACGTTCTTTCGCAGTTCTAAGACATTCAACCCTTTCACCATCTCTCTTCTAATTACTATTAGGCCTACTTCCGTGCTTTAACAACACATGCAGAATGAAGAAAAAAACACATCACCATGATATTTCCTCTTAAGTTATGCAACTACTTCTTCATTCTTCCATTATAGGTTTAAACTTGTTCTATCTTCAATTCTTGTTTACCTCACCTGAGGTTGCCGTACCATCACTTTCTGGAGCGTCCCTATTGTCTTCTGCTCCTAAGTAGATTATCCCTAGCAGTCTTGAAAATTCTATTGCTGTCTATTCTACTCATATGCGCACCCCATACTTGTTTCCTCCTATATACCCATTTCTTAATAGGCCTATATTCGAATGCACATGTTTTTCTGATACTTTCACCCCCTTTATGTGTCCCATAAAGTTTTCTTCACAATTTTACGAAGTATCTTCATTCCTGTTTCCAACAGTACAGGTGAATAGAATAGATTTATTTAGCCTGGTGGGGTAAAGACCATGTGATCTTCTCTTCCACTCACCAGGACAAACATATGTTACATTGAAATATAAATAAAATACAATAATTGTATATACTAAACAATTGATTATCTGGTAAAACTGAACAATAAAGAAAATGTCTAATAATACAATAAAATTAAACTAATGAAAGAATTTATACATAAAGGAATTACAGCTCGAATCTACTGTACATAAAAGAAAAGAAAAAACATATATACAAAGAAAGTAATAATTTCTAGTGAATTAATCTATCGCTTATATATATATATATATATATATATATATAGACATTACTTACTTACTTACTTACTCACTGGCACTATCGAACCCGTAGGTTCATGGCCGCACGGACATAAGCTCTCCATACATCCCTATCCTGAGCTAATGCTTTCCAATCATTCCCTGTATAATATACTTCCCTCAAATCATAGTTAATGTCATCCTCCCACCTCATTCTTGGTCTACCAACTGGGCGTTTCCCCTCTGGCTTTCCTACAAGAAGCTTCCATGCAAGTCTTTCATTCCCCATACGTGCAACATGTCCTGCCCATCGCAGTCTGCGAGACTTAACTGTGCTTATTATATCTGGCTTCCTATAAACACCATGTAGTTCATTGTTATGTAGTCTTCTCCATTCACCTGTCTGTTCATCTCTCTTTAGACCAAAATTTTTCCAAAGTACTTTATTCTCAAATACTTGTAATCTCCTTTCCTCCCTTAAAGTAAGAGTCCATGTTTCGCATCCATATAATATAACTGGTAGAATAATAGTTTTTATATATTTTCAGTTTAACGTTTTTTGAAAGGAGTTGGGACATCAAGAGTCTCTGCAATGCATAATAGCACGCATTTCCAGAATTGAGCCTATGTTTAATTTCTCTGTGCATCTCATTCCTATTTGTGATTATTGTTTTCCTAGATATTTGAATTCAGCCACTTCCTCAAAATTTCCCTCATTTGTCCTTAGCTGTCCATTTCCATTATATAATGTATTTCTACGTGTGACCATATATTTAGTTTTATTGATATTTACTTCCAGTCCTAATTTCTTAGTGTTACTCAATAGTGTGTGAGTGTTGTCCTTTAGTATCTCCTCGCTATCGGCCAATAGTACTACATCATCAGCATAAACTAACAGCTTGTTAATACCATTGAGTTGTAAACCTTCCTCATTCTCTTATGATTTAATGGCATGCTCTAGTACAAAATTAAATAGTAGAGGAGATAGTGCATCTCCTTGCTTCAACCCATTCTGGACTTTTAAAGTGTCCGAAAACTGTTTGCCTACACGCACCCTACTCTTTGTGCCATTTAGACACATTCGTATAAGTCTAACTAACTTTTAGGAATTCCGAACTCCAGCAGGATACTATATAACTTCTCCTTCTTAATTGAATCATATGCTTTTTTGAAGTCTACGTATAGTTGATGTACAGTACCATTATATTCCCATTTCTTTTCTAAAATCTGTCTTATACTAAAAATCTGATCTGTTATAGACCTGTATACATACATACATATACAGTATTTATCTAATGCCACCAGATTATCTTTTATGGCATTTCTGACCTTCTCCCTTGGCATTGGCGGTATTATACTCCATTTGTTAGGTTGGGGCACCTGGAAGTCTAGTTACGTTTCCCCGATAGTATGATGAGTGAGAAATGATAATGAAGCACCAGGAGAGTCCTTAACCTAAACTGAAAACCATGGCCACCACAGGAATAATTATTTTTAAAGAACATTTCCTATAGTCTGACCAGGGATTGAATCCGAGATCTCATGAACTGTAGTCAGAAACATTGACCAACAGCCCATGAAGATGGTTGTAATTATATACACATATAAAGAGAGAGATGGAGAGAGATAGAGAGAGATGGAGAGAGAGATAGAGAGAGAGAGAGAGAGAGAGAGAGAGAGAGAGAGAGAGAGAGCGCGCACTTGTACTTGCTAACGCTGAAGATGTGAGAACCTTCTCGTTTCGCGGTGACGGACATTTGATTCTGTAGTCAATTCACGTAACCGTTGTTCCTATGGAGATCCCAAGTGGTCCTCTCGTAAAACTGCACCAATTTAATTCCCTTTTCTGCAGAACTGATCGTTTGAAACTAATGTTACAGCTACTTAACCTGTACTTTATTCTGCTGCTGTAAAAATAGGGATCTAAAAGTCTAACAAATAAAAAACTAAAACAACACCCTTTATTAGAAAACCGAACTAAAAAAATGAAAAATAATTTTAATTCCCAACACGCTTGGGATAAATAATTTTACCATCAAAAGCGTGGGGTACTCTTTATCAATTAATATATTTGATAAAGTAAAAGTAAAGTGATCCCACAACAGGCCCGGAGGCCCTTGGGGTAGTAGGAGGTTAAGGCTCCCACTTTTTCTAGACAATCGGCACTTTATGTCAGCCGGGTTGTCAGCCCTGCGTGACGACCGCCTTTACCCCCAGAACAAGCGTCTGGTACTCATTTCCGTTAGAGGCTGAGTCGACCCCAGGGCCATGGTGCCGCCAGAAGATTTGGGTCAGTTTAAAAATCCTGACCCCAACGGGACTTGAACCCTCGACCCTCCGGCTTGTAGCTCAGTGCCTTAACCACCACGCTACGGCGTGCCCCCAATATATTTGATAAACGGATATTGGTAAAAGTAAAGTCTCTAAGAAGAAAATGTAAAAAATTTGTTATTTTTAGGAAGATGCTTAATTATATAATTTATTGAATAGAACATGTTTTCTCTTTTTATAGAATTATGCTCCGTTAAATAAATTTAGACTTACATAACCAAGGAGGGTAGCGTAAAATTTTAAAAGACATGTAGGCATTCTTTTAAAACTCCACGGCGCGACTGACCTAGAAGGTCCTTGACCTACTAGCCGACTGCTGGGCTGACATCAAAATGTGTTATTTGCAGAGTTCGACAACTATACATCCAGAATAAAGGTGCCGTGTGGTCAGCATGGCGGGTTTTCCAGCCGTTAAACGTGGTTTTTAAACTATGTTCCGCTACTTATTGTAGCTATCAAATTCCTCATGTTACTATGCGGGGGGCACTGGTCGCAAACTGGCCGAAATTTTATGAGAAAATATCTTCCCCATCGGACTCGAACCTGCTTAAGTATCTTAGCTCTTCATCAACGCATGTTGCCTTAAACCGTGCGGCTTATTGTACGGGACATGATTTTTCTAGACAGTATATATTTTTTAATTAATAGTTTCGTGATATTTCACATGAAGTGAATGGTTCACTGCATCTGCTTTATCAACATCAGATTAAGAGAGTCGTTCAAATAAATTATTGAGATTCGATACACTATAACACGAACCTTGGATTTAATATGGTGTCACATGTCACTGTTTGTAATATAGCCTTCAGCTATCAATCAGTTTCTAAAATACAGGAAACAGTTCAACGACTGAACGACCCTGCGAGCAGGACTTTAGAAAATTATGTTTAGTTCAATCCACTGTATATGGCAGAAAATGTTTTGAAAATGTTTACAAGTTGATATTTATAAAACAAAAAGAGGATATATACCCATCAATAGGAACCTCAAACTCGATGCTATTCTTTTTGCAGACGATTTAGCTCTTCTGGCACTTTCCGAAAATGATTTGCAACGATCAATTTATAATTTACAAAAAATAGGTGCCAAATTTAATATGGAAATATCAATTAACAAAACTAAAATTATGGCATTTCATGGGAAGGACCCCATACAAAGTAAAATCTGTCTCCAGAATAAAATTTTAGAGAGATCTAATCAATTTAAATATCTTGGATATTATCTCTCTATCTGGGATGAAAAGGATATCCCTGAAAAAGTTACTAGTTATAATAAAAGTTTAGGAATTATTAATCAAGTTATGAAACCATCCCTTGTACAAAAAAAAAACACCAGCTTACGTTTATATAACACTTTGGCTAGACCAGTGTTGATCTATGGGAGTGAAGCATGGACACTAAGAAAACAACATGAAAGCAGAATAACGGCTTGTGAAATGAGATTCATGCGCAGAACAGCGGGTTACACCAGATGGGATCGGAAAAGGAACACCGATATCTTAAAATAATTGAAGACTACGCCAATTTTGGAATATATTAAACAGTACCAACTAAATTGGAAACACCATCTTGAAAGAATGAGTTCAAATCGGATCCCCAAAGCTGTTTATAATTATATACCAAGAGGACGAAGATCACTGGGCCGTCCTGTGAAACGCTGGAGGGAAAATTTTCTATAGGATCGTAACAGGCCTTGGCCTAATACTGGGAAGGAAGGAGAAAAACATAAATAACTATTTATACCATGGATGAAATATTAACAGCTTGGATTGAATTTCATACCTCAGGTATTCTGTTTCATTTAACATTGTGATGGCGATCCTATTTTGTGTTGAGAAAGTGAAACCATCTACAGCATATTATGTAGCCGGAGGGTCGAGGGTTCAAGTCCAGTTGGGGTCAGGATTTTTAAACTGACCCAAACCCTCTGGCGACACTATGGCCCTGGGGTCGACTCTGCCTCTAATGGAAATGAGTACCAGACACTTGTTCTGGGGGTAAAGGCGGCCGTCACGCAGGACTGACAACCCGGCTGACATATAGTGCCGATTGTCTAGAAAAAGTGGGAGCCTTAACGTCCTACTACCCGAAGGGCCTCCGGGCCTGTTGTGAGATCACTTTAGTTACGTGATTGAATAATATATACGGATCGTTTATCAGAACCTATTCATTTTATTTTGTAGTAAGCCAAAAAAAAGTTCATAGTGTCTATATGTTGTCTTCTTCTTCTTCGTCTTCACTTCCTGGTTTAGGCAAGAGTTGCCTGTTCCGTCTTCACTAATAGATCTAAGACCATCTCTTCCAAGGACGTCCGACATCTCTTCTTCCTCTTGGAAAATAATGGAAGATTTTATTTGGTAATCTACTTTCTTCCATTCTTTCTACATGTTCTTTCCACCGTATCTTGTTGTTAAATATCTTTTCTTTTATGGAGTAGATCTGCAGTTCTTCATGGATATCCTCGTTTCTTATCTGGTCCATTCTAGTGCAGTCTTTTACTCTTCTTAAAAATTTCATCTCGGCTGCTTGGATTTTACTTTCTTGTTTGGTAGTGGTAATCCAAGATTCACTCCCATACAAAAGGACAGGGACAGCCATTGTTTTATAAAATTTTAATTTTGTTTGTTTATGGGCTTTATTATTCAATGTTTAATTTATTGTACCACAAATAGCTTGAAACTGATGTGTTTTGTGTTCAATATCTTTATCATACCCATAACTGATGTCACATCCTAAATATTTAAAGTGGGATACTTGTTCAATAATTTCGTCTCTAATTACTATTTTTGCACGCAGAGTATTTCTTCCACAAAATGCCATTACTTTTGTTTTACTTATTGAAATTTTAAAATTATAATCGCTACATATTGCATTTAGTTTGTAAGCAGCCAATTGTAACAGATCTTCATCATGGTGTAGTAAGACTAAATCATCGGCGAAAAGTAAGTTATTAATACTTGAGTTATTATTCAATCTAAGGCCTTTGTCCATTATAATTTTCCATTGTTTCATAATGTCGTCGATATATATATTAAAAAAGAGTGGGCGATAGACTACACCCTTGTCTAACTCCTTGATTTATTAAAATTTCTTCTGACCTTTTTCCATCAGTTTTTATCACTACTTTAGTTTCTTCATATAAGCCTTGGACTGATTTTATTAGATGGTGTGGATATCCTCGTTCCTTCATTATTTCCCATAGTATAGATCTATTTACTCTGTCAAAGGCCTTTTCAAAATCAATGAACAACAAATATGTTGGCAGGTTAAATTCTCTTCTCTTTTTCAATTAGTCTCTTTATAATAAACACATTATCACTACAGGATCTTCCTTTTCTGAACCTTGCTTGTTCTTCTTCTAAGTGTGTGTCAGATATCTTCTTCAATCTATTATTTATTATTTTTGCATATAATTTATAAGTGGAGTTCAATAAGCCGATACCTCTATAATTTTTACTATCTAATATATTTCCTTTTTTGAAGAGGGATATGACATCACCTATCTTCCAATTTTCATGTTTTTTTAACACAAATATTATATTACGATCTATATATAATTTAGATGACTTCGTTATTTTTTCATCATGTTGATTTATAAAGGTAAGGTTTAAAATTAAATGATATATTCAAAAGTTATAATACAGGGTGTTTTAGAAAAAAATATTACAGACTTCTAGAGGTTGTAGAGAGGACTTAGTAAATACAACATCTAGAAATCTGTAATACTTATTCTGAAATACTCTGTATAAAATGTATTTAAGCAAAAAATGGCAATGTGCGGAAAAAAAAGTGATGAAGGTTTAAATAGAGATGGATGGAAATATTATTGAACTATCCGCCTTTAAGTACTTTGAACACTTAATTTCTCAAACAAAAAATTATACCTATCTGTAGAGATCAAATTATAAAAATTTTGTAAGTCATAATGTTTTAAGTTTTTTGTCATGTTTGTTATAAATTTTGTAATAAATTCGTATTCTAGTCATTAATTTATTTGGTCTTTAATTGATAAAATCCGTGCTGTATTTGCTAAATAAAACTATCAAAGTGTTATATGATTTTATAAATATTTATTTTATTTACCATTCTTAACAGCTGTTTCAATACACTGTATCTTCTTCAGACGAAGTCATCAAATACATTTTTATTTATAATTATGCTACGAAAAAATATATAATGGTACTGTACATCAACTGTACGTAGACTTCAAAAAAGGCATACGATTCAATTAAGAGGGAGAAGTTATATAGTATCCGGCTGGAGTTCGGGTTCCTAAAAAATTATACGAATGTGTCTAAATGGTACAAAGAGTAAGGTGCGTGTAGGCAAACACTTTGCGGATACTTTTGTAATCCACAATGGGTTGAAGCAAGAAGATACACTATCTCCTCTACTATTTAATTTTGTACTAGAGCATGCCATTAAATCTTTAGAGGATGAAGAAGGCTTACAACTCGATGGTGTTAAGAAGCTGTTAGTTTATGCTGAATGCATGGAAGCTTCTTGTATGGAAACCAGAGGGAAAACGCCCAGTTGGTAGACCAAGAATGAGATGGGAGAATAACATTAACTATGATTTGAGGGAAGTAGATTATACAGGGAATGATTGAAAAACATTAGCTCCGGGTAAGGATGTATGGAGAGCTTATGTCTGCGCGGTCATGAGCCTATGGATTCGATATTGCCAGTGAGTTAGTTAATACCTTAGTTGGCTACTAGATGCCTCATTGAGGCGATGTGATAGCCACATTTACTTGTTGACATCTGTAGGTAAATAAGCGTAAATAAATTACCTTGTTAAGAAACTCCCTCTAGGGAGCATCCATGTCACTATGTGGGACATATGGGGTATACATACACATACATTCTTTGTCTTATTGTATTATTTGATATTCTATCTCTTTCGGATATTCTTGCTCACCATCTGATACAATCCAGAGTATGAATATTTTGGTAGAGGAAAACAAGAGAAACCTCATCAAAACAAAGCCATGTGACTTGCTCGTTTTTAATTGGTTATGGACACCAACGTGCATTGTAGAAGTAGTAAGTACGCTAAAAATTAGTTCCCTTCATTAAATTAAAAATATGTCCTCTGAATATACTTGTTCTTCTTCGTGAATGAAAAAAAAATATATATTCATAACATAGAAAATATTCTTAAATATACCTAATCAACAATTACAACTTGAAATAGTTTATTACATATGGATGATGCATTTGAGTCATGCTTCAGTCGATTCTGATGCAACAAAATGGCTGAAGCTGTCGAGTCTTCTGTTGCTGTGTCGCCATCTAAAAATTTTGAAACTCACGTCTGGCAAACCTTTGACTAGTGGTAAAAAACAGTTATTTTAAATGTATCTCACAATTTCAGTGAAAAATCTCACCAGCTTTGTTGTAAACTACCCCATTCAACAATCACATGTCTTATATACTTCACATGTGCTTCCTGTCAATGTGACAGTAATTGTGGCGCGATTGGCTGAAGGATACAATTGGCATTTGTTTATGTTTGGATCACTCTAAGAACGGATAAGGTATATAAAAAACTACTCTATCTGCAATTATTCCACCACAAAATTCACATGAGTTAGTAATAGCAGCCACTTTAGTTGGTCTTAGCTGTCCGGATTGTCGATATAATTGTTAGATAATTGTGTGTAATCGAATTTTCTCTTTATCTTGGGTTATAAGCTTGTTTTATTCGTCTTGTTTTCCCCTTTGTTTTGAGACGCAGCTTCTCAGAGCATTTTGCCCTCCGTTGCACAATTGCTTAATTTAAATGCATACCGGCGAATACATACCAGTAAATCAAACTTAATTTAATTTTCACAGTATACCAACCTATTCTTATCCATTAATTTCATATTTTCAAAAACCTTCTCCTTTTGACAGGAAGTTACGGAAATTAAACTTCAAGCTCAATACCAAAGTTTTAAGAAGCGGAAGTGAACGCATTATGACGTCACTACAAGACAAACAAATGAACGTTGTCTTATCTCGGTAGGGAGAACAATCTAAGGTGTTTTACTTGCTATCGCATATTTCAAGTGTTGACTCTCCTATTCTCAACTGCTTCTTATAGTCTGTAAAATTTTATTCTGTTATTTTTAATCCCGATGTACAAAGAAATTAAACATAGGCTCAATTCTGGAAATGCATGATATTATGTATTACAGAGACTCTTGTCGTCTCAACTCCTTTCAAAAAACGTTAAACTGAAAATATATAAAACTACTATTCTACCAGTTATATTATATGGATGCGAAACATGGATTCTTACTTTAATGGAGGAAAGAAGGTTACGAATATTTGAGAATAAAGTTCTTAGGAAAATGTTTGTCCAAAGAGAGATGAACAGACAGGTGAATGGAGAAGACTACATAATAGTGAACTACTTGGTCTTTATGGGAAGATAGATGTAATAAGAACAGTTAAGTCTCGTAGACTGCGATGGGCAGGACATGTGGCACTTATGGGGGATGAAAGAGGTGCATGGAAGATTCTTGTAGGAAAACCAGAGGGAAAACGCCCAATTGGTAGACCAAGAATGAGGTGGGAGAATAACATTAACCATGATTTGAGAGAAGAAGATTATACAAGGGATGATTGAAAAGCATTAGCTCAGGATAGGGATGTATGGAGAGCTTATGTCCGCGCGGTCATGAAGCTACGGGTTCGATAGAGCCAGTGAGTTAGTTATTTTTATTCCCAAAGAAAATTATGGATCGCTTTATGAGTATGTCATATCCACATGGAATTTCTTTGAATGAATACCATGTGTTTTTACAAAGAATTCTGCAAATTTCCTTTTTTCTTAGAATTATCCGTGCCTTAGCCGAACGGATATCATACATTGGTACAGAGTTGCTGAAGATGCGCTGATGCTAGTCCCCATGGGGAAGACATTTTCTCGTGAATTTTCGTATTGTATGGGAACGAAGTGGGGAATTAGGATTGCTACTAAGTAGGTCTAGAGGTGCCAGGTTAAAGCAATAGCTGAGGGACACGACATTCTGACATATGATCCCTTATTGGCTGGATGATCACCTAACTGTAATATTATACATTTTGTTGTGTGTACTATAATCTGCTGGCAGACCAAGGGTCTTCTAAACCTATTGTGGAGTCAGGTTAAATTTCTCAGTACTTACTTACTTACTCACTGACACTATCGAACCCATAGGTTCATGGCCGCGCGGACATAAGCTCTCCATGCATCCCTATCCTGAGCTAATGCTTTCCAATCATTCCCTGTATAATCTACTTCCCTCAAATCAGAGTTAATATTATTCTCCCACCTCATTCTTGGTCTACCAACTGGGCGTCTTCCCTCTGGCCTTCCTACAAGAAGCCTCCATGCAAGTCTTTCATTCCCCATACGTGCAACATGTCCTGCCCATCGCAGTCTACAAGACTTAACTGTTCTTATTATATCTGGCTTCCTATAAAGACCATGTAGTTCATTGTTATGTAGTCTTCTCCATTCACCTGTCTGTTCATCTCTCTTTGGTCCAAAAATTTTCCTAAGTACTTTATTCTCAAATACATGTAATCTCCTTTCCTCCCTTAAAGTAAGAGTCCATGTTTCGCACCCATATAATATAACTGGTAGAATAATAGTTTTATATATTTTCAGTTTAACGTTTTTTGAAAGGAGTTGGGACATCAAGAGTCTCTGCAATGCATAATAGCACCTTAACAATTAATAAATGTAATTATTTATGAAAATAATATTAAGAATAACAAATATTTTCATTTGTTTTGTTTTAAATATTGTATAATCGTAAAATTAGTTTTCTATATCTCATTATTTTCCTTCGTTTTTTATATACATTAGATAGGGACAATTTAATATGTCTTGCTTGTATACATTTTATTGTTAGTTTTTAGTCTTAATTTTAACTAACATTAACTGGTTGCATTGTAGATCGTAATATAATAGATATAATTTTGATCAAATTTTTACTTAGTATTTAATATTAGAGTTAATTGAGATTGTTATATTCTGATGTAATATATGTTTGCCCTGGTGAGTGGAAGAGAAGGCCACATGGCCTTAATTCCACCAGACTAAATAAATCTAATCTAATCTAACACTAATATTACACATTTTGTTGTGAGTTCTACAATCTGCTGGCAGACCAAGGACCTTCTGAATCTATTGTGGAGTTAAATTAAAATTTTCAGTAGCACGAAAATTGAACGTAAACTAATCTAAGCGAAAATTAGAAAATTGCAAAATCATCATCATCTACCGTCACTGTTTAGACCATTTCTGATCTGTTCCGTCTCCATATTATAGTTGTCGTCCACGACTTCAATGTCCTTGTGATTTGCAATTTGACATCTTATAATGTATCCTCTCTTCACTCATTCTACTAACATGTTCAAACCATTTATTTCTGTGTTCTTATATTTTTGTTATCACACTGGTTATTTGTAATTCCTCACGAATATCTTCACTCCTCCATTTGTCCAAAAGAGTACATCCTGTCACATATCGTAGAAATTTCCTCTCGCCTGCTTTTAGACTTTTTATTAAACTTTTTGGAGAGGGTCCAACTTTCCGAGCCACACAACAGAACAGAAATAGGTAAAACTTTGTAAAACTTTAGGAGTGTTCCTTTACGAACTTCCTTGCTAATATTCTTCAATTGTACGGCAAACATGTTGAAAATTAAACACTTAAATATGTAACCAAAGAGTTTATGAATTGAACCAATTCGAAAAATGCAATAAGATTATTTTTAAAGAGGCAGTTACCATAGAATTTAAACTGGTATCAAAATTTAAAAAAAAAAGTTCTAACTCCTTTAGAAGCAAATACGTTGTGATGATTACAATATAATCGATTTATTTGTCTTGCCTTATTACTTCTAATATCTATTTTAATTATTAGACCAATAGCATATAATAATGAGAGGTTGTGAAGTGGTTATTACAGAAGCGAGGAAATTATTAATAACCGAGCAATAACGAGGGTTTTAATTCCCGCAATTATGTAAAACACTTCACAAACGTGCGTTGTAAACTATTTTTTGCACGATAGTGTTTTCAAAATAATAAATAATAGTAAAATAATATCTTTGTTTGGAAATATTTGCGTTCATTATAAAAAACTGACTAACGTAAACAGTCTGGCCAATGTTTATACGGTAAATGCCGAAAATAATTTACTTGAGACTACAGCAGGCCGTGCCCACCAATCAGAAATAAAATGGCGGCAAATATAAATTTATTGTTTTATATTGATTCAAATAAAGTTCAGTTCATTTGAAATGCAGTGATTTGTTTCGTATAATGTATATTGACACTAGCTTTTGGATATATTTTTGTATAGGGATTCTACGTAGTGTACATAAGGGCAGTGGTTTTACTTCCCGCATTAGGTAGGTAATTTGTAACATTACAGTATAGGTATTTAGTTATTTATAGATTGGCCACCCCGAAATTTAGAAAATTGAACTTTCAATCGTGGACGTCATTGCTGTAAGTAAGACATTACGCACTATCGTTAAAAATGTAATTAAAGTTTTGGTTGTATGGAATGGTGTTTTTTAAATGATTTTATTTTGTAGAAATATGATTTATTGTGTTTTAATGTAACACCATTAACAGAGAAGAATAAAATACACAGGTATATCCTTGGCCTTGAATCTCTAGCTCCCGAGTCAACACCTCCGTCACTCCGTGTAGTGTTCGCGGCGGACGAAATGGAGCCAGGACAGGTTCTTCTCTAGGTTTCTCTCGTGTTTTCCTGCTAAAACTTAATTCCATCACTTTTCCATTCTCATGTCATTATTTCGTTCCATTTCATTTCATCTGCCCCTGTGATGGTGCTGCAGGCCTGGTCAGCCAGAATCCCAGAATATTACTTACTTACTTACTCACTGACACTATCGAACCCGTAGGTTCATGGCCGCGCGGACATAAGCTCTCCATATATCCCTATCCTGAGCTAATGCTTTCCAATCATTCCCTGTATAATCTACTTCCCTCAAATCATAGTTAATGTTATTCTCCCACCTCATTCTTGGTCTACCAACTGGGCGTTTTCCCTCTTGCTTTCCTACAAGAAGCTTCCATGCAAGTCTTTCATTCCCCATACGTGCAACATGTCCTGCCCATCGCAATCTACGAGACTTAACTGTTCTTATTATATCTGGCTTCCTGTAAAGACCATGTAGTTCATTGTTATGTAGTCTTCTCCATTCACCTGTCTGTTCATCTCTCTTTGGTCCAAAAATTTTCCTAAGTACTTTATTCTCAAATACTTGTAATCTCCTTTCCTCTCTTAAAGTAAGAGTCCATGTTTCGCACCCATATAATATAACTGGTAGAATAATAGTTATCCCAGAATATTAGAGACATTTAATAATAGAAGATTCATCTCAACTCATCCTCGACCTGGCTTTACGCCGGAGAATGAACAGACGGTTTACGTAATAAGTGTAATCATATAATACAGTATTATGCATCTATGCGTGAACGCAGATGTTCACCAACCCTTACGTCCATCGATATAACCTAATATTGTTATGGTGCTCTGTGTAACTGTGCTATAATTGTCAGAGATCGCGAGCCCATTGTCTTTGGTATGATGAATAGTTACTATATTGTCACATCATCTTCTAATTAGAGAGTAATTTGTGTTTAGTTGACAATCTGCAGGATGAGATATATAACTGTTAATTATACGAGGGCGGATCGGAAAGTAACGCACAATAATTTTTTTCTGCCTTGGTATTGCAGCTAGAATGTTGAAATTTCACAGAGATATAGTTTGAAGTTTTCACTACAGATGGTATTTTTTCTCAGGTGCACCTCTTGCGAGAGAAGCTTGAACTATGCAACAAAGATGGCGCGCATGCTACAGTCGTCCACCTGTGAGGAACAGAGAAATGTTGTTCGATTTTTGTGGGCCAAAGGGCATAAACCCAGTGAAATTCACAGGGACATGCGTGGCATGTATGGGGATGATTGTATGGACCGTAGCAATGTCTCCAGGTGGTGCACATTCTTCCAAGAGGGACGCGTGAACCTTAGTGATTCGCCACGCTCCGGCCGGCCGACAACAGCAGCAATCCCGCAGAATGTTAGAGGCATTGAGGCGGCAATTCTGAACGACCGGCGTGTGCAACTGCGAGCCTTATCGCAGAAGTTCAACATTTCCTATGGTGCGGTGTACGATATTGTTCATGAAAATTTGAAATTCCGTAAAGTTAGTGCTCGCTGGTGCCTAAGAACCTGACAGACGACCACAAGGGCCAGCGAATGATGGCAAGCTTGGACCACTTAACGTGGTACACCGCACAAGGACATGATTTTCTGGAAGGAATCGTCACAGGTGATGAGTCGTGGGCGTACCACTACACGCCCGAAACAAAGCAGGCATCAATGGAGTGGAAACATGCTGGTTCCCCAGTAAAGAAAAAATTCAAAGTGACTCAATCTGCCAGGAAAGTGCTTGCGACAGTGTTCTGGGATATGCATGGTGTTTTATTGGTGGACTTTGCTGAACACGGGACCACTGTGAATGCTGCGGCCTACATTATAACTTTGGTGAAGTTGCGTCGTGCCATTCGTGACAAACGTCACAACATTAACGTTAAACTTCTTCATGACAATGCTCGCCCCCATGTTGCTGCTGTCGTTCGTCAGAAAATCGCCGAATTTGGTTGGGAGGTGCTCCAGCATCCACCATACAGTCCGGATCTTGCACCATCGGACTTTCATCTGTTGGTCCCATGAAGAAATTCCTGGCCGGCAAACGCTTTGAGACAGATGTGGAAGTGAAATCAGCAGTGCGCAGATGGCTACACTCCAACCAAACGGACTTCAACGAACAGGGCATATTGAAACTGGTAACACGATGGGAAAAATGTGTTGAGAAAGTTGGTGACTATGTCGAAAAGTAGGTAAAAGATGTAAGTTCATTTGTGATTTTTTTCCTATTTTTTTAACTATTAAACCTTTTAAAAAAATTATTGTGCGTTACTTTCCGATCCGCCCTCGTACGATTACAGGTAACCAGTTGCCAGTTGATATTATAATAGATGATCTATTATGAATCTGGTATTTAATTATATAATAAAGTTTCACACTGCATAACATTTAAGGTGAATAAATTTTTTTTCAACTCTAATTAGACCTCCAAGGGTCGCGGGTTCAAACCCGGCCGGGATCGATGGATTTTTAGGACGGAAAAATCCAAGGAGCAAGTCCTCCGGGAGGGACTTTAAGCCGTGGGTCCCGAGTCTGAAGATTTTCAGGCTCGTAAAAAATCCTTAAGCCTGAATGAAAAGGCCTCTAAGCAAAATTTACCGAATTTTCCCGTCCTAGTACTACCTTGGTTTCCTAGATGTCAGTATGAGGCGGAACGCTGACCACGTACCACTCAAAATGACATCTATACGAAAACAAGTGTAACTAAATTAGTATGGTTCAAATTCTTCCCTGTAGGGGGAGAGCGCCTAAATCTCTGTAAAGGGAAAACATAGGAATACAATAATTAGACCTACATCTACATTCGTTAAGATTTAACAAATTCGGTAGAAGCTCCTGATTCACGGTTCCGTTATTCGCGGGTTAAAAATTGCGACACAGTTCCTGTATTCGTCATCAGGATCATAGTACATTCACGAATTTAGGCCATTTGTTGACCTGTTTCGGCCTCAAGAGAAACACCATCCAGAAGTCTTTTGAGTGGACGTCCTGGTCTTCTTCTGCCTGCAGGTTGACATCTTAACATTTGTTTGGGTATCCTGTGATCTTCCATTCGATGAACATGTTGCATCCATCTTGACTTATAATCAGAAATTTTGTTTTCTAAAGGTTCCATGTGTAATTCTTGTAAGATGTCTTCATTTTTTTATGATCTAGTAGTGTGTATCCTGCAGTCCTCCGAAGGTATCTCATTTCAGCAGATCTAAGTCTCTGTGTATCTTCTAGGTTTTTTGAAAATAAATTTAAAAAACAAAATTTGTTTATCTGGTTTATATCAATTCAGTACACTTCGTAAATATAATTCTAAAATCATTTACTTAATTGAATTTAAATACGTAAAGGCCGATTCATAACACACAGAAATTTATTCAATATTTGTTTGAGACTTATGATCAAGACGGCAGTAACTTGCATGTTCATAAGTTGTCGTCCTGCTTATCAGTTGAGCCAGGTAAATTTTGTCTGGCTCCCACTTGCTTTGCGATTGGTAGCACTGCGAGCTGTAATATGACTTCCCATCATTCCCGCGTGCGTCCTTACGTATCTCTCGTAAAAAGTATACATATTTTTGTGTAAATAGTGTTTAAAGTTATGTGTTGTGAATGTCGACACATTTGCTGCATTTTACACTGGTGAGTTGTTCACAATCATTTCTATCTTCGTTACATTAACAGCATTTCATGTCTCTCTCTACATTGTTGTGTTACGGTTGTATTTCATCAATCTGCTGTCCGAGGCAGTCGTTATCTTTCCATCTCATTTTCTTTATATCGATGACCTAGAATCATATTGTTCTAAGTCCATCTCGTAGAATAATTATTCCCATTATGAAATGAATATTTTATATCCCTTGACCATGTGCATTGTGAGAATAAAACAAAAACACGATATTTTGCATAGCATTTTAACCGAATTGTCGAATTCCTGTTCATTTTCACAATGCACGTGGACACGGGACATGAAACTTAAGAATTCTACAAAATGAACTTACAACAGTATGGTTCTGTACCATCGATATATGTATAATTACAATGCACTTCTGATATAAATGACTCTGAATTAATCTTAAAACATATAGTTGATACTATTTATAATTACAACAAACATTATTATAGGTATAGTACATTATTATAGTTACGACAAACAGATTGAGATGGCCCCGGCAGTAGCCTAGTAAGATATATCGAGTTAAAATCTCTTGCAGACTAATTTGAAGTATTTAAAGGGCACCGGATGGTGAAAATGTTGAAATAATGGCAAAAAATACATTTTTTGTTTATTTGCTTATTAATAATTCTGATTCTTTAGGATCATTTTCATGTAAAAAATTTATTGTAGGAGCAAAATTGAGTCCGTGACGTAAGAGTATAAATACTCCTGCACGTGTGGTTAGCATTACTACTTAAACTTAAAAATGTGTTTTTCTCTGTTTCCGTTTTTTTTTACTTTTCCAAAACTTAAAATGCTCCTTACGATGCACGTTTTATGCTATCAAAGTGAAATTTTATGATTAGATTCCCAAATATATGCTAATTCAAATTTGCAATGCAGTTAATTGTCTGACATATGAGTTCTTTTAAGTTGAGACGGAAATGAATGAGAGTGGATAAAGAATTTTTTTTTTCAAAAATTAACAATAAGCAGTATCCTCCCTTTATGTATTTTTTTTATAGCAAATGTGTTTAGTGAAATCATAAAGACTTTGTCTCAAATTTCATGAAATAATATTTAAAAATGCATCCTAAGGAGCATTTTTTAAGGAAATGTTAAAAAATAGATTAAAAAAACCATAATTCTGAAAATATTCTACATATAAACACCAAACTGCACAGAAACACTTCTATAAGCACATAATATATGATAAAAATTTCAAAATAATCAGATGGAAACAAAAAAAAAATTGAAATTCACCAGTCGGTCCCCTTAACATGAAAGGGTTTTTAGTGGCCTTATTTATGAAGAAGAACAAAATTTAAAAAGTCTAGGGGATTCTATGCGAGGAGGTCACCCATATAGATTGAAATAAAATAAAATAAAACAAAACAAAAACGCACAAATTATTTTAGAGTATGTGAGTAATTAGGGCCCACACGAGGAACGAAAATCTTTTTCTGTACGTGTGTATGTCATGGTACTACTCCTAAATGACGTCCGATTTTGATGAATTTTTATGTGTGTTTGTGTTTGACTGGGTCCCTAGATAGTTTAGATTCACAATTGGACCCTCTAGTACTATTAAGTAGGCTATAGGAATTCACTTGAAGTGAAAATTTAAAAATCGCTCTAGCAGTCACAATTTTCGATGTTTCATAACGAAACTCAGTATATCCTATTCAAATAAACCGAGCTGGGTATTATCCACAGATGAACGAAATCTGACAATTAGACGTGGAGGTTTCCTGAAATCCAAAATATAAACTAACAACCACCATGTTTGGTTCGTCTCATCGTATACCATACTATTTAATTAACCTTTAATATTTCATTTATTTAGACGTAGCAACGCACGCCCGGTATTAGCTGGTATATGTTATTTTATTTTCCCAAACAGTGCGAGAAATATCTTAAAATTGCTTGAGAGGATCTAAAATCGCTATATTTATATTGTAAAATATTTAGTCATTCTAGTCAAATAGCCAACTTATCCTTATGATGCATCAGATTATTCAATAAACTCTAAACTAATCTGGTTACACTAATTTGCCCATTTCCCCACCTATCCAACAACAAAAAAAAAGTATAGAATATTATGTTGTACAGGGATTTTGTAGTGAGTGAATAAATATATTTAAAACGAAATCTGATAGCGGAAATTAGTATTATGTTGGCAACATCATGCTAGCAGTCGCTTGTCTCGTAGAACATTCACAGGTTCTTTCCTCTGCTCTATTTTGGACTCCCCTGAAGAAAACATTAAACAATACATGCACACCGGTGCAAGGACAAGTCCCTCGTGCTGCCATAGTATATATGATAAGTATAGGCTAAACAAAGCATACTGTACTGATATTATAAGCTTCAAGTATAAAAACAACTCTGTTTTGCCTGAAATCTGTACCATTTTAAACACATATTTAAAATCAAAATATTATATATCATTTTTTTTAATAATTACAAGTTTTTAACAACCCTTTTTACCTATTGTGTGATACTTATTAATTTCTATTAAATTGAATGGCCGACGGTTACAATATAAAAACGAATTTCCACTCGTAAATTTCACATTGCATTAGCATACTTTCACGATAGTAATTTTCCGGGGACTATTTAACCCATCCCCAAATGGGAGTCAATGACCAATCACATTTCAATGATGTTTTATTTTCAGCCAATCACAGTCGTGTTTCGCATAGAATTTACCAACTAAAGTTTATCACAATAAAGAAAGCACCTCCTTCTTAACATTGTGAATAGGTCATAGCATTATTTTGCAGTGACTGACTCTCTAAGGAATATGGCTACCAGTTTGTATATATAGAGTGCATGAATGTCAACACATACCGCATGCGGAAGTTAATATAAAAACATTTGCAGCAATTGATTATATCACCAAAAAAATAAACTACTGTTTCCACTTTCTTAAATCTATTTTTTCCCAGGTAATAACATTCGAGAAAAATATAATTGTCATATTTACATCATAGGACATCAGAAATGAATTAATATACAGTTTGATGTTTCATTTTTTTCTCCACTAGAGTGCATTCTTACAATATTGCGATCCTTTGGCAATAAATAATATTATGATCTGGTTGTAGTGATAAGCAAAGGAAGGAAATGAAGCGTACCAATAGTTTCTGATTTGTTTTCATACATCGCCGTTTACATTAAATATATACATATTTTAGAATAACTATATTTAAATAATTATTTGTGAGTAAACAACATAATTTTATTCGTTAAATAGTCCTAACAAATGCCACTCTTGATTTCCAAATTTATCGATAATTTGGAAATCACTCGTGGCATTACTTATGATAAATGTTACAAATATCACTTAGTAATGGGATAAATTGCATTTAAGTCTTAAATTTCGTAAGTAAATATCTTATGTACAACCCCGCCTTGGCTATTGTGTACCACCAATAAATATTCGAACGGAGAACAAGTGACTTTTAGGGTCGTGTTGGCTAATGTGATAAGTAAGGCTCGAAAGTTCAGGAAAAAAATGTTTTTTTTAAATTTTATGTCTGAAAACGAGGCGCAACATAATGTATAATACATTTTGGGTCATTGTAGGCCAGGAAGTCTACCGCTGTGGTCTTAAGGTCACACAGCGAGCCCGGGTTCGATCCCCGGTCGGGGCAGTTTTTCTGGGTGAGGTTTTTTTCGGGGGTTTTCCTCACCTGTAAGACAAATGTCAAAAAAAAACTTTAAGGCCCAAACGGTCCCCGAAATCATATGGCCATCATCATCATTATCATCCTTCACCGGTGTGGAAAGCAACGGGAAGTTACCACACCTACAATTCCCTAGTAAAGTTGCAAGTATAGCATGCCTTCGAGCAGAATTACTATGGATGGATAGGCCAGAAAATGGTATAAAATAAAATAAGTTAAAATATACCTTCATAGGTAAGATCCGTCGTCCTCAACTTATAAAACGTATAATCTTTATGCCTGTAGGCCTTTCAGGACATCCGTCCCATTTTCAGCAGTTCATTCTTCTCTACAGCATCCAGTATGGTGTTTGATGCTCTAGAGAAGAATGTACTGCTGAAGATGGGACGGATGTCCTGATAGGCCTACAGGCATAAAGATTATACGTTTTATAAGTTGAGGACGACGGATTTTACCTAAGAAGGTATATTTTAACTTATTTTATTTTATGACTCTCCACCTCAAAGGTTTTAACAATGCATTTTATTAGTATTGACAGAAAATGGTAGGTTTTATTTGTCTTTTTTGTCCTTTTTCGACTTTTTTTTTGGTTATTGGTTCTTTTTTTTTAGTTTTTTTAGGTATTAACGGCTTTCTTTGAAACAGTACCTCCTTTTGACCATATTTATATAATTTATGTAATTCAGAATCTTAATTTCAACTACTTTTAAAAACACTATCTAGTTTGACTTTCTAAAGACTTGTCACATTCTAAATACTTTTGTTCCACGAGAAAATATTGAATCCTCACAAGATATCCCATTGTTTCTATCCATCAACCTACTGACCGTCTGAACTATTGGATCCCATCAGCACATTGTCCTTTATATCCCTCCTCATCAGACTGTATATTATTCATTATCTTTTACGGTCTCACTTACCAAAACATGGAATTCCCTTCCGCCCTATGTCAGAGACTGTCAAACTATAACATCCTTCAAAAACAAACTAAAGAATTATTTAATAACAAACTAACTTATACACCTCACTGATAGTATTCTTTTATCAATTAATAAATTAAATTATTTATGAAAATAATATTAAGAATAACAAATATTTTCATTTGTTTTGTTTTAAATATTGTATAATCGTAAAATTAGTTTTCTATATCTCATTATTTTTCTTTGTTTTTATATACATTAGACAGGGACAATTTAATATGTCTTGCTTGTATTCATTTTATTATTAGTTTTAATCTTAATTTTAACTAACATTAACTGGTTGCATTATAGATCGTAATATAATAGATATTATTTTTTGATCAGATTTTTATTTAGAATTTAATATTAGTGTTAATTGAGATTGTTATATTCTGATGTAATATATGTTTGTCCTGGTGAGTGGAAGAGAAGGCCACATGGCCTTAACTCCACCAGGCTAAATAAAATAAATAAATCTAAATCTATTTCAAATTCAAATTTTCTGAGGAGTTGCCACTTTGTGAAAATTACCTCGAGCAGAGGGTGAAGGAAGCGAGGTTGTCTTTATCCACTCGTTAGATCTTTTGTAGGATATCTTTAAGTCCTTTAAAGGTCCTTTATAGGCATTTTATAGTTCAACTTCGAGCCCTACTGCTGTACTACCACAGTTCTAATACGACATCGTCTTTTCATGAAAATATTTTCAATTTTTGTAAATATTCGTGGATCCTACTTACTACATACCGAAAATAACAAATGATCGTGTATGTGTGTTTGTGTTGATGCATAACACTGTCCAGTTGTGAAAAAAAATAAAGAGGATTAGAGAATTTTTGTGTAAACAATTGTGAAATTAAATTTAAAAATTCGATCTGCTCCGACGCCACCACTAAGCGCAACAATAGGTTATTTCAGGAGAGAGGGTGGTATTTTTAAAACTTTTTTTCTTATTTGGTGTAAATTATTTATTTTTTGTATGTTAAGCATATAGCAACTTAAGCAAAAATTAAAATTTTGAAAAAAATTGGGCAGCCCAAATTTTCAAAAAATTGTACCCAGTGCAGGGGTTTACTAAAACCGATATATCTAAGCAGGTAACTTCACAGAATTTGTTACATTTTATTAGTAAAAGCATTCTCTACAAATTCCCTGGAACATAATTTTGATATTTGTCCCTAAAGTTGTAAAATCAACAATTAACATTTAACAACATTTTTTTATTTCCTTTTTTGAAAACAAATAGGTATATTTTTAAAAATAAAATCAAATACCTAATTTCTGTTACAGAGAAAGGTTTTCCATTGTCTCAAGAGTGTGTGTTCACAATGCCAGGCATGTATCTTTGACAGTTCACAAGATATATCAATTTTTGTCTAGCAATCTAGTAAAAAAAATGAATTTACGGGAAACAACAATCAAAAGGGGGAGTGTGATTTAAAATCCTGAGCACAGGCACTTTAAAAATGGCTCCTCTTCATCTGATCCATCCATAGTAATTCTGCCCGAAGGCAGGTCCTTCACTGCAATCATAGCTTTTTCATGCTATGTTTGCAGCTTTACTAGGGAATTGTGTAGGTGTGGTAGCTTCCCGTTGCTTTCCACACCGGTGAAGGATGATGATAATGATAAGGATGATGATGATGGCCATATGATTTTGGGGACCGTTTGGGACTTAAAGTTTTCCTGACAGTTGTCTTACAGGTGAGGTAAAACCCCGGTAAAAACCTCGCCCAGAAAAACTGCCCCGACCGGGGATCGAAACCCGGGCCCGCTGCGTGACAAGACACGCTACCTCGAGACCACAACGATGGACGTACATCTGATAAGGGTACAAATATGCATAACATGTTACGCAATATATTCCATACATATCAGAGTATTTTAGAGCAAACCATGTTTTTTAAATTGTTCATTTTTTTTACCAAAAAGTAACATCCTCTCCCCTTAAGGGGAGATTAAAAGGTGATTTTAGTAAAAAATTCCCAAATTTGTTTATTACTTTTAAATAGTTTGAAATATTCTGCACAAATTGATATAAAAGGTATTGATATATGCTCATTTTTATTTTTAATACATTTTAAAAGTAAGGCTGCATCACTAATTTGATTTTCGACAAACTAAAATTTTCATATAAAAGACCCGTTTTCTCAGAAACTATAAGAGGTAAATGTATAAATATTTTTTAGCATGTTTAATACTTATATCTGTTGAAGTGGAACCACTTTGATGCTCTTACAAGTATTTGTTATATATTTTTTTAATGAAAACTTGCAAAATTAAAAAAAAATTGAAGTTTTAAAAAATATATATATTTTTTCAAAAGTAAGAAGAAATATTACTCAAAAGAGCTTCGGTAAAAATTATTAAACATGTATCTGAACAGAGTAAAAAATTCACATTTCTACCTCAAATAGTTTCTGAGAAAATGGGTATCAAATTTTTACATTTTAACTTTGTTGGGATAAGATTTTAAATCTCCCCTTAAATAAAACTGTCTATAGAATATAAGAGATTCAAAACCCGGAACCATGGGATATTAACTTTTACTGTATTATAATTTCCTCTTTAACAGAGTCGCTGTAGAAGGCACGTTTCTGAGAATCTTGGTTACAAAATTGATTGGATTACGCTATTACGGACGTATTGTTTATTTTAGTACGTAGTGCCGACGCCATGAGCGCTGTCTGCAGAATAACCATTGTGTTGCTGTTAAGAGAATATTATACTAAGCGTTTATTAGTTTGTCCTCATTCATTTAATATAGAAGAATAAATCTGTAGACTCCGGTTCTTAAAAATAGCATAAACTGATGGCCGCTTTACGTCATTTCTGTTATCTCGATTTATTAAGCTATATCGGTTACATTATTTATTTTATTTTGCTACATATATTGTTTACTCGTTAAAAGTTCGTTGAGATTCGTTCAACCAAAATATTGACCTATAAAATGAACGACAGTTTAAGTATTGTTTGTTTTCAATATGTCTTCCTTCATAAAATATATTGGTATTTCATTGTTGCCAATCTTCTTTACGAAATGAAAATCGTCTAGTAAATTTAAGTATTCAATCTATAAATTCTTCTTAGAAGAAAAAACGATATATGTGCAATTTCGGATGAAGTTAAAAGTGATTTTAATGCAATTTTATTTTGTGACTTCTGAACATATTTGATGACAATTGCATCTGAAATAATCACATCTAAAATATTGGTCTCGTGGGCTAGTGGTCAGCGTTTCTGACTACCGTTTACGAGGTCCCGGGATCGATTCCCGATCAAACCATAGGAATTTTTCCTTAAAGGGAATTATTCATGTGGTTGCCTATGGTCTCGAATTTAGATTAAGAACTCTCCTGGCGCTTCATTATCATCTATCATATCATGGGGGTAATGTAATTGCGCCTTCTAGGTGCCCCATCTTCAGGGGTGGCTTACAATTAAACCAATGCCAGGAGAGAACACCAGAAATGTCGAAATGACAACCTGGGGCTTTGAATAAAAAAAATATCTATAGGCCATGACTATTGTTGGGCGATTCGATGAACTAATAGTACACAAGTCTTAGTGCTATAACTCCAAAATCCATGGCGCGACAGGCCTAGAAGTTTCTTTTTCTTCTTCTTCTCCCTTCCAAATATTAGACCAAGGCCTGTTAAGATCCTATAGAAAATTTTCCCTCCAGCGTTTCATAGGACGGCCCAGAGATCTTCGACCTCGTGGTATATATATATATATATATATATATATATATAAACAGCTTTGGGGATCCGATTTGAACTCATTCTTTCGATATGGTGTTTCCAATTTAGTTGGTACTGTTTAATATATTCCAAAATTGGCGTAGTTTTCAATTCTTTTAACATATCGGTGTTCCTTTTCCGATCCCATCTGGTGTAACCCGCTGTTCTGTGCATGAATCTCATTTCACAAGCCGTTATTCTGCTTTCATGTTGTCTTTCTAGTGCCCACGCTTCGCTACCATAGGTCAACACTGGTCTAGCCAAAGTGTTATATAAACGTAATCTGATTTTTTTTGTACAAGGGATGGTTTCATAACTTGATTAATAATTCCCAAACTTTTATTATAACTAGTAATTTTTTCAGGGATATCCTTTTCATCCCAGATAGAGAGATAATATCCTTACTTACTTACTCACTGGCACAATCGAACCCGTAGGTTCATGGCCTCGCGGACATAAGCTCTCCATACATCCCTATCCTGAGCTAATGCTTTTCAATCATTCCCTGTATAATATACTTCCCTCAAATCATAGTTAATGTTGTTCTCCCACCTCATTCTTGGTCTACTAACTGGACGCTTTCCCTCTGGCTTTCCTACAAGAAGCTTCCATGCACATCTTTCATTCCCCATACGTGCAACATGTCCTGCCCATCGCATTCTACGAGACTTAACTGTTCTTATTATATCTGGCTTCCTATAAAGACCATGTAAGTTCATTGTTATGTACTCTTCTCCATTCACCTGTCTGTTCATCTCTCATTGGTCCAAAAATTTTTCTAAGAACTTTATTCTCAAAAAATCGTATTCTCATTTCTTCCCTTAAAGTAAGAGTCCATGTTTCGCATCCATATAATATAACTGGCAGAATAATAGTTTATATATTTTTCAGTTAAACGTTTTTTAAAAGGAGTTGAGACGTCAAGAGTCTCTGCAATGCATAATAGCACGCATTTCCAGAATTGAGCCTATGTTTAATTTCTTTGTGCATCTCATTTATATTTGTGATTATTGTTCCTAGGTATTTGAATTAAGCCACTTCCTCAAAATTTCCCTCATTTGTCATTAGCTCTCCATTTCCATTATATAATGAATTTCTACGTGTGACCATATATTTAGCTTTATTGATATTTACTTCCAGTCCTAATTTCTTAGTGTTACTCAATAGTGTGTGCGTGTTGTCCTTTAGTATCTCCTCGCTATCGGCCAAGAGAGATAATATCCAAGATATTTAAATTGACTTGATCTCTCTAAAATTTTATTCTGGAGACAAAATTTACTTTGTATGGGGTCCTTCCCATGAAATGCAATAATTTTAGTTTTGTTAATTGATATTCTCATATTAAATTTGGCAGCTATTTTTTTTTTGTAAATTATAAATTGATCGTTGCAAATATATTTTTTATATATTTCAAATGTATCACGCTTACATTAAGCATAATGACGAAGGTGTTTTGTTATATTATGTTTTTCTAATTATACAATATATTATTTTAAGGTGGTGTAAGCGGTGAGAGGCGAGCGTCTAACCGCTTACACCACCTTAAAATAATATCGAGTCTCGGTCAGGTGGACGAAACGGAGCGTGGGCAGATTTTTCTCGGGGTTTCTCCCATTTTCCCCTGCCACAAATTTCATTCCACCATTTCTCCATACTCACCTCATCCATTTCATTCATCCGCCCCTGTGACGGTGCATCAGGATTGTTCGGCCGGCACTCTTGTCGTTCACAGACGTCACTAAATATCTCATCTCATTCCTCGACCCAACCCTGAGTTGGGCACGAGCTGAGGATTTATTTTAAATGATATACCCAAATCTATATTTCGGTCTGCGCCTCATAAAAACATTGACAAAACTTTATGTTTACCATTATCCACAATAATATATATAAAGAAAAAATGATAACCCGATCTTGAGCACGAATCATTGAAATGTCTATTTGTTGATTTCCACTGTACAATCAAACTGACTTAGTTATGTAGATATTACAATACTATACTCGTATTGTGAGCAGGTCCCCTGGGAGGGACTTCAAGCCGTGGGTACCGAGTCTGAAGATTTTCAGGCTCGTAAAAGAACCTTAAGCCTGAATAAAATTGCCTTTAAGCAAAATTTGCCGATTTCAACGTCCTAGCAGTATCTTGGTAGCCTGCTAAATGTCTGATTCGGTGTGTTGACCGCGTGCCATTCATGACATCTATGGGGAAATATGGTAACTAAAAAATTAACTTTGTCTGGTAACACCTAACAAAGGAGATTCTATGGCTCAACATTGGGCTACCCTATTATAGATAGATAGATATTTTTTTTCTTTAGAGCCCCACCACCACCCCACGGGTTACCTCGGGCATAATGCCCTTATCCCCGGGTCTGCTCTATGTCCCTATCTATACCTTATCTTTATTGAAATACATAATAAATATACAATTCGGGTATTTGATGTGTGTAGTTGTTACATAAAATTAAAATAAAGTGTGTTGTTTGTTTGTGTATATGTGTGTGTGTGTGTATGTTTGTGTGTAGTAGTAGTAGTAGTAGTAGTAGTAGACTGGTGACGTTTTTAACGCCTCTCTCGTCTCCGCTGATCTTCGTCTCTTCTTAATCCCAAGACTCTTCTTGTGTACTTGGTGAGGGATTTGAAGGCTTCCTTCCCAGTCCAGAATTCTAAGGCGGGCGGCCATTGTGTTTCACCGATCATGGCTGCTTCCTCCAGCTCCTGCCTGAAGACATTGTACTTGGTACATTGATAGAACACGTGGACTACGTCGTCCTCTTCGGGGTTGAAACAATCACAGAGAGGTGAGTCGGCACATCCTCTTTCGTGCAGTTTGGAGCGGAAGAGTCCATGACCTGAAAGGATCTGTGTGGTGTAGTGGCTGGGAGTTATCTATGTAGTCTGCATTCTTTTATGGACCTCGGGAAGAACTGGAATGTCTGGCGTCCATGGGGTTCCTGTTCCCATTCCAGTTGCCACTTGTCGAGGAGGTGAGAGTCGATTATTCTGCGGACGGCGTCCCTTTCATCTGGTTCGGCGTATAGGTCTGGAGTAATGATAGATAGATAGATATTCGTATTCCGATTAGCAATATTCCTCTTTTTATTAGTTTAACTTCTCCTTCCTAGGTTTATTTGCGTAACCCTCGCCGCATATGCCTTATCGGGAGAGTATTTTTCAAGTCTATATCGCATATAGTGAAAGACAGGTATTAAAATATTTTCTTCCAAGCCCTCCATATCCGCTATCTAAACCGAACTCACACCCTCGTAAACACGTGGCGAAACATTGTTTTTGCGCGGTAGTGCATTTTGTCGCAATGGCGACCATGAATAAAAGTTCGATTTCCTACATTTCGGGGTTGTCAACCTAAATAGCTATATTGTAATATTACATATTACAAACCACGTGTGGGAAGTAAAACCACTGCCCTCTATATATACTATGTACAATGTATATAAAAATATTTCCAAAAGGAAGTGTCAATATACATTATACGAAACAAATCACTGCATTTTAAATAAACTAAAGTTTATTTGAAACAATATAAAACAATAAATACATACTTGCCGCCATTTTATGACTGATTGGTATAATGGCCTCCTGTAGTTTGAACTAATAAACATTGCACACGCTGTTAACGTTAGTTGTTTATAATGAACAAAGATGTTATTATTTTACTATTCTTTATTATTTTGGAAACACTATGGCGCAGAAAATAATGTACAACGCACGTTTGTGAAGAGTTTTACAGAACCTCGGAAATTAAAATCCTCGCTATCGCTCGGTTTTTAAACATTTTCCTCACTTCTGTAAAAACCACTTCCCAAACTCGCACCGTAGTATACTATTACAGAGTTGCCGCATTTCCCAGTATATAAACAAATGGTGACAGAAACTGAGAAGATATACTTAAAAGAGAAACGCTGACAATCTCATAAAATTTCAGTTGCTGGCATTAATGAGGGTTTTGTCGGCATGTCGCATTTGTTAAATGATCTCTCCATTAGGGGCGGCTTGGGTATACAGATTTATGACAGTTTGGAAGAAAATATCTTAAGACCTCTCCCATTGTTTGCATACTTTTCTAACCACTCAAGGACATGCGATGAGTGATCAGCCCAGTGCTTGCGGTACCTCTGAGAAAACAGTGTAATTTAACTTGCAATTAGATACACTTGAAGTAACTGCAATTATTCACATTTCAATATAACTAGAGGCTTATTACACTTCCAGACATAACCTAGTTGTAGATTACATTCATTTGTTCTGTTCCTGACAAATGAAGGGAAACAGAGCGCTTGTAAAACAATTCATGGTATCCAATAACTGAATATTTGTGCAGTCTCTGGAACTTGAACCTTTGCTTTGAGAAATGAACCGTGTAAACTTACTCTAAATACAAACAACCAAGATTGAGAATTTCAACAAAAAATTTCTCTTTAACTGCATTCCAGGGTAAAATTACACAGTATAAGCATTTCATTAAATGTAGAACTTTTTTTAAATTTAAATATTTTATACTTTCATAATAACTTGTATTTAATCTAACTTGACAAACTCGACTACTCTATCGAAAAACCAGTCAGAATATTATCATCTTCATCCGATATCATGACAGAAACCAAACGTCATTCCTCTACGTCCATCCATTGATCTTCCTCCAATCCTCCGATAACCATAGCCGCTTGCACACCCTCTATCCAGGTTTTCTTTGGTGTTCCTTTCTTCCTCTTGTACGAAAATATTTATTAGGAACCATGGACGATAGAGATATGAACGGCATAAATCGTTTCGTAGATAATATGAAAGGATTTGTTCATAGGATAGAACATGCGGAAGGGCAAACAAGTAACTTATATCAAAATATTAAACGATAAAGTAATTGGCAAGACGCAAAATATAATTAGAGTGGCCGAAGTATTGAAAATCTATGTACAAAATGAAGTTATTAAGGAGGAGAATTTGCGTATTGCCAATTACTTCCATTGGGGTCCATTCCATAATAAGTTTAGGCAATCTTTGCTCTGGATTATACAGGGAATGATTGGAAAGCATTGGCTCAGGATAGGGATGTATGGAGAGCTTATGTCCGCGCGGCCATGAACCTACGGGTTCGATAGTGCCAGTGAGTAAGTAAGTAAGTAATCTTTGCTCTAACATTCTTTTGACATGGTCATACCACTGTAATGTTTTCTTTTCTATAATGTCTATGATTAATATAAAATTATAGAATATTCACCTGAAAGGTCCGTCTCCTCAACTTAATTAATCATTTAACTGTAGCGCTTTCGGGACTTGTCCCATCATCGGCAGGATTCAAAACTGGTGTTTCACAGAAGATCTGGTAGAAGGGGTTGCATGTATTGGGTTCATTTTCGTTTATCAGGCTGTCGTTGTGAGCTGCTTTCATGATTTCCAGCTCACAACGACAGCCTGATAAACGAAAATGAACCCAATACATGCAACCCCCTCTACCAGATCTTCTGTGAAACACCAGTTTTGAATCCTGCCGATGATGGGACAAGTCCCGAAAGCGCTACAGTTAAATGATTAATTAAGTTGAGGAGACGGACCTTTCAGGTGAATATTCTATAATTTTATATTAATTTTGAATAAACCTCAACGGAACACATAATGAATATTATAAAAGTTGATGTCTATGATGTCCGGCTCCTCTTGTACACCCATAATTTCCCTTATTTCTTTATTTCGTATTCTATCCATTTTAGATTTTCCAGCTGACCTTCTTAAAACATCCATTTTTGTACTTAAAATTCTTTTCATTTCCCTGGTAGGAATTTGCCAAATTTCAGCACCATATGTTAAATTGCTCCGAATTATGGTTTGATATATTTTTAATTTTCTATTTTTTGTAATATTTTTTGCTCCACCAAAAAGAGTTTAAAGCATTTATTGCTTGTTTTGTTTGTGCGTTTCTATTTTCAAATTCCATTGTGTTATCGCCTGAATGGTCTACTGTTGTTCCTAAATAAGTGCATTCAGTACTAGGTTTTAGTTCTTCATTGTTGAAACTTTATATTTTCCCTTTCTTCTTTTATACACATATACTTAGTTTTCTTTATATTTATATAAAGTCCCCAATTTCCATATTCTTCTTTTAGTTCTCTTGCCATATATTCTATGTCATCATGATCATGTGCTATTAATACCTGGTTCACTTTCAAAATCGAGTGAATATACATGCGTACTTTGGATTGGTATGCCCATTTTTTGACATTTTTCCTGCTGTTTCTTAGTACTCTTGTCTCTTAGTACTCTTTCAAGATAATTTTTGAATAGAGTTGGAGATAAACTGCAACCCTGCCTTAAACATTTTGTAAATCCCTCTGTGATATGATTTACAGCTTCTATTCTTGAAATTGATCCTTTATATAATGATTTTATAGCGTCTGTTAATCTTTTAGTAATGTTTGAATTGTCTAAAGTTTCTCAGAATATTATGTCAATAGAAATCTAGAAGGGGGCACGCCGTAGCGTAGTGGTTAAGGCACTGAGCTACAAGTCGGAGGGTCGAGGGTTCAAGTCCCGTTGGGGTCAGGATTTTTAAACTGACCCAAACCTTCTGGCGGCACTATGGCCCTGGGGTCGACTCAGCCTCTAACTGAAATGAGTATCAGACGCTTGTTCTGGGGGTAAAGGCGGCTGTCACGCAGGGCTGACAACCCGGCTGACATAAAGTGCCGATTGTCTAGAAAAAGTGGGAGCCTTAACCTCCTACTACCCCAAGGGCCTCCGGGTCTGTTGTGGGATCACTTTACTTTTTTTTTAGAAATCTAGAAGCAGCCCACTGCATAGATTTTCGCGTCGCAGTAATTCGTCTGTCTGTTTGTCTGTCTGTTAGTCAGTCAGTCAGTCAGTCAGTCAGTCAGTCAGTCAGTCAGTCAGTCAGTCAGTCAGTCAGTCAGTCAGTCAGTCAGTCAGTCAGTCAGTGTGCCGCGTTTTGAACCAGTTGAAGCTCCCTGGCGGCTAATACCGTAGTGCCTATCGTTTTGTGGTTTCATCATTTTGGCGTTAGTTAGCGTCATCAGAGTTCAGTGAGATTTATTTTTATTTTTATTTAGAACTGAGGGTGAAATGAGGTGTTTGTCCTGTAGAGCAGGGCGTCGGAAACCACTGGTCGGACAAGCAGAGAGTCCGAAAGCCGACCAAGTGGAATGAGCCACTCTACTCTAGCTGTAGCACAGCACTCATTTCCTTTGTCTGGACCATCATAGGGCCTTCATGAGAAGACAGGTTATTCGTAATGTGATCAGGTGACGAATACTGTTCATCATAACACTGGTTCCTAGGTTCGAGATTCAAATCTGGTCGCGTACTATGGTTTCTTAAGGGGAAGATTTTTTTGTTTAATTGCTTTTAATAACTTGATTCGTTAGGATTATTTTCATGTAAAAATGTTTATTGGAGGAGCAAAGTTGAGTCTGTGACGTAAGAGTTGAAATACCCCTGCACGTGTGGTCAGCATTACTACTAAAATTTATATGCATTTTTTTCCTTAGAAGAACAAAAGGCTGCACAAGATTGGATTGGATAAGGAATGAAGATATAAGAACAAAGTTAAATATAGGTATATCCGTTGAATGAGAAAATCAGAGAATATAGAGAGAAATGGTTTACACACGTGGAAAGAATGAATGTATCAAGATTACCAAGAGCAGCATTCAACTACAAGCCAAAGAGGTTCAAGGAATGTAGGAAGGCCAGTGAAAAGATGGACAGAACAACTGTGAGGCGGAACAGGCAATTTGCCTAGCCCGTGAAGTGAAGAAGAAGAAGATTTTTTTCCTGCTTCCTTTTTTTTACATTTTCCAAATTAAAATGCTCCTTACGGTGCACTTTTTGCGCTACTAAAATGAAATTTTGTGGTTAGAATCCCCAATATATGCTAATTCAAATTTACTATGCAGTTAATAGTGTAAGACACATATATTCTTTTAAATTGACATGCAAATGCTTGAGAGTGGATAAAAAACTATTTTTTTTCACAAAATGAAAAAATAAGTAATATCCTCATATTACGATTTTTTTTGCATAGCAAATGTGTTTAGTGGAATCACAAAGTCTCTGAATCTCAAATTTTATGAGAGATTATTTAAAAATGCATCATAAGAAACATTTTTTAGAAAATATTTGAAAAATATATTTAAAAAATCGTAATTCAGAAAATATTCTACTTATGAACACCAAACTTCACAGAAACACTTCTATAAGCACATAATATATGTGATAACATTTCCAAAACAATCAGATGAAGACTAAAAAAAAAGGTAAAATCCTAAAAATCTTTCGTTCCCTGTGTATGTTAGAATTCATGTTGAAGTATCTCAAGTCATCATCATCATCATCACTCCAGGGATTAGGCAATTGCCCGTTCCGACTTCATATTGCATCAGCCCAACGTCTTCTAGGTCTTCCAACATCACGCCTTCCTCTTGCTTGATAATTTCTTGCTAACAATGGATTTCTCTCCTTACTCATTCCATCCATGTGATCAATCCATTTCTGTCTGTAATTCGTGACTTTATCCAATAAAGGCTGTACTTTCAATTCTTCTCTTATATCCTCATTTCTTATTCTATCAAGTCTTGTACATCATTTTACTTGTCTTAGGAACCGCATCTCTGCCGTCTGTATTCTATCCCTCTGTCTTTTCACTGGAGCCCAAGTTTCACATCCATACAATATTTTCGGAACCGCCATAACATTATACATTTTTATCTTGGTTTCTTTTCTAATTTTATTTTTGAATGTTCTCTGTATTGTTCCACACACCGTCTGAAATTTATTTATTTTGGAGTCAATATCTCTTTCCACATTGTAGCCAACATCACAGCCCAAATATTTGAAACTAGACACCTGTTCTATACTTTGATTTTCTATCTCAAGTCAATATTCAAAATCGAATAGTTTTGACACATACTGTATTTGTTTACGTTTATTTTAGGAATCTTGATTAATTTGTTGTTCAAATGATTGGGATATTTTTAATGTTATCTGGATTTAAATTAATTTTGTTTGCTGGTTTTGTGGATTTGAATTTGACAGTTGCAAATGATCCGGGACATCTGACTATCGCATTACGTGATGTATGATTAATCTCTAGTCAGTTTCTAAATTTGAAATTAACTGCTTCATCCATCAAAGGCAGACCACCTGGGCGCTGATATCAAAATGTTTCACCTAATGCATTGGTAAATGGCGTGTAATGTCACACGCGGATATTGCATGTTTTGAACTGTTAGGTTGATATTAATAACAAACTCCCTTATCACATGAAAATGCCCTATTCGAATTAATATTCCTTCAAAATACTTGGGTAGTAACATGAACTGCTATTAAGAACTAAAACAGAGGACAGCTATGGCAAAAGAAGCTTTTAACAAGAAGAGAAGCATTTTCTGCGGACTTTGGCAAAATAATTACGGAAGAGGCTAGTGAAGTGCTTTGTGTGGAGTGTAGCATTGTATGGTGCAGACTTGGACATTACTACCTAATGAGGAAAAGCGATTGGAAGCTTTTGAGATGTGGATATGGAGAAGGATTGAACGTATAAAGTGGACAGACAAAATAAAAACATAAAGATGTGCTAGGCAGAGCGGGTGAAAGGAGAGCAATGCCGAAACTCGTAAAGAAGAGGAAAATAAATTGGATTGGCCATTGGCTAAGAATAAAATGCCTGCTGACGGATGCCCTGGAAGGAATGGACAACGGAAATAAAGTTAGAGGCAGAAAAATACATCAGTTGACACACAATATTAATATAAATGGTTTGTATGCAGATACAAAAAGGAAAACTGAGTTAAAGAAAGAGTGGAGAATGCTGAGTTTGTAGCGAAAGACCTGCTCTTGGGCAGAACACTATGTATGTATGTAACTCTGTTTAACCTCTCGACTTATAGGTAGTTTCACGTGCCACACAGCACCCGGGCCTTACAATGGCACGAGCTGTCGGGAGAGGAATTTTAACCTGATCTCACACATATTTTTTGATCACTGAAGGACACGTAAGGAATCCCCGAACGAGGTGTCAGGGCCACCTCTCAAACAACACAATATTAAAACGAAACACACCATTCATACATACATTCATATCAAACATGGTGAATATGATAATGATGACGCTTGGGGATCATTTGGGCCTTAAAATTCCCTGGTATTTGTCTTAACGTGAGGAAATACCCCGGGAAAAAAAACACACACATGAACGTTGTCTCGAACACAGACCCTCTGCATTGCTTGGCAGCAACACTACCTCAAGACTAGAGTAGCGGATATTTTAATAATAATAATAATAATAATAATAATAATAATAATAATAATAATAATAATAATAATAATATAATACTAAGAAATTGGGACTGGAAGTAAATACCAATGAAACTAAATATGGTCACACATAAAAATCTTAATATATAAAAATGATTGTTTGTTTGTTTTTTATCTTATTCTGTAAAATATTAAAACTAAAAAATAAATTGTATTGTATTGTAAGCCTATATTTTCGCTTTACAGAGATTTAGGCGCTGTCCCCCTACAGGGAATAATTTGAACCATACTAATTTAGTTACACTTGTTTTCGTATAGATGTAATTTTAAGTGGTCCGTGTCAGCGTTCCGCCTCATATCTAGGAAACCAAGGTAGTACTAGGGCGGGAAAATTCGGGAAATTTTGCTTAGAGGCCTTTTCATTCAGGCTTAAGAATTTTTTACGAGCCTGAAAATCTTCAGACTCGGGACCCACGGCTTAATGTCCCTCCCGGAGGACTTGCCCCTTGGATTTTTCCGTCCTAAAAAATCCATCGACCCCGGCCGGGTTTGAACCCGCGATCCTCGGGACCAGAGGCAAGGAGCATAACCACTAGTCCACCGCGGTAGACATAAAAAATAAATAATAGTTTTAAAAAACTAAAACAACACGCTTTATTAGAGAACCGAACTAAAAAAATGAAAAGTAAATTTTAATTTCCAACACGCTTGGGATAAAATTGAAGTGGTCAACAAAGAAATCATCTCCACCACATATAGAATAAAACTAGAGTTATCAACAAAAAGAAAATCATTTTACCATCAAAAGCGTGGAGTGCTTTTTATGATATTTACATTTTCTTCTTAGAGGCTTTACTTTTACCAATATCTGTTTATTATCAAATATATTAATTTATATAGAGCACCCCACGCTTTTGATGGTAAAATTATTTTCTTTTTGTGGATAATTCTAGTTTTATTCTAGATGTATTGGAGATGATTTTTTTGTTGACTACTTTAATTTTATCCCAAGCGTGTTGCAAATTAAAATTATTTTTCATTTTTTAGTTCGGCTTTCTAATAAAGCGTGTTGTTTCAGTTTTTTAACTATTATTTTTTAATTTTTAGTTTCGTTTTCTAATAAACCATATTGTTTTAGTTTTTTAAACTATTTTTTAAATTTTTTGTTTATTGGATTGTCACAAACCGGAATCCCATGAAAATTCAATTGCTTACGATATTTTTAGTTCTAAAAAAATCCTCCGGGCCGGATTTGAACCAGCGACCTATGGATTATTGAAATTATATACCACTACAGTCCACCGCTCTACCAACTGAGCTACCTTACTTACTTACTTACTTACTCACTGACACTATCGAACCCATAGGTTCATGCCCGCGCGGACATAAGCTCTCCATACATCTCTACACTGAGCTAATGCTTTCCCATCATTCCCTGTATAATCTACTTCCCTCAAATCATAGTTAATGTTCTTCTTCCACCTCATTCTTGGTCTACCAACTGGGGGTTTTCCCTCTGGCTTTCCTACAAGAAGCTTCCATGCAAGTCTTTCATTCCCCATACGCGCAACATGTCCTGCCCATCGCAGTCTACGAGACTTAACTGTTCTTATTATATCTGGCTTCTTATAAAGACCATGTAGTTCATTGTTATGTAGTCTTTTCCATTCACCTGTCTGTTCATCTCTCTTTGGTCCAAATAATTTTCCTAAGAACTTTATTCTCAAAAACTCGAAATCGCATTTCTTCCCTTAAAGCAAGAGTTCATGTTTCGCACCCATATAATAACTGAGCTACCAGAGGATATAATATTAATTTCTTACAACTATGAACTAAAAAGTCTTTAAGTCCGCAACCTATTACACCGGTCTTTTTTTATGTCCTGATGAACCTGGCCAGGATCTTAGAAAAAAGTTATGAAATTGTTGTATTGCCGTTGGACCTTTACAAGTATACAAAGTTTCAAGTTGATCCAATGTTTTTAAGTGGGTGAAAATCGTGTAGAAATATTCCGTTACATAGACAGATACAGGTCAAGCTAATATAAAGCGTGTAAAAAGGAGGAGTTTTCTTTATTTTGGTAATCAAATTTCTGTAAAGAGCGAGGTGAAACTCGACTGTCATTGGTTGTAAAACAAAATTCATTGAAACGTGATTGGTCATTGATGCCTATTTGGGGCATGAGTTAAATAGTCTGTAAAATATAATTTTATAAAATATGATAAATGGATTTATTATCCACTCGTCTTAATAGAAGGATAAAAATAAGTTGTTTATTCCATTTTTGAATTAAATACAGTTTTAATGAAAATGGATCCCGGTAGTAAAAAATAACACAATAACAACACGTTTGTGTATATATTGAAAAAAAAAATGTGTCACTTCCCCACACTACCTTGAAGACTACCTATTGTATAGCTCTATTGAGTATTCGTGTGATCGCCATTATTGGAAATATCCAGTGAGTTGTACGGAATTCAATCAATTCTTCGCAATTCCAACGTCTTCAGCATTAAATTCCACTGGAAACGCCTGATAGCTTTACTTGGACAGTCCCGCAACCCAGTTACCTAGGAAAAGTTACCGAACAAACCCGGCAGCATATTTATCAATACTGAAATATGTACCAGTAATAAGTAGAGTATGTCCACCGCTGTGGTCTCGAGGTAGCATGCTGCCTTGTCACTCAGCGGGCCCGGGTTCGATCCCCGGTCGGAGCAGTTTTTCTGGGTGAGGTTTTTATCGGGGTTTTTCGTCACCTGTAAGACAAATGTCAGAAAAACTTTAAGGCCCAAACGGTCCCCGAAATCATTGGCCATCATCATCATCATCATCCTTCACCGGTGTGGAAATCAACAGGAAGCTACCACACCTACAATTCCGTAGTAAAGCTGCAAAGCGTAGCATGAAAATGCTATCATTGCAGTGAAGGACCTACCTTCGGGCAGAATTACTATGGGTGGATGGAATAAGTAGAGTCCAGATTTTGATGTACTTAAAGGTAAGTTTGCAACGTAGTATAATGAGAAGTTAGACTTATGACTCTCTTTTGTTTTGGTTCCACACACAAACAATTGAATAGTATAATGACAAGTTTGACTTATGACTCTCTTTTGTTTTGGTTTCACACACAAACAGGTGAATAGTATCATAAGAAGTTAGACTTCTGACTGTCTTTTATCTTGGTTTCGCACACAAACAGTTGAATAATATACACTATCTGTATTGCAATCTTATATTTTATTATATAAAAATCCGGACTCTAATAATAAGAATCTCAATATGGTATTTGTTTCTGATCTTCAATTATTTAATTAGTAGTCTTAATAAGTTGAATAGCCTGATAGTTAATTTGATGTCTGCAGGGAAGGGGGGGTTATGGGTATGGCGTGTGTGGGTATATCTGTGTGTTTTTTCTCTCTTTTTAAAATTTGTTTTGTAGCAATTTTTTAAATTATTTTTTTAATCCCCCAGGTTGTTCTTTTTGGACATTTCTGGTGTCCTCACCTGGCATTGGCGTAATTGTAACCCACGACCGAGGTTGGAGCGTCTGGATGGCGGTGTTACGTTGCCCCGATGACATGATGGGTGATGATGATGATAGTGGTGCGCCAGGAGAGTCCTTAATCCTAAGCTTAATCTAAGATGAATATGAATGATGATGATTGCGATAGCCATATGATGTTCGGAGACCGTTTGGGCCTTAATGTTTCCTACCATTTGTCTTACAGGTGAGAAAAACTCCGATAAAAACCTCACCCAGGAAACTGTCCCGACCGGGGATCAAACCCGGGCCCGCTGCGTGACAAGGCATCATGCTACCTCCAGACCACAGCGGTGGACGTTATTAAAATTATTAATATACAGAATTGTACTTTTTTTATATCTATACACATGGTCATTCCATTTATGAGTGTAAATGTGTATCATATATATATATATATATATATATATATATATATATATATATATATATATTCATTCATAATTTGTATGCAGGTGTGTAGCCATGTATGTATTTGTTTATATATTCTTATGTTTATTTGTATTTTTTATCGTGGAAAAATAATGCACGTACTGCCAAACAGGCCCGTGTGCAATGTAAATGCAAATGTATTTCCTTTCTTAAAAAAAAAGAGACAATAAATTCGATTACTATTACTGGGAAGTCAAGAATACCGTATATACTGCAAAAAATTCCTTCTATGAATTTCAAAACATATTAAGGAAAATACATATTTCACATCGCCTTAAAATTAAACTTTGTAAGACGGTAATAAGGCCTACCGTATTGTATGGATCTGAATCAGGGACTTTGAACAGTGAAATAGAAGGACTTCTCCAGCATTGGGAGCGGAATATTTTAAGAAAGATCTATGGACCAACATGTGGAAATGGACTTTGGAGAATTAAAATTAACCATGAGTTATATCATCTCCTATGTCTCCTATCAGGAGCATAGGAAATCCACAAAGCGTCACCATCGGATTCTATTCTGAGACAAATTCTTCACCTCCTCCAAGTTTTCTTCTCTTTTGCAATTTCTTCTATGTCTGTTTCGGTCTCTCTCTTCCCCTGTGTACTTTAAGTTCCAATCCAATGCAATTCTTTTAATTAATCGAATCATGGTCTTAATGTACTTCCCATACAGTTCCATTTTCACTTTTTTTTATTATTTTTTAGATTGTTTAATTTACTATAAATAGTAGCTACTGTGAAAGTCTTTATAGGAAGCCAGATATAATAAGAACAGTTAAGTCTCGTAGACTGCGCTGGGCAGGACATGTGGCACGAATGAGGAATTAAAGACGTGCATGGAAGCTTCTTATAGGAAAACCAGAGGAAAAACGCCCAGTTGGTAGACCAAGAATGAGGTTGGAGAATAACATTTACTATTGTTGAGGTGTAAGATTGGGAGCGCAGATATATTCCCTTCTGCAGAGAATCTGCCTCTTCCAAGCTGTTTTAGGGACTTGCAGATGCCCTCTTCAGCACATGTTAGTATAATTATAGCGTAAAATTTAGATCTAAGCTGTCGTTTAATAAAAGGGCATTTAAATCTCAGAAAGAGTCCCATAGCTGAATGACAGTTCGCGATTTCTGACAGGGTCTACGCAAAGGATGTGCGGTACATTAAATATGAATTGAGGAAAGTACATTATACAGGGAATGGTGGAAAACACTCGCTCGGGATGGGGATGTATGGAGAGCTTTTGTCCGCGCGGCCATGAACCTTCGAGTTCGATAGTGCCGGTGAGTTAGCTATTGTGAAAGTGTTTAGATTGAAATTGTTCTGGAAAAATAAAAAAGAAAAAAAAACAAAAATATTTAAGTATCTTAATGAAACTGCTTCCATTATTAAATCCCATTCTGATTTTCATATATTTTATTCTTAATTTTTTTAGGAGGCATACTTGATATATTACGGATCTTTTACATTTTTATACACTTGATCAGTAGGTGTTTTAATCCTATTTTTAACTATAGCTGCAGCTTTTGAGAATGGAAAATACAAGGTCAGTCAAAAACATTTTGGATGAGAAACTAGAAGGAAGGAGAAGGAGAGCAAGACCAAGGTTGTGATGGATGGATGATGTGGAGAATGACTTGAGAGTGATAGGAGTTAAGAGGTGTACTAGTAAGACATTGGATAGACATCTAGGCCCTGCCATCCCCCCTTGGGATACCTCGGTCGTCATGACCATACTCCCAAGTCCTAGTTCTAGTCCTCCCTAATCTAATCTCGCGTCCACGTTCAAGGTCTCGGTCCTTTAACCAACACTCCAGGGAGAGAGTGTTGGAGTTTTGCACTTCTCGGGCAATTGATGAGCTACATAGTACATCAGGTCACTCAATCCTGATGACCCCACAGTTGGTCCACGGGCTCCATGAGCCTAGCCGGGAGGACTGCTGTCGCAGATCCATCGACCATTCCCCTGTTCTGCCTCCAGGGACGACATTGGATAGACAAGAACACACTCGCCTTAAGGACTCTCCTGGCGCACCACTATTATCACCACCATCACGCATCATATCATCGGGGCGGCGTAACCCCGCCTTCCAGTCCTCTCAACCTCAAAAGTGTGTTACAATTACGCCAATGCCAGGAGAAAACACCAGAAATGTTGGACAACCTGGGGCATTGAATAAAAACGATATATTTTCAGTTTAACTTTTTTGAGAGAATACAAATAGTCCAAGATCCGGCTGCAAGATTACTAAGTTCATCGAGTGTATGAACAAAATATTTTTTTATAAAATTGTGAATTACTGAATACATTTTTGCCGAGTTGCCTATTAAATTTCGGCCACCAGTATGTTTAATTAAAATATAATTCATTTTATTTATTCGAAATAATTTGATTCACTTGTTATTAAAATCGGGTTGTAAGGGGTAGTGACGTGTGTATAACCTCTCCTACCTAATTCTCATCCTCACCTTCTCGTGGTACAACCTGTTTTCACAAACGAGGCTCTGAGGACCGAGTCACGGCGGTATAACCGTTCCATCAGGTACTGAGTAAATGCGGTATCCTAATGTCTGTCCAGAGACAAAAAGGTTGCAGCCCTACCACTGGACTACTTAGCGACAGGCCAGTAACCTGTCCTAAGGAACTTCAAAAACTACTTTCAAGTCTCAACACGAAAAAAGCCAGAGACTTAGATCTGCAATGAGATATCTTCGGAGGACTGCAGGATACACACTACTAGATCACAAAAAAAATGAAGACATCTTAGAAGAATTACACATGGAATCTTTTAGAAAACAAAATTTCTGATTATAAGTCAAGATGGATGCAACATGTTCATCGAATGGAAGATCACAGAATACCCAAACAAATGTTAAGATATCAACCTGCAGGAAGAAGAAGACCAGGACGTCCACTCAAAAGACTTCTGGATGGTGTTTCTCTTGAGGCCGAAACAGGTCAACAAATGGCCTAAATTCGTGAATGTACTATGATGATGATGATGATGTTATTAAAATAAATTATAATCCAGTTCTCAGAAATCGACGTATAGAGCTTGAAAAGTTTTGGTTGCCATTGCACACTTGACCGTAAATCTCCTCGCGGCTACAGCAGGCTGTGACACCAGTCAGTATAAAATGGCAGTAAGTACGTATTCATTGTTTTATATTGTTTCAAATAAAGTTCAGTTCATTTAAAATGCTGTGATTTGTTTCGTATAATATATATTAACACTACCTTTTGAATATATTTTTGTATATACTTTGTGCGTAGTATACATAAAGGTCGGTGGTTTTACTTCCCGCTGCAAGGGAACAATATAAAACAATAAATACGTACTTACCGCCATTCTATTACTGATTGGTGTCACAGCTGCTGTAGCCGCGAGGAGGTTTACGGCCAAGTGTGCAATGGCAACCAAAACCTTTCAAGCTCTATGCGTACATTTCTGCGAACTGGATTATAATTTATTTTAATAACAAGTGAATCAAATTATTTCGAATAAATAAATAAATAAATAAATAAGTTTCTTCGAGTAGTAGGAAGTCCCCTGGGTTGGTTACCAGCCATCCGCAGAGCAAGACTAGTGGTAGGGCTGCTACCTTATAGCCTCTAGTCAGGCGTTCAAAATATGGAATTTCCTTCATATTCGATGGAACGGTTATACCGCCGTGACTTGGTCCCCATTACCTCGTTAGTTAAAAGCAGGGTGTACCACGTGCAGGTGAGGTTGAGAATTAGGTATACCCCAACTGGACATAGGGACCAAGGAAGACCAAAACATCGGTGGAAAGATCAAGACCATCTTCGCTAGGTTTACCGTACAGGCCACATGGCCTAAAACGAATTTGTTCATGATGATGATGATGATAAATAAATAATATTTTAATTAAACATACTGGCGGCCGAATTTTAATACGCAACTCGACAAAAATGTATTCAGTAATTCACGATTTTATGAAAAACGTTGATTTTGTTCATATATTCGATGAACGAAGTAATCTTGCATCCGGATCATGAACTATAATAAAATTCCATTGAGGTGTTTAAATTATACAGTAAAATCTCCTTATTCACGGTTCCCTTTTCGCGGGTTAAAATATTGCGACACAGTTCAGTATTCGCGGCTTAAAATTTATTTATTTGCGGATTCAGTCGGTATATTAGAAATATTCTTCTTCTTCTTCTACTACAAGGTTTAGGCTATGCAGCCTGTTCCGGCGAAGTTAAAAGTGGAGTCCATCTTCTACGTGGTCGGCCAACATCTCTTTGTTCCTCTGGGATTATACAGGAAGGTTCTTTTTGGTATTCTTTCGTTGTTCATTCTCATTAAGTGTTCTGTCCATTTCTTATTATTTTCGCTGATTTTATTCCGTCCGGCTTTCTCCTTCGCTTTTTAGTAATAGAGAATTCATCTGGCCGCCTTACAAGGGCTGCGCAGATACAGTTGGGTGGTGGGATTGCCACCTTACAGCCTCCTAACTTGCTTCAGCTTTGTTTTTAGGGTGCCTTCCCTTAGGTAGATTGCCTTCTCTTCGGCTCTGAGCTCTACCTGCCCATTATAGCCGTCCAATCTGGAACAGACGCTATGCTGATTTTGGTTCACCCCGGGTATTTCATTTCCCCGGTACCACCTATATTTAGGAGGCATTCCCCTATCCACCACCTGGGGAGGCGCCCGATGGGGGATATTAGAAATATTAGTATCATTTATTAACGCACCTGCAACTTTTTTACTACACGCACGTGCCAAGGCGACTTTTACAAAGAGTGATTCAAACCAAATGGACAAATTAATATCAAAGTAAAACAAACCTTATTGTCACTAAGCCTAAAGTTCGTTGCTAAAAGTTACCGGTATGACATGTCCGTTGATAAATGCCGCTCTCGCCACAGTCGGTGTTTTATTGTTTCAACTTGTCATTCGTTGCAATAATTTTGATTGAATAACACGTGTCTCTTCTGTTTTGTTCCCAATTTATAATGTCGAGTAAAAGAAAATTGGTTCCGAAGCGGAAAAAAGTAGTGTTATCGCTTAAATTAAAACTGTAAATGCTTGGCCGTTTACACGTTGGCGAGTCGTTTGTATCTATAGCACGCTGTTGCAATGTTAATGAATCAACTGTACGATTCATCAAGAAATCCGTAGACAAAATAAGGAATTCTATCGCCGAATTCACAGCAGAATATCAATTTGAATTGAAAGACCTTTTAAAAGCGGCAAAACAGGAAAAAAAAAATTACTAAGTTCTTTAAGCCCTTGCCTAAGCCTGACAATAATAATTAATAGAACTTGTTCAAAATCTCTCATTAATTGATTTTATTTTGATAACACTTAGTCGACAAAAATGAACTTTTTTCTTTCACAACAATAAAAATATGTGATTTTAGAAATATTTTTCATCCTGAATTAAAATATCATTTCAGTTTTTTCCTACCAGGCAAGAGTTTTCTGTGATATTCATTTACATTTTTTTATAATTTTTATATTTTTTAGATAAAATTCATCTAACTCTAATTCATTCTGACTTACCTAGAAAGTGATTTAAGGACATATTTTGCATTTGGAACATCTCTCTTCTTGGTCCAACAGTAGTCAGCCAGCATAATAGAACTCCACTTGCTTTGGTACCTCTTTTCCATTGTGGAAATTTGCTGATGAAAACTCTCACCGTGCTCATCAGAGACAGCCCCAAGATTTTTCGGAAAGAAGTCCGGAAGAAGAGAATGCTAAAATCAATTTTAAAAAAGTAGCTGTCACAAAAAGACTGTGCCTGATAGAAAAAGTCTGACTACATATCTGAATTCAGTATGAGAAAATGCACTAGATTCGCTAATCAGATTTCTTGTGAAGAAAATCTTGTAGACCAGTGTAATTTTTATTTTATTTTAGAAAATTGGATCGTATCCCCTATATAATCACTCACTCACTGGTACTATCGAACCCGTAGGTTCATCGCCGAGCGGACACAAGCTCTCCATACATCCCTATCCTGAGCCAATGCTTTCCAATCATTCTCTGTATAATCTAACTCCTTCAAATCATAGTTAATGTTAATCTCCCACCTCATTTTTGGTCTACCAACTGGGCGCTTTCCGTCTGGTTTACCTACAAGAAGCTTCCATGCACGTCTTTCATTTCCCATTCGCGCCACATGTCCTGCCCATCGCAGTCTACGAGTCTTAACTGTTCTTATTATATTTGGCTTCTTATAGATAATGGAATGTATTGCCTTTTTTTCAGAATAAAGAAAATACATATGCATTTACATTGCGCACGGGCCTGCTTGGCCGTACGTGCATTATTTTTCCATGAATAAAAAATAGAACTAATCATAATATAAACAAATACCTACAAATACACCTGTATCAAAAAAACAATAATAGGCTACATATAAGTAAAATCTATGTCTACACTACATCACAATAATACATATCTACTTTCATCCATATTCCGTACATTAATATTAAAAAAAAAATGCTAGAAAACAAATTAGAAAAAAACACACACATACACCCACACACCCCCACACATATACACACCGAACGCTCATACCTCCCCCTCCCCCCTCCCTGTAGGCATCAAATACACTATCAGACTATTCAACTTATTGGACCTACTTATTATATAACATAATTAAAGATCGAAAACAAAGACCGTATTGAGATTATATTTGGCTTCTTATAAAGACCATGTAGTTCATTGTTATGTAGTCTTCTCCATTCACCTGTCTGTTCATCTCTCTTTAGACCAAACATTTTCATAAGTACTTTATTCTCAAATACTTGAGAGAGAGAGAGAGAGAGAGAGAGAGAGAGAGAGAGAGAGAGAGAGAGAGAGAGAGAGAGAGAGAGAGAGAGAGAGAGAGAGAGAGACAGACAGACAGACAGAGAGAGAAAGTGAAAAGCTAAACATGAATCTTAATTAATTTTAGTAAATTAGTAAGTTGTGAGAACAAAAACGGTGATATTCTGTCTTGTTGGGTTATCAAACACTCGTCAATTTGAAAAAAAAAAAAAAAAAAAAAAAGACTTGAGCTCTCAATCTGGAGGTAGTGTCAGGGACAGATGACAAGCACCAAACGTGTTAATAATGACTTTAGAAACAGACATTTGACACGGACTGTACTCTAGCCTATTAATGTTCTGTATCAGTTGGTTTTGATCCCACAGAGTCTCGTAATTACCTACGGTACTGTAAAATTAGCAAACTAATTTTAGTTTTAAAATTACTTTTCCGAGAGATATTATAACAAGTTTGTGAAGTTGAATATGGCGACAGAATTTACTGCACTTGCTCGGCCATATAATGAGAATTTGAGGCGAGTTGACCAGACGACGGAAAATATTAAGCTCTGCACATGTCAGCAATTATATTCTTTAATATAACAATTTTTATAATGTACTTCCAAAAGATTAATATTTTTTAACACTCGTGAATTTTAAAGTACCATTAAAACACACTTTAACATCTCAGATAATTATCCTAGGGATTCTACCCAGCAGAGATACATGCAGCTCCAGGTCATCTGCAAAAACTGCATAGTAATTCTGCCCGAGGGCAGGTCATTCACTGCAATCATAACATTTTTATGATATGCTTTGCAGCTTTACTAGGGAATTGTAGGTGTGGTAGCTTCCTGTTGCTTTCCACACCGGTGAAGGATGATGATGTTGATGGCCGGATGATTTTCGGGGACCGTTGGGCCCTAAGCTGACATTTGTCTTACAGGTGAGGAAAAAACCCCGAAAAAACCTCACTCAGGAGCCTGTCCCTACCGGGAATCGAACACGGGCCTGCTGCGTGACAAGGCAGCACGCTATCTCGATAACACAGCGGTGAAATATATATATATATATATATATATAGCATGAAAATAAAAATAAATGCCTGAGTCGGGATTTGAACCCGAGTCACTAAACTCTATTACCAAATAAAATCCCACATTATTTTCGCAGAGGAAGAAGAGATGTTGGACGTCCTCGGAAGAGATGGTCTTAGATCTATTAGTGAAGACGGAACAGGCAACTAATGCCTAAACCAGGAATAATATCTATTAAAATACTTAAAATGAGCATATATCAATAATGGTATGATAAGAAAAATAAATGCCTGGACGGGATTCTCAGAGATCCGGGTTCGAATCCCGTCCAGGCATTTTATTTTTCTTATCATACCATATTAAGCTTACATTGCTCAATGTTAAACATTTAATTATAACATCTATCAATAATGTTTATATCAATTGATTTGGTGTTTATTTGATGAAAATCCATTAGGCCTATGTTTAGTGATTAAATAAAATAACGAATTTCTATTAAAGTAAAAATGAAAATCGTGTAAAGCTTTAACAGTTTTATTTTATTTAATCACTAAATATTTATATTAATTTGGGCAGAAGATTTCAAACTATTTAAAAGTACAAAAAAAGCAAATTTGAAAATTTTTACTAAAATCACCTTTTAATCTCCCTTTATATAGTGGAGAATGCTGAGTTTGCAGTGAAAGACCTGCTTTTGAGCAGAACACTATGAAAAATGAAAAATATAATAATAATAATAATAATAATAATAATAATAATAATAATAAATTAGACCATTCAGGCGATAACACAGTGGAAATTAAAAATAGAATCGCACAAACAAAACAAGCAATAAATGCTTTAAACTCTGTTTGGTGGAGCAAAAATATTACAAAAAATAGAAAATTACAAATATATCAAACCATAATTCAGAGCATTTTAACATATGGTGCTGAAGTCTGGCAAATTCCTACCAGGGAAATGAAAAGAATTTTAAGTACAGAAATGGATGTTTTAAGAAGATCAGCTGGAAAATCTAGAATGGCTAGAATACGAAATAAAGAAATAAGGGAAATTATGGGTGTACAAGAGGAGCCGGACATCATAGACATTATAGAAAAGAAAAGATTGCAGTGGTATGGTCATGTCAAAAGAATGCCAAAAATTGTTATGGAATGGATCCCAATGGAAAGGAGGAAGAGAGGAAGACCGAAGAAAACTTGGATAGAAGGGGTACAAGCAGCTATGAATATCAGAGGATTGGAGGAAGATCAATGGATGGACAGAGAGGAATGGCGTTTGGTTTACGGAAGACGGCGGCAGCTGCCATGATACCGGATGATGATGAATAATATAATTGAAAAGACCACCAATTAATAATATTACGCGTGAAATTAGTATTCAAACCAAAGTTAAAGCAATTAAATAGGCCTTTTTAGATTTGTTTTAGTTATTCTAATGTCCGGCAGTCCCTCATTTCCAATGGTAAGGAATTAAAATACTGAGAAGTGGAGTTGTATATGTTATGGAGTGATGCAATGTCTTATGTTGGGGTATATTATGCAAAATGTTATGATGTGATCGTGTGTTTAAATTATGGTCTGAGGACAAATACTGTAAACAAGAAGCTAAATAATTTGGAATCGAAGCATTTAGAATCTTAAATAGGAGAACTAACCCTCCATGGTATCTTTACCATGTCGTGGTGGAGTGGCTTGCTTGCTTAAATGATCCTGAGAGCTATGCCGGCTGTAGCATTGTTGCCGATAGGGTTACCCATGCCGGACTGGTCGAAGGTGATAAGCCAGACGAAAAAAGTACCTTGGGCGAAAGAGTGACGATCTTTCACCGTAAAAATAGAAAATTTTTGGACCAAAGAGAGATGAACAGACAGGTGAATGGAGAAGACTACATAACAATGAACTACATGGTCTTTATAGGAAGCCAGATATAATAAGAACAGTTAAGTCTCGTAGACTGCGATGGGCAGGACATGTTGCGCGTATGGGGAATGAAAGACGTGCTTGGAAACTTCTTGTAGGAAAGCCAGAAGGAAAACGCCCAGTTGGTAGACCAAGAATGAGGTGGGAGAACAACATTAACTATGATTTGAGGGAAGTAGATTATACAGGGAATGATTGGAAAGCATTAGCTCAGGATAGGGATGTATGGAGAGCTTATGTCCGCGCGGCCATGAACCTACGGGTTCGATAGTGCCAGTGAGTAAGTAAATAGGAGAACTAAACAATGGAATTTTGTCCTATGGCAGAGACGGAGCCTGACAATTCCTCGAATAATGGAGAAATGTTCTTTGGGATTAAAAAAACCCAGTGTCGTTATTTTCTGAATTTGATGACTCAGACGAGGGTTGCCTGTGTAGATAGACCTATGTTTCTCGTAACCCTTTATTATCTACGTTTCTCCTTAGGGACTGAGTAAAATGGCGTCCCTAATTCACAGCGGGCGTTATTTTTCTTTTGTGGCTAAAGTTATCTGCGGTGGAAATGATAGTGGACGAAATTATTCTAATCAACACAGGACCTATGAACATAGTTCCATTCCGTTGGAAGCCATAATTTATATAATGTACTATCTCCACTTCTCACAACTGGAATTCCCTACCACTGGTAATCAGAGACTACCGGACGTTAGCATCTTTTAAAAGAAATCTAAATTTATATTTGGCTTCGTCATTACCCCGTGTAAAGTACATGTATTAATTGATGTTTCTCGTTTAATTTGTGATATTTATATTATTATTTATTATTATTATTATTATTATTATTATTATTATTATTATTATTAACTAACTCACTGGCACTATCCAACTGGTAGATTCATGGCCGCGCGGACATAGATATAAAATTAGAAAAAAATGAATTAAATGGCATAATAAAAATAATTCTTGGAAATTCAATGTCAACTAAAACCAAATTAAGATTACATAATATTATTTCAAACCCAGCGCCTAAATATGGAAGTGAATTTGGATCCTGAATCAGAGAGATAAAAAGAAATTGGAAGCAGCGCGTATGATATTTTTTAGATCACTTCTTGGATTCACAAAGTTAGATAATCAAAGAAATATTCTTCTTATTCGTAATTTGTAGGATTTTCATCCTGTTTATTTCCTAAATCACTCCTCGGAGGAAGACGTTTTGAATGTGCATCCACTGTCTATACATCTCTTGGCTGGTCTTCCTCTTGTTCTTCTCCCGTCAATTGGTGTATCTTCTGGAGTTTCTTTTGGAAGTTTGTTGTCTTCCATTCTTTGTATATGACCTTTCCAATATTTTCTTCTATCTATAATAAATTTGATTATGTCTTGAATATGACATTTGTCCCTAATTTCTGTAAAAATATTAATTGGAATTATTAATTACCGGTGTATACATTAATTTAAATTAAGACATATTAATGTCAGAAAAAATAAAAGTCGAAAATACAGGGTGATTCAGAAATACGTTTGATCGCATTTTGTGACGAAAATATTATTATTAAAGGAAATATGATGTTATCATTGGAAATGGAATCCTTCAAATTAAAACAATAGAACAAAACAAATCACTTACAACAACACTTTGCAAGTCACTTTATTGCTTCAAACTGTTCGCCTCCACAATTCTCTTCGTTGTTACTGCATCCGTGCTAATGCGAGGCCTTCCAGGAGGTTTGATTTTCGCACCCTTCCCACTTCCAGCTGTCGTTTTCTCTACGTCCCCACAGTCGACGGCTGCAATGCTACGTTAAACACACGTCTTGCCCGTCTTGCGGCCTCACGATCATTAGCATACGTTATTTCCCATGCAGCAATTGTAATTTGCTGTTGCATATTCAACGCCATTTTGACTAATGACGTAAGTTCTACGCTGTTTTGTTTTATTCTATACTTGTAACTTGAATAATTGCCTTTCCGACGGTAATTTCATATTTCCTGTAATGGTAATATTTTCATCACACAACGCGAACAAATATATAGCCATATTTATGATTCACCCCATATTTTAAATGATATAATAAAATATTAACAACATTGGAAACAACATGTTTTGAGAATGGAAAGGGGAAGTTTACCCAAACTATCTCTACAGTATCAACCACAGGGAAAGAGAGATTTTGAAAGGCCACGACGTAGATGGTTTCAAAATATCACCTTGAGTTAACCATAGGCAACATATCCTACTAAAATGTTCATGATATTATTATTATTATTATTATTATTATTATTATTATTATTACTATTATTATAGTAAATTGGAGCATTCAAAATCAAGGTTTCAACATTATTTTAAAATAACTGTTTATTTGCACTGTAAAAAGAATCAAGTTGACAAGTATTTGCGAGATTGCCAGATATGAGGTAAATTAGCATATAGATGGCAGTTAAAAAGCTTCCATTGCTTGGCTGGAAATGAGCTGGTAAGACTACCTGGCTTTCCCTTTGATCATACCCCCTACTAGTCTGCCTTTTAATATTTCCACCCCTTCGGTTTAACTTTACGATTGCAAAGCCACTCTCTGCCCCTTTACTGCCCGCATCTATACAAGGGGTGTACAATTTAAATAGTTTTCTGTTCAAAACTAACTTTGTAATATGAATGCACAATGAAACTGATTGTAATTACGTTAATGATAAAAATTGAGTATAACTTTACAGAAAGTATTGAAAAAAAAGGATAGAACATAACCTACAGACTAGCCCTGAAAATGGATGGCGCTAAAGCTCTGTGCCTATACCCGGCCGCCGGTAGGCAGTAAGCCGGTACGAACCGGTGCGAAGCCCCGGCGAGTAGGAGGGCGCGGCGGTGTGCGCGGAAGGGTCTGGGCGTGAGCCTGCCTGGAGCCACCGCCGGTGCAGATCTTGGTGGTAGTAGCAAATACTCGAGCGAGGGCCTGGAGGACTGATGTGGAGAAGGGTTTCGTGTGAACATTCACTATGCATATACAAGACAGGACCACAGCGGCAATAAATTCGATGTTCGACATCCCCAAGCTTGAGAGACTGTCCCTGCCAACGGCGATGGCACTGTTCCAACTCAAGGTAGCACCAGCGGCCACATACGGTATTCAGATAATTTGGATTCACCTAACAGCGAAAAACCTCAAGAAATTGGAGAATGTCAAAGCCAGATATCTCAAGAGGGCCTTGTCACTCTCAAAGTACACAAGAAACAGCTACGTCTACAGAATAGCACATGAATCCTACTTCATTGAGGACATCAAGCTTCGCTTCAATCTACCAGAAACCCAGGCATATAAAGACGCCATCAAAGAGAGAGAAAACAAAGCCAATGAAATACCGATGGAAATAATGGACACAGAAACGATGAAAACTGATGTGTGGAAAGGACCGAACTTCCAACTTCGCCACCTATACACACGCTTCGCCGCGCATGTTTTCCACTGGAAAATATGTCAGAATCCGTCATACCACGACCCGAAGGAGGACTGCAGATGTAAGCTTTGCGACGAGCCATGCTCCAGGTACCACCTAATGAAATGCCAAAGCAGAACTGAGCCTCTCACCAAAATTACAAAAGACTGGTGAAAACTCTAAATGTACACATTGTGTTTAATAAAATCAATTATAACCTACAGACGCATGTTGCTTTCATTGATTTTGAGAAGGCGTTCGATCGTGTTGATAGAGATAAGTTATGGAAAATTAATTTATGTGATAAAAAGTTTGTATGTAAAATCATCATCATAAAGGATTAGACCTGCTGGTCTCTTCAGATCTCATATTAGAATTTAATCTATCCATCGTTCACTGTGTCTTTTAACATTTTTTCGTCCTAGTGGTTTGTAATGAAGAATCTGTTTCGGAATTCTATTGTTATCCATTCTATTGATGTGGTCCATCCATTCATCTCTGTATTGTGTAATTCTATCTAATAGTTTCAATATATTCAGTTCTCTACTCATATCCTCGCTTCGCCTGTGATCCACTCCTCAGAAACCTTATTTCTGACGATTCTATCCTTCGTTCCTGTTTTTTGGTTAAGACCCAATGTTCGGATCCATATAGTAGCGTTATAAAATCTAAAATTATAATAAATACCGGTATAGGCACATCAAAGACATAAGCTCTCCACGCATCCCTCTCCTGAGCTAATGTTTTCCAATCATCCCTGTACAAGCTACTTCCCTCAAATCATAACGTTATTCTCCAACCTTATTCTTTGTCTACCAATAGGCCGTTTTCCCTCTAGTTTTCTTACAAGAGGCTTCCATGTTCCTCTTTTATTTCCCAATCGTGCCTCATGTCCTACCCATCACAATCTACGAGACTTGATTTTTCTCCTTAAACATAGTTTTCCATAAAGACCATGTAGATAATTGTTATGTTGTCTTCTGTATTCACCTGTCTGATCGTCTCTCTTTGATTCAGAAATTTTTCAAAGAACTTTCTTCTCAATTACTTCTAAACATTTTACTGCGTTAAAATACGATTCCATGATTCTCAACCATATAACTGGAAGAATAACAATTTTATATATTTTCAGTCTAACTTTATTTGAGAGATGTTGGGATGACAAAAGTCCGTGATAAATAATAGCATGTATTTTCTGAATTGAGCCCATTTTTAATTTCTTTCAGTGCCTTATTCCTGTTTGTAATTACTGTTCCTAGGATTTCAATTCATCCCTTCAAAATTTCCCTTATTTGTCATTAACTATTTCCATTATACAATGCACTTCAATGTGTGACTATATTTAATTAGTTTTATTGAAGTTTACTTCCCGCCCCAATTTCTTACTGGTATTGAATAGTGTGTATGTGTGTTGGCCTTTAATGTTTCCTCGCTATCGCCAAATAATACTACGTAACCTTTATAAGGAAATTTTATTCTTCTTCTTCTTCTTCCTTCCAAGTATTAGGCCAAGGCCTGTTACGATCCTATAGAAAATTTTCCCTCCAGCGTTTCATAGGACGGCCCAGTGATCTTCGTCCTCTTGGTATATAATTATAAACAGCTTTGGGGATCCGATTTGAACTCATTCTTTCAAGATGGTGTTTCCAATTTAGTTGGTACTGTTTAATATATTCCAAAATTGGTGTAGTCTTCAATTCTTTTAAGATATCGGTGTTCCTTTTCCGATCCCATCTGGTGTAACCCGCTGTTCTGCGCATGAATCTCATTTCACAAGCCGTTATTCTGCTTTCATGTTGTTTTTTTAGTGTCCATGCTTCACTACCATAGGTCAACACTGGTCTAGCCAAAGTGTTATATAAACGTAATCTGGTGTTTTTTTGTACAAGGGATGGTTTCACCGGTGCTTTTCATTATATACATGAATAAATTAATAAATGAATGGAGGAAAACACAACGAGGATATATACCCATCAATAGGAACCTCAAACTCGATGCTATTCTTTTTGCAGACGATTTAGCTCTCCTGGCACTTTCCGAAAATGATTTGCAACGATCAATTTATAATTTACAAAAAATAGGTGCCAAATTTAATATGGAAATATCAATTAACAAAACTAAAATTATGGCATTTCATGGGAAGGACCCCATGCAAAGTAAAATCTGTCTCCAGAATAAAATTTTAGAGAGATCTAATCAATTTAAATATCTTGGATATTATCTCTCTATCTGGGATGAAAAGGATATCCCTGAAAAAGTTACTAGTTATAATAAAAGTTTAGGAAATTTTATTTATATTATCAACTGCAAACATTGGAAGTCTATGGATCCGGAATAAATTTTATAAACTTACTAACTATAACAAAGGAACATTTATTATTCTTCATGGGGTGTAAGTTATTTTTTTTCTTACTTATTATTTAGTGAACATATTTAAGATCCATGCGTTATTACAGGACATTTGTTAATAGTAATATACTTCTGATATTATTTATTTCATTTATTTATTTATTTATTGTCCACCGCTGTGGTCGCGAGGTAGCGTGCTGCCTTGTCACGCAACGGGCCCGGGTTCGATCCTCAGTCGGGACAGTTTTTCTGGGTGAGGTTTTTATCGGGGTTTTTCCTCACCTGTAAGACAAATGTCAGGAAACCTTTAAGGCCCAAACGGTCCCCGAAATCATATGGCCATCACCATCATCCTTATCATTATCATCATCTACTTCTTCACCGGTGTGGAAAACAACGGCAAGCTACCACACCTATAATTTCCTAGTAAAGCTGCAAGCATAGCATGAAAATGATATGACTGCAGTGAAGGACCTGCCTTGGGGCAGAATTACTATGGGTGGATATAATATGTATATATATATATATATATATATATATATATATATATATATATATATATATATATATGTATATATATATAGTAATTCTGCCCGAAGGCAGGTCCTTCACTATAATCATAGCATTTTCATGCTATGCTTGCAGCTTTACTAGGAAATTATAGGTGTGGTAGCTTGCCGTTGCTTTCCACACCGGTGAAGGATGATGATGATGGCCATATGATTTCGGGGACCGTTTGGGACTCAAAGTTTTTCTGACAATTGTCTTACAGGTGAGGAAAAACCCCGATAAAAACCTTACCCAGAAAAACTGCCCCGACCGGGGATTGAACCCGGGCCCGCTGCGTGACAAGGCAGCACGCTACCTCGCGACCACAGCGGTGGACATTATATATATAATAACAATTATGAATTATCTACATGTTGATTAAGGGGCACGCCGTAGCGTAGTGGTTAAGGCACTGCGCTACAAGCCGGAAGGTCGAGGGTTCAAGTCCCGGTGGGGTCAGGATTTTTAAACTGACCCAAACCTTCTGGCGGCACTATGGCCCTGGGGTCGACTCAGCCTCTAACGGAAATGAGTACCAGACGCTTGTTCTGGGGGTAAAGGCGGCCGTCACGCAGGGCTGACGACCCGGCTGACATCAAGTGCCGATTGTCTAGAAAAAGTGGGAGCCTTAACCTCCTACTACCCCAAGGGCCTCCTGAGGCCTGTCGTGGGAATACTTTACTTTACATGTTGATTAAATGCATAATAGACTTAGGCTGCAAACTATAGATTCCATGAACTCATGAGAGAGACCTACTTCATAGAGGACATAAGAACCCAATTCTATCTACAATCCACAGAACCATACCAGAAATTCATAAGCATCAGAAATAGGAAGAAGAAGGAAATAGACATAGATTTCTACACCACAACTGCCATGCTGGACGACAGATGGACCAGAGAGTGCAACCCCCAGAGACACGTCACAACACGACTCGCAGTACACGGATTTCACAACAAAATATGTACAAACAAGAAATTCCACGAGCCGACCGAAGAATGCAAGTGTGTGTTATGTGGACAGAGATGTGGCAAATACCACATCATAACATGTGCGAAAAGGACAAAAACCATTACAGACTACAGTAAAGACTAAACCACAACTAATGCTCAACCTGAGTGCACATTTATTATTATTATTATTATTATTATTATTATTATTATTATTATTATTATTATTATTATTATATGTAATCACCAACTAAAATTTCACAATATTAGACAAGTTCTCGTAGCATAAGATGTTTTATTCGATTAAATGGATGGTAAACTATAATCACTACCCAGTTGAATAAAAATAAGATGTGAAATATCAGATTGATGGAGTGTTAGAAAAGTTTATGAACGTGAGCGGTGCTGTGAGTGTTTTAAATAACAAGTGGCGCCACGTCATAAATCTCGGGAGTAATGAAACAAGCCACTGTCGAGGGGCGCATCTGCGTCCTGTTTTCTAATTAAAGAATATCCCACCAGATGTCGGAACTGTTGTTGCGGGCACACCGGACACAAATTAATTCCTGTACTTCAATCTCCAGACAGGAAACCCTTGCTCCCTGACCTAGTATCAGGTCATTTCTACAATCCGTTTCAGACAATAGTGTGGTACAGATTAAAAGCTACGACTAGACAACTAGGCTAATTAATTTCCTTAACATACATTCACAAATTTATTTATTTAAATTGTTATACAAAGTCAATAAAAACCCAAATCACCAATTTAAAAAAGTTATGAGTCAACGCGTTTCAGTAGCGACGCTACCATTATCAAAACTTAATACTGTCTTCATCATCATCATGAACAAATTCGTTTTAGGCCATGTGGCCTGTACGGTAAACCTAGCGAAGATGGTCTTGATCTTTCCACCGATGTTTTGGTCTTCCTTGGTCCCTATGTCCAGTTGGGGTATATTGGAATGCCAATTTCTTGCCATTCTTCTCACATGATTTTTCCATTCTTGTTGGTATCTTTGGATATCTTCATTTAAACTTGCGTCATCAGTGTGATCATTCCAGTCTTTGCTTAAGTTTCTTCGAGTAGTAGGAAGTCCCCTGGGTTGGTTACCAGCCATCCGCAGAGCAAGACTAGTGGTAGGGCTGCTACCTTATAGCCTCTAGTCAGGCGTTCAAAATATGGAATTTCCTCCATATTCGATGGAACGGTTATACCGCCGTGACTCGGTCCCCATTACCTCGTTAGTTAAAAGCAGGGTGTACCACGTGCAGGTGAGGTTGAGAATTGGGTAGGAGAGGTTATAGAATGCACATCACTACCTCTTACGCCCCATAAGTAAAGTAATCCCACTACAGACCTCAGGAGGCCCTCGGGGTAGTAGGAGGTTAAGGCTCCCACTTTTTCTGGACAATCGGCACTTCATGTCAGCTGGGTTGTCAGCCCTGCGTGATGGTCGCCTTTACCCCAGAACAAATGTCTGGTACTCATTTCCGTTAGAGGCTGAGTCGACCCCAGGGCCATAGTGCCGCCAGAAGCTTTGGGTCAGTTTAAAACTCCTGACCCCACCGGGACTTGAACCCTTGACCATCCGGCTTGTAGCGCAGTGCCTTAACCACTACGCTACGACGTGCGTATTATAATGATATTGTGAAGAGAAAAATTAATGTTTGAACCAGGAATCGAACCGTGGACCTCTCCTTCTCGGTAGGAGTGTGCAGCCAACTACACCATTCCAGACTTGGTACAAACATTAACATTCTTTCCACATATACAAATCTATAATTCTCGTTTCGTCCGCTGCCAGGTAGGTGTCACTACCATCGTCAACGGCCGACATAATTTAGAAGTATATATATTTGAGAATTTTACACCACCACTTTTATAAGCAGTAAACGATGTTATTTAACATTTTCCAACACAGTTATTTTAACACAGTTCCAATAATGGATCATATTATAATAATATAATTATATTATGAAAAGAAAAATTAATGTCTGAACCAGGAATCGAACCGTGGACCTCTCCTTCTCCGTAGGAGAAACGACGAAACAAGAATTGTAGATTTGTATATGTGGAAAGAATTGTTAATGTTTGTACGAAGTGTAGAATGGTGTAGTGGGCTGCACACTCCTACGGAGGAGGAGAGGTCCACGGTTCGATTCCTGGTTCAGACATTAATTTTACTTTTCACGATATCAATATAATATTATTATATGATCCATTTTTTATTGGAACTATGTTAAAATAACAGTATTGAAAAATGTTAAATTAATACTGTCTGTCAATATTCTAAATTCTATTCTATAGTAATTCTGCCCGAGGAGAGGTCTTTCACAGCAATCATAGCAATTTCATGCTATGCTTTACAGCTTTACTAAGTAATTATATGTGTGGTAGCTTCTCGTTTTTTCCTCAAGTCTTGATAATGGCAGCGTTGCTACTGAAACGCGTTGACTCTCTTTAACTTTTTAAAAGGGGTGATTTGATTTTTATTTACTTTGTATATTACAATTTATCACCAAGAAGATCCTATTTATTATGTACATTATTTATTTACATTTTTATTGTCATTTCTTCTGTTAAATGTTATGAGCCAAACCATTGAGTAATCAATCTCAAGTATTTAACTCCGAAATCAGTAGAACCCAATTTCTCTGTCAAGTTTATTCGAAACCCATATACAATCAGAACAGCTAAGTCTAGTAGACTGCGATGAGCAGGACACGTGGCACGAGTGTGGAATGAAAGAGGTGCATGAGAGCTTCTTGTAGGAAACCCAGAGGGGAAAACGCCCATTTGGTAGATCAAGAATGAGATGGGAAAATAACATTAACCACGATTTGAGGAAAGTAGATTATACAGCAGATTATTGGAAAACATTAGCTCAGGATAGGAATATATGAAGTACTTATGTCCGCTCGGTCATGAACCTACGGGTTCGATAGTGCCAGTGAGTTGATTATTTTTTTTAGGATGGAACAATCTAAGTCCAGCAAACTCCATGGCGAGACAGGCCTTGGCTTACCGGCCAGCTGCTGGCCTCATATCCACATGTGTTAAGTACAGAGGTAGACATCCAGCCTGTGTATGACTAATGTGTAATATAATATAATTTTCTTTAGGAACACCACAACTACGATGGAAGGACCTCACCATATCCTGGACCTGATGTGAATGGATATGTAACAAGGTGCTAGCTTTCATGCGTAGAGGAAGAAGAAGAAGAAGAAGACTAACCTAGGTAATTATTTAATTTGCAATGTAGGCTAATTGTATATATAGTTTTGTTATGTTATACAGGGTGATTCAGAATAAGTATTACACACTTCTAGGGATTGTAGAGGGGACTTAGTAAATAACGTTTTGATAAGTGCAAGAAGTAATAGACTCTAAGTACTAAAACATAGATTAATAGTAATAACTGGAAGGCGCACAAACGTGAACATGAGTCTATTACCAACATAGGAACCACAAACGAATGGTACCTACCCCTCTAAGATGTAATGAATAACATGTGCATTTGGAGTGGGGATGGTGACTTTATGGGAGGAGTCATCACCCTTATAAGGCGAGGACGCGTGTGAAAACTCTCTCACGCTCATACGTTCTATAAGAAACAAGTCCTACAACAACCGTTCGCGACCTTTCTCTCCAAAGCAATTAGTTTATTTTATCCTGTCTTGTTTTTTGAAGGCTTCTTGTAAGATAATCAAATTCAACTGTTCTAATTTTCTTCTTCTTCTTCTTCCTTCCAAGTATTAGGCCAAGGCCTGTTACGATCCTATAGAAAATTTTCCTTCCAGCATTCCTTCCGGGAAATTCTCGTATAAGATTTGAAAGCATAATAATGGTCCCTTCGATTGGTTGCTGGCCAAAGGAAGGCAAGACCAGTGATGGGGCTGCCATCTTATAGCCTCTGGTCAGGCTTTTTTGGAGAAGAAAAGAAAATAAAGGAAAGAAGAAATGGAATTTTTTGTAATTCCGACAAAGACGAAGTTTCACTTCCATATGACAAAATATTCTGTATTGTGCTCTTATAAATTTTCATTTTAGTTTCCTTTGTAATATTTTTGTTCCAATGTCTTAGTTGCATCATTTTTGCCATTGCAATTTTAGTTTGTACATATCTTTCACATGTACCTAAACATGTAATTACTGACACAAGATATTAAAAAAATTCACATTCTATTATTTTCCCTGTTTCGAGTATGAGGTCATCCATATCCTTTCCCAAACACATAGGCCTATATTCTGTTTTCTGTAAATTTATATTCAGTCCGCATTTTGTACATTCTTTCACTAGTTTATTTATCATATATCTCATATCATCTTCATCCCCTGCAAACATTATTTGATCATCTGCAAACAATAGTGAATGTAGTATTTTTCCTCCTATAGGAATACTCGTTTCAGATTATTTTTTATACCATTAATTAAGAACCGGGTCTAGGTTTAAGCATAAAAAATTGGCGATAAACTGCATCCCTGCTTAAGGCCTTTATTCACTGTGAATTCCTCTGTTAATTTATTCTGTATTTTTACTTTAGTTTTTTGTATTACTATAGATCCTCTTAACATTATTATATTGGATGTATAGATGCGGTTTTATTTTATCTAAAAGTTTAACAATATTAAAAACATTTCTTGAGATAAATGTATAATCAAAATGTCTTAATAATTTGGGTGATAATGTACACTTTTCGTAGCAAAAAATATTTTCGTACAGAAATTTATTGATGCATTATTTTATAATGGCGAGTATTGATCTGAGTTTCATACAATACATAGGAGAAGCTGTAGGAGCGAGTTCTGAAATGAACTATTTACTGTAGTCATAATTCTAATAATTTAGCATTAAAACTCAGCAAACCATAACGTACAATTCCTCTCTCCGTTAAATCTGAAAACAGCTTACCAAAACATTCTACTAATTTATTATGTTACACGTACGTTTACACTTTGCAGATTAAACTTGTTTTAATGAGAGATTATAGCAATTCTAACGTGAAAGGTTATTTTTTTAACCTACATTATTAGTGTTATAATCTGGATATTCTACATTTACTGTTAATTCGTAAATAAAGTTTTGCTGTATTAAAAATAACATCAGTGCTAAAATTATTTGGGCTATTCTAATGTCATTGTGCTATCTGTCAATATTAGATCGGAGAACAAGCGACTGATAGCGTCTTGTTGGAAAGTGTGTTACCTAGGGCTAGGATTTTTATGTAATAAAAGATAAGATTGCAATGCAGATAGTATATATTATTCAACTGCTTGTGTGTCAAACTAAAACAAAAGACAGTCAGAAGTCTAACTTCTCATTATTATATTCAACTGTTTGTATGTGAAACAAAAACAAAATATAGTGATGAGTCTAACTCATCATTTTTTTTTTCAAATGCCCCAGGTTTGTCTTTCGACATTTCTGGTTTCTTCCTGGCATAGCATACTTGTAACCCACTTCTGAGGTTGGGGCGCCTGGAATGCGGGGTTACGTTGCCCCGATGATATGATGGGTGATGATGATAATGTTGCGCCAGGAGAGTCCCTAATCCTAAGCTTAACCTAAGATGAATATGAATGATGATGATTGCGATGGCCATATGATTTTCGGGGACCGTTTGGGCCTTAACGTTTTCCTGACATTTGTCTTACAGGTGAGGAAAAACCTCGATAAAAAACCTCACCCAGAAAAACTGTCCCCACCGGGGATCGAACCCGGGCCCACTGCGTTACAAGGCAGCACGCTACCCCGAGACCACAGCGGTGGACCATTACAACAATGTTTATTGATTTATCTTTTTTGTAACAATGCCTACATTTTCTCTAAACATATCGTTTCCCCAATAAATAAATTTTATTAAATATTAAATATAGTCCGTCCGAGTTTCCATTGCGAAGAATACGAGTAATATGTTTTCCTCTGATCGCGGTACCAACGCTATGCAGAGTAGACCATTGGTGGGGCTGCCACCTCGAAGATATTTAACAAGAAGATACAGTGGAAAGAACATGTAGAAAGAATGGAAGAAAGAAGATTACCAAATAAAATCTTCCATTATTTTCCTAGAGGAAGAAGAGATGTCGGACGTCGTCGGAAGAGATGGTCTTAGATATATTAGAGAAGACGGAACAGGCAACTCTTGCCTAAACCCGGAAGTGAAGAAGAAGAAATATTAAATATACAACATATACTATAATACTCTGAACGTAGATAAAATACTGTAGACAACACGTTTCAAAATTAGGTTTAGTAAATCGCTGCTCTTACAACATATCGTTACTAATCCTCTGAAACCTCGGTAAATTTCTGGACAAAACGCGAAAAATAAGGACAACACTCATTCATGAATAAATATATGTTATCAAAATGCAATACTATTAATTATTAACAATTATATATAAATTAATTAGTGTATAATGCTATTGTGTTATTACTTAATTGTAATATTATTGTGTTTTCTTCATGTAATTGTAATGTTATTGCTGTTTTTGTTGTTTATTTTTCTTTACACTATTACCAATTATTACTTTATTGTAACGGACTGTCAACAGCACGTACGGCTTACTGCCCGTGCGACCCATATTTGTAAATAATATTGTAAATATCTTACTTTTTGTCTAATAAAGTCCTTCTACTACTAATCCTCTGCTATTGTAACTAGTCGTCCAAATAACTATTGTCTTCACTTTTAAACCCAGATTTTAAGAGAGATGATAATGATATGATTTGTTAAAGTGCGTGCTTAAATAAAATCTCATTAACCCATTATTCATCTTTCTTACACTTTCTTTGCATTTTCTCGTCTTTATTGGCTGCTGATAATTCTAATTTTGTTATTTAATTTAAATTCCTAATCTTTGACCAGAAATTAACATTGATTACATTTACTGTGGTTATAAAATCCCGGTTATGAAACTCAGCTCATACTGGAGTGAGATGATATAAAAAGAACTCCATGTTGTTGCACTTGTCAACCGAAACACGTGATTCTCATATCAAGGAAATCAGAGACATCTGCCGACACGCACTCTCATTTACAGCACCTGTTCTTATACACTTTGTTACATCAAATACGTGTTATTATTTCCCTTAGTCTAAAAAAATATATTCCCACCACAAAGTTGATACACATTTGACCTGTTACATTTTCATAGATATTCCAACATTCTTTGACTATATTTTACCTTTTTCTTTCTGTATCCATTGAACTTAAATTGCCTACAGACCTGTATGAAGTTCATCTACCCAAAACATGAGTTCCTATTGGTAAAGAAGATTCTTCTAAGAAAGTTGAGCCGTGTTTAATATTTAATTAAGTTGAATGGTCACTTTGCATATTAAAATTATGAAACTATTTATCTTTAAAGTAGAAAATAACTAAAATTTCATGGTTATCTAATATATAAAAATGTTTGTTTGTTCGTATTTTATGCGCGGACATATCGTTGATCCGATTTTGATGGGGTTTTTTGCAAAATGTTCAGGAGATTCCCGAGATGAACATGGGCGATAAGGGAATTACAATACTAAACCCCTTCACCCCTAAAAATTCACCCTTTGTAGCAAAAAACTTGAAATATAGTTCCTATTTTGACACTTAAATGGCTTACTCTGCCTAAACCATAACAAATACACCAAATTATTGTACACGGAATTGAATATCTCAAAAAAGCTCTACAAAAAAGTCCCCGACAGCATATGTTTATCTTTTACGGATAACTCACAATATCCATTTTTGTATTTTATTGATTCCAAGAAGATCGGGATAAGTAGATTCCCGGGCAAGCATGCTCTGCCATACCGTTCATCTGATTGTGATGGGGCTTATTTTAAAAATGTTCAGGAGATTCCGGGGATGAACATAGGCTATAAGAGAGTTGTAATACTCAACCCCTTCACCCCTAAAAACCACTCTTTGTAGCGTAAAACTTGAAATAAATTCCCTATTTTGACGCTTAAATGTCTTACGCTGCCTAAATCATAACAAATTCACCAAATTAATGTACACAGAATTGAATATCTCATTAAACTCTACAAAAAAGTCCGCGACAGGATATGTTTATCTTTTACGTATAACGTGCAATAACCATTTTTGTCTTTCATTGATGCCAAGAAGATCGGGATAAGTAGATTCCTGGGCAAGCGTGCTCTGACATACCGTTCATCCGATTGTGATGGGGCTTTTTGAAAAAAAAATGTTGAGGAAATTCCGGGGATGAACATAAGCTATAAGAGAGTTGTAATACACAACCCCTTCACCCCTAAAATTCACCCATTGTAGCGAAAATGTGAAAGAAAGATCCTATTTTGACGCTTAAATGGCTTACGCTGCCTAAACCATAACAAATACACCAAATTATTGTACACGGAATTGAATATCTCAAACTCTACAAAAAAGTCCGAGGCAGCATATGTTTATCTTTTACAGATAACTCGCAATAACCATTTTTGTTTTTCATTGATGCCAAGAAGATCGGGATAAGCTGATTCCCGACCAAGCATAGCAGCTGAAGACTGTTGGTAAAAAAACGTTAACATTTATTTAGGAGTAGAAGCGCACCCGTATTAGCTAGTTTTTTTAAAAAACTCAAAATTTTACAGATTTTTCGTAAATATTTATTTTATTCAACATTCATCACAGCTGTTTCGATACACTGTATTTTCTTCAGATGTGTGCAAGTACAAATAAATGTTCTTCTTTATACAAACAAGTGTAACTAGGCAACACTTTTAAAATTAAACAACAGCATTGTATAAAATACGCAATTTACTTATTATAAATTTAAATAAATAATAGTTTTAAGAAACTAAAACAACACGCTTTATTAGAAAACCGAACTAAAATAATGAAAAATAATTTTAATTTCCAACACCCTTGCGATAAATAATTTTACCATCAAAAGCGTGGGGTGCTCTATATCAATTAATATATTTGATAATAAACAGATATTGGTAAAAGTAAATTCTCTAAGCAGAAAATGTAAAAATCATAAAAAGCACCCCACGCTTTTGAAGGTAAAATTATTTATCCCAAGAATGTTGGAAATTAAAATTATTTTTCATTATTTTAGTTCGGTTTTCTAATAAAGCGTGTTGTTTCAGTTTTTAAAAACTATTATTTATTTTTTATTTTTAATATTTTACAGAATAAGATAAAAATGTAAATATATTTAAATTCCATTCCATTGTAGTATGAGCTGAAAGTAATACTCTTCTAAAAAAATAATAAACTCCCAGCCGGATTTGAACCAGCGACCTATGGATTACTGAAATAATATACCACTAGAGTGTACCGCTCTACCAACTGAGCTCTTACAACGATTGGCTAAAAAGTCGACAAGTCCGCAACCTATTATATCAGTTTTCATTTTTTTGCTTTTCTGATGATTCTGATCAGGATTTAAGAAACAAATATATAATTATTGTATAGTCACGAATCCTTTAGAAGTATACAGAGTTTCAAGTCGATCCAATGTTTCTAAGTGGGTGATAATCGTGTTAAAAAATTCCGTTACATAGATACAAAGACACTTTTTTTGATTTTCTGATAATTCTGGCCAGGATTTTAGAAACAAAATATGAAATTATTATGTTGTCACGGGTCTTTTACAAGTATGCAAAGTTTCAAGTCGATCCAATGTTTCTAAATGGGTAAAAATGGTGTTCAAAAATTCCGTTACATAGATACAAAGACACTATTTTTTATTTTCTGATGATTCTGGCCATGATGTTAGAAACAAAATATGAAATTATTATGTTGTCACGGGTCTTTTACAAGTATGCAAAGTTTCAAGTCGATCGAATGATTTTAAGTGGGCGAAAATCACGTTAATAGATTCAGTTACGTAGATAGATAGATAGATAGATAGATAGATAGATAGATAGATAGATAGATAGATAGATAGATAGATAGATAGATAGATAGATAGATAGATAGATAGATAGATAGATAGATAGATACAGGTCAAGCTAATATAAAGGGTGTAAAAAGGTGATTCATTTAAATCCTATTGGGGTTTCAATAACTTATTGCTCTTCCTTAATTTATTTATTTCTAAAATATATGTTTTTCCTTTTTTACAAACATGTAAAACTTTAAAATTTGAATTAAAACAATGATCATATTGAAGTAAGTGGTTAGCGTATTTTGAAGTATCTAGATTTCAATTATATGCTCTCATATGTTCTTTTATACGAAAAATAAAAGATCTTACAGTTTGTCCTATACAGACATTGTCGCATGTGCCACGCTCTGAATTATACACAGTGATTCAAAATTGACTTTACAACTTTACAAGCTTATAGAAATTTATTTAGAAGACCTACAGAATTGGTTTAAATGTCATATCATAGCACAACTCATCAAGTTTTCACCTATTCAGTCAACGTGGTTCAATGTGGCTTCCGTTGGTCATGTAGCAAACATCCAACCTGAAATCAATCTCCTCCCACACACTTTGCAGCATATCCGGCTTCAGTAACGCAGCTGCGGCAAGATTGGCAGGTAGGGGCGGAACGTACACTTTATCTTTAAGGAACCCCCATAAGAAAAAGTCCAGTGGCGTTAAATCAGGAGACCGAGGTGGCCATGTTGTTGGTCCCCCACGACCAATCCACCGACCAGGAAACAAATGTTTGGTGCCAATAATAAATTGTTGGCCTGCTAGGAGGATCGTTACCATACTGGGTACGAAATCTACGCTGAACAATTGTCGCAGATTTAGTTTCTTCGAACAAAAACACACAACGAGCGCGCTCGGCACCTGTGAAAGCAGCCATTTTGATATGAACTACGTTAGCGCACGCGGTGAGAGAACTAGGTACTATAAAGCTATGTCGGTGAAAACTTGATGAGTTGTGCTATCATATGACATTAAAACCAATTCTGTAGGTCTTCTAAATAAATTTCTATAAGCTTGTAAAATTGTAAAGTCAATTTTGAATCACCCTGTATATACCATGTTTGTAACAAAGGAAAAAAGCTAGATCTTTTAGAAATTTTAGAAATAAACAAATTAAAGAAGAGTAATAAGTTATTAAATCCCCAATTGGATTTAAATGAATCACCTCTTTTAAATTTATAATGAGAAAATGGTATATTTTACACATTCCTCTTGTTTAATATTTAAAGTGTAGCCAAGTTTACATTCTTTTTTTTTTTGAGAAATTAAACCCAATGTGTACAACTTGGACACGACACACTCCCAGTCCCAAAGTTGAGATTTTAAAAATCTCTTACCCCGCCGGGAATCGAACCCGGGTCTCCGGAGTAGAAGGTAGGGACTCTATCGACTACGCCACAGCGACGGACTTTACATTTGTTTATATAGATAAGGAAATTTATTTGTATTTGTGGCGTTCATCTGAAGAAGATACAGTGTATCCAAACAGCTGTCATAAATGCTGATTAAAATAAATAGTTATGAAAATCAATAAAACTTTGATAGTTTTATTCAATAAATAAAAACAAAATAATATGAATTTTCATCAAATAAACAAGTCAATTGATTACTTAAAATATCATAATTTAAAAACACTATTCTCTGCTGGAGACATTGTTCCTAGTGGAATCGTGGTTAACATGCACGCCTATCATTCCAAGGTTTGCCGGGTCATATCCTGGCGGGGTCTGAATATGCCTCCCTTCGGAAGGAAAGTAAATCCGTGAGTCCAGTGTCACAAATTCAGGGCATGTAAAACCCTCAAACTTCTAATAAAAGGCCTCGGACAATTTTCAGGTTAGCTTATTATTTTTTTAATATCACCACTTTCTCATTTCGACATTCTGGTAGTATCTCCTGGCTTGGCGTTATTGTAACCCATTTCTGGGGTTGGAGCGCCTGGAAGGCGGAGTTACGCTGCCCCGATGATATATGTGTGATAATGGTAATGATGCGCCAGGAGAGGCCTTAATCCTAAACTTAATGGATATGTAAATTACGATAATGTTGGCCAGATGATGTTCGGGGACCGTTTGGGCCTTAAAGTTTGCTGACATTTGTCTCACAGGTGAGGAAAAAACCCGAAAAAAATATATCACCTAGGAAACTTGTCCCGACCGGAGATCGAACCTGGGTCCGCTGCGTGACAAGGCAACCTCGAGAATACAGCTGGTTAGCTTATTTTTACGGTCAGATTTTAATGTCACACCAAGAAGAATGTATAATTATACACCAAAAGGGAGAAGAATGTTGGAAAGACCATTGAAGAGATGGAAGGACCAATTCGACGTATAATGAGATCGGAACAGGCCATTGGGCTTAATCCTTGTTGTTGATGATTGATGACGATTTTAATGTCACCATTACCATAGCGTAGTGGTTAAGGCACTGCGCTACAAGCTGGAAGGTCGAGGGTTCGAGTCCCAGTGAGGTCAGGATTTTTAAACTGATCCAAACCTTCTGGCGGGACTATGACCCTGGGGTCTACTCATCCTCTAACATAAATGAGTACCAAACGCTTGTTCTGGGGATAAACCGTCACGCAGGGCTGACAATCCGGCTGACACCAAGTGCCAATTGTCTAGAAAAAGTGGGGCCCTTAGCCTCCTGCTACCCCAAGGACCTCCTGAGGCCTGTAGTGTGATCATTTTACTAAATAAAAATACCAACTAATTAAGTTTCTTTCAAGCAAAGTTCAAATAAATTACCTTATGATTACTTAATGTGCAGCGGAACAACATTGAAACGATGTTTGCGCTATGCATTTAGTATAATTGATTCAAAATAACATTAATTTCATTATCGTGAGTGCTTCCTTAAGTGTACAATTTAACTTCCGCACGTCCCTTGTTAAGTTGTGTAACATCATTTAATAGCTAAAGTTTCTAAAAATAACATTTTTAAACACGAAATGAAAATACTCTTTACTAAAGTGAATAAAAACTAGTTATTGAATTAAGAAAATGCAGGTAAATAAAGAGGAAGTAGGCGAGAGGCTGAAGGGGACGTAATGTAAATACAGTTGGGTGGTTATCTAGTGACGTAACATCAACTTCGTAAACCAATTTGAGTGTTTAAACATGCCACAAGTGGCTCACAGCCACTTTGTCAGTCTTACTTCAGAGTGCAATGACACACTTCAGCACAGTGTTCAGTTCTCAAGTCTCTACTACATTAATCCCCTTAAAGCTTCAGCACAGAAATAGTTTACTAATAATCACTAAGTGTTCTTTGTTGATCAAGCAGGATAAATAATTGAATAGTTACCCCGAACACAGTTCTAACCCACAAATTACAAATTGTTGGAAAAAAAAAGATAAAAGCAGGGTACAGTTTGCGGAAATGCTGTTTTTACGTAATGTGAAAGGATGCACAAGAGCGGATAGAATAAGGAATGAAACTATACGAGAAGAATTAAATATATATAAAATTGAAGATAAAATCAGCGAAAATAATAAGAAATGGACAGAACACTTAATGAGAATGAACAACGAAAGAATACCAAAAAGAACCTTCCTGTATAATCCCAGAGGAACAAGAGATGTTGGCCGACCACGTAGAAGATGGACTCCACTTTTAACTTCGCCGGAACAGGCTGCATAGCCTAAACCTTGTAGTAGAAGAAGAAGAAGAAGAAGACAAAAAAGAATGCTCAATGTTCATTTTGAGACTATTACCTTTGATTCGTGTATTTTATATCTTTCGAACTAAATGGCCGCGGTCTCGTTTTATTAACACTCAACGTTTCGTCTACTACTGCGGTAGACATCCTCAGGAGATTCTGCGTGCTCTTTGACCTCTTAACTCTTCAAATGTCGGCTGAAGACTGACTCATTTGAAGAGTTAAGAGGTCAAAGAGCACGCAGAATCTCCTGAGGATGTCTACCGCAGTAGTAGACGAAACGTTGAGTGTTAATAAAACCAGACGGCCATTTAGCCCGAAATACATAAAATACATGAATCCAAATACCTGCCGTGAAAGTCTACAATTTTACTATTACCTGTATTATTTCTAATATCAGACGACATCGTAATCGGATCAACGGATATAAGTAAACTTCAGAACTAATATAAAAAAATGAATGTTTGTTTATTTGTTCGTACTCTATGCGCGGCCATACCGTTGATCCGATTGCGATGGGGCTTTTTGCAACATATTCAGGAGATTCCCGGGATGAACATAGGCTATAAAAGAGTTGTGATACTCAACTCCTTACACCCTTAAAATCGCCCTTTGTAGTGGAAAACATAAAAAAGAAGCTCTTTAGACGCTTAAATGGCTAACGCTGCCTAAACCATAACAAATACACGAAATTAATGTACACACAATTGAATATCTCAAAATGCTCTACGAAACGTCCGGGACAGCATATGTTTATCTCTTACGGATAACTCACAATAACCATTTTTGTCTTTCATTGATGCCAAGAAAATCGAGACAAGTATGTCGATTCCTGTGCAAGCATAGCAGCACATGGCGGGTATTCATTTACGGATAACTAACAATAACGATTTTTGTCTTTTAACTCATTTATGCCAAGAAGATGGAGATGCTTTTGAAATAGGAGGATTAAGAGTAAACATGGAAAAAACTGAATATCTTGTAGTAGGAGGAAGTGGACGAGATATATCCCTATCCCAAGGAATTATTAGAGCTGTTAAAAAATTTAAATATTTGGGATCACTTATTGATGAATCAGGGAGTTGTAAAGCTGAAGTAGATAGCAGGTTAGTACATGCACGAAGAGCCATACAAATGCTGAATGGAGTACTGTGGAGTAGGACCATGTCAAACCATACGAAGAAGAGGATTTTGAAGTCTGTTGTGGAAAGCATAATGACTTATGGTGCTGAGGGATGGACTTTGGTAGAGGGACAAAAAACTAAGATCTTGGCAGTGGAGATGGATGGAATAAGACGCAGTGCCAGGGTGTCCAGGTTGGAAAGAAGAAGAAATGAAGAAGTGAGGCAGATGATGGATATGGAGGAGACAGTGGTGGAAAGGATCGAAAGACGAGCTCTTCAGTGGTATGGCCATGTCAGGAGAATGGAGGATGATAGGTGGCCCAAAACTCTTTTGGAATGCCCACCTTCTGGTAGAAGGAAACGGGACAGGCCAAGAACAACTTGGAGAGGAGAGATCCATAGATTGATGAACGACCGAGGTCTGGAGGAGAATGAATGGCGTGATCGGGAAGAATGGCGAATGGGAATACAGGGTAACAGCTGAAAAGTGGAGAGGCCCTCAAAAGTAAAGTAAGTAAGATTTACCTCCTGTAAAAATGCCATGTAAATATCTGTAATAGTTCCTGAAATAATGGGGCAAATGTTTGAAAATGCTCACTTTCGAGAAAACAAGGCTTAAAGTACAATGATATCACAGACTGGCAACTGTCAATTGTTAAAAAAAAACTAATGCACTTATAATTGCCGTTCAATAAAAATCATATACAGAAATGAACAGACTATTTAATTATGAAAAAAAATCAAAATTTGATTTTTTTTTTCAAATTTTGGCCTACCGTCTTACCTTAAGGAAATTCATCTCCGTCGGTCTGAATTTTATTTATTTGTGTTTTCATTGTCCATGGTATCTTTACCTTGTCGTGGTGGAGTGGCTTGCGTGCTTAAATGATCCTGAGAGCTATGCCGGCGGTAGCATTGCTGCCGATAGGGTTACCCATGCCGGACTGGTCGAAGGTGATAAGCCAGACGAAAAAAGTACCTTGGGCGAAAGAGTGACGATCTTTCACCGTAAAAATACAACAGTCAAGAAATGCGGACATGAGTTCATCTGGGGTAAAATTTTCCGGAGGTCAAATAGTCCCCCATTCGGTTCTCCGGGCGGGGACTACTTCAGGGAACCCATGCCAAAGCCAGTTATATTATATGGGTGCGAAACATGGACTCTTACTTTAAGGGAGGAAAGGAGATTACGAGTATTTGAGAATAAAGTTCTTAGGAAAATTTTTGGACCAAAGAGAGATGAACACACAGGTGAATGGAGAAGACTACATAACAATGAACTACATGGTCTTTATAGGAAGCCAGGTATAATAAGAACAGTTAAGTCTCGTAGACTGCGATGGGCAGGACATGTTGCGCGTATGGGGAATGAAAGACGTGCATGGAAGCTTCTTGTAGGAAAGCCAGAGGGAAAACGCCCAGTTGGTAGACCAAGAATGAGGTGGGAGAACAACATTAACTATGATTTGAGGGAAGTAGATTATACAGGGAATGTTTGGAAAACATTAGCTCAGGATAGGGATGTATGGAGAGCTTATGTCCGCGCGGCCATGGACCTTCGCGTTCGATAGTGCCAGTGAGTGAGTGAGTGAGTGTGTTTTCATTGGAATCCTAGTTTCACAACCATAAAGCAGCATAGGATTCGCCATAACTCTATAACTCTTAGAGTATACTGAACCTAGTACTAATAAAAATATTAATTTATTATTTTATTATTATTATTCTGAGTCCTCTTAATGGAACATTCGGTTAGTATAAACAAGTGTGTAATAGAACCTAACAGTATCAAAAAAATGTATATAAATACGTTTTAGTTATTCAGACCAGATCTTTCATTACATCTTAAACATGTGCCTAACTGGTTCTTTCTATTGGAGTCCGTTACATCTGATATTCGCATTATTACGTCAGTAGTGGAATTTATTGCCTTTTTTCAGAAAAAAGAAAATACATATGCATTTACATTGCGCACGGGCCTACTTCGCCGTACGTGCATTATTTTTCCATCAGTAAAAAAATAAAACTAATCATAATATAAACAAATACCTTCAAATACACCTGTATCAAAAAACAATAATAGGCTACATATAAGTAAAATCTATGTCTACACTACATCACAATAATACATATCTACACTCACCCATGAAAAGGCCATGTGTATAAATAAAACAAAATTCTCATTCTGTGCTTTAATATTAAAAATTTGCTAGAAAACAAATTAGAAAAAAATCACACACACACATACACCCACACATTTACACACGCGCACGCTCATACCCCCCTCCCCCCGTCCCTGCAGACATAAAATGCACTATCAGACTATTCAACTTATCAGACCTACTTATTCTTCTTCTTCATCTTCTTCTGCTTCATGAAATTAGGCCTTTTGACCTGTTTTCACATCAAGTGCGATTTAATGAATCCTCCCATCTAGTAAATGGTCGTCCAACATTTCTATGTCCTATTGGTTTGTACTTTAGTAACAGTGAGGGATTCTATCTGTAGGCATTCTCTTGACATGTTCATACCAGTTGTTTCTCATGTTGTCAATTCGACCTACTTATTATATAATATAAATTAAAGATCGAAAACAAAGACCATATTGAGATTCTTCTTATTGATTATACATATATCCTTAATCTACAACTTTGCTATATCTCAATTTCCGTTAGTAGGCGTTATGGTATACTACTATAGTAGACACCCTGTTATTGATAATTACGTCTTATTAATAACCAGTTGATTAATTTATCTCTTGAACCCCCCCCCCCACCTTTGTGATCTCATGTTACCATGGTTATTGCAAGATTGCATGTCTCTGCGCCGCGCGGGTGCTGATGCAGCAACTTCTTTGCCTTCCCAGCAGAACGTGTAGTATAACTAATCTTAGCAGGCGTTCCTTGCAGTTTCTATGGAATTCGTGTTCGTGGCAGCAATCACTACCCACGCAATCTCTAATATCATGTATTCCATTGAATATGCAAGAGTAAAAGATGAAGCGATTCCACTAAAGGCCTCAGGAGGTCCTTGGGATTAAGGCTCCCAACTTTCTAGACAATCGACTATCAGATGTCAGCTATGTTGTCAGCCCTTTGTGACGGCCGCCTTTAAACCCAGCAGTAACATCATCATCATCATCACTCCAGGGATTAGGCAATTGCCCGTTCCGACTTCATATTGCATCAGCCCAACGTCTTCTAGGTCTTCCAACATCACACCTTCCTCTTGCTTGATAATTTCTGGCTAACAATGGATATCTCTCCTTACTCATTCTATCCATGTGATCAATCCATTTCTGTCTGTAATTCGTGACTTTATCCAATAAAGGCTGTACTTTCAATTCTTCTCTTATATCTTCATTTCTTATTCTATCAAGTTTTGTACATCCTATGGTGGTTTCAGAATGTTTGTCAGTTTAAAAAAAACTGAACCCTCCGTGACTCGAACTCCCAATCTTGCCTCATCCTAGGGGCGCAAGAGTACTATAGCCTGTTTCTCTAAAGAAGAAAAGATCACAGCATCATTTTCTATTTCCAAACTGTACAACCTTCCCCCCCTAAGACGGGGTGTGTGATAGCACATTTCATGTCGCTCCTTAAACATCATTGGTTTCCCTCTCTCCATGCTGAAACGAGTTGGTGGGATCCTTCCTTTAAACTCTAGCATTATATTAACTTTATGTTGAAAATACATATAATTTCAATCAATCACAGTGCTCACTGGATAATCCGTACACTCGTACGTATTCCTGAAAAAGTGACACATACAGTATTTATCCATGGCGCGACAAGTCAAGATAATATTTGACAAACCAACCGGGTGCTGGCCTCAAATTAACATATTATGTTAATCACAGAGTCCCGCGCCGTAGCCGAGCGGTTAAGGTAGGAAGCCTTGGCGCAGAGCTACGGGACTTGCGCTGGTTCGAGTCTCCATGGGGGAAAAAATTGTCTCATGGTATTTCGGCCAGTATGGGACCGGTGCCCACCCAGCATCGTGAGGCAATTGGGTAGCTACATTAAGTAGCGGCTCCAGGTTGAGGAACCAGCTATAACGGCTGGGGGACTCGACATGCTAACCACATGTCACCCCTACACTGGTTGTTGATCATTTACCTCTGTGATTGACACATGTGGATGTGAAGGGCCAGCAGCCGGCTGGTAAAAGGGCAACCGCTGAAAAGTGGAATGACCCTCAATCAATCGGAATGTTAATCACAGAAGTGGATGGATGATCATCAAACAGTGTAGGAATGACATGTGAACAATGTGTTATATCTGGTTTTCACAACCTGTAGTCACTACTTATTGTAGCTACCCAAATTCTTCACGATGCTGGGAGGGCACACTGAGCGAAATTCTTAAGGAAATTTCTTCCCCCATGGGGACTTAAATCAGAGCAAGTCCCTTAGCTTTACACTAAGGCATCGGCTGCGACGCTTCGGGAGTATATATATATATATATATATATATATACATAGGAATGTCGGTTAATGTGAACCCCTGTTTTGAATTTGTTGTTTTTGTTCTTTTAATTAAGGGATTTGAATTTTGTTTAATTACAGTGATTACACTGAGCAACAGAAAAGATTTTTTTTTGTCTCAGAAAGAAAAATATGTGATTCTGATAGTATTTTGTCTCCTGAACTCAAATATGATATTGGTTTTTCTCTATCACACCAAGGTTTCCGAGAAACAGGCATTTATAATTTTAAACACTAATATTTTCTGCATTCGTAACTTCACAATATTCGATCATTCGGACTCATCTAGAAAGTAAGAAATGACGGTTTTCTGCTATATTTCGCCTGGGAAACATCCCACTTGATGGTCCAACAATAATCGGCCAGGCATATTAGGATTCCATTTGCCTTGATATATCTTTTCCACAGCTGAAGTCTCCTGATGGAAGTGTTTCCCGTTTTATTTTACAATGGACAAATGGACGAAAAAACATTTATTAAAAATTATTATGTAAATCCGTTAATTGAAATTGAAATAAAAAAAACTATGGGTGATGGAGAAATTCCGAATACATATTTGAAAACACAATAAAAAACTGCATTAAGTACAACTATTGGTACTCATGAGACAAAGATCATGTTGACCAGTGTTATTATTAGTGTTATAACTATGAAATAGCATTGTTATTTTATTCAAATATGGAAACATCTCCATAGTTTTAAACGTTTTTACGTTACAAGAAAAGGTCCACTTTAACCTCCATGTTCTGGTAAAGTGGACCCCAGAGTTCATCCTAGCATTTAGACTATTTTGAGTTTATTTACTCTGTTAATTTATACAGACAGGTACAAATTAGTCTGAACGCATTTATGGTTGATCCTAATTAGGCATTGATCGTAAAAATAATTGATATTTATTTAATGTTTTGAAAAATTATCGTTGTTTATAAAATTCACACGTCATTCATCTGGAGACAGCGACGGTCTTTGGGTTTAGGTAAAATTACAAGGATATTAAATGAAATTAGTCAAGTGTATGGCATTTACATATAGCACCCTTATTGATAAAACATACGTATTCGGTATTCGTGTAAAGTGGACTCAGGTCCACTTTAACCGCCTCGTAGAGGGTCTACATTAACCGAATATCTTCGTTTTGTTTAATTATTTTTACAGCCACCATGTCACATAATATCAAACCAAATCCGTCAGTATATTAAAACAGAATCTACATAATATAATATATTTAGGAGTTTTTTTCGACATTTGTAATATTCAATAGCAGAAATTAATAATTAATTATTAGCTTGAAAAACTTTAAAAATGGTCGTTTTCATAAATATCACAAGTAAACCCTCCTTCACACAAAGAATAAAAGAAACTGACCTTGAACATGTGAGAGTTGATGAGGGGAAGAAATTAAAATATTTTCTGTTCGAGGGCAGAATCAGTTAAAGTGTCCACTCAAACCGAAAGGTCCACATTACCCCAATTTAAATTAAGTTGCTGTCTTTAAGCCAGATTACTTAAAACTAATACTTACACACGAAATGAAATTCGCGGTTGCAACAAAAAGCACAGCCATCTGGATCTCTCTTTGTTAAATAATAATCCAATTACCTTACCAAGTTACCTTACACCGCCATCTGTTAGAATCGTATAGAACTCACAGATAATTACACCGCCATCTGTTAGAATCGTATGGAACTCACAGATAATTATAACTCTTTGTTAAATAATAAACAAATAATTTGCAATAAAAAAATAATGCGACTATAAATTTAGTTATAAACTACCCTAAGTCTCAAGTTGGATCAAACTGCACACACTGTGCAAAATTTTGTTAAAATAGGTTCAGTAGTTTAGGATTCCATCGCGGACAAACAACGTGACACGAAATTTTTATATATTAAGATGTATATATATATATATATATATATGAAGGACTTAGGGCAGTAACATGATAAGCTACATATTGTTATTTCTGAGATATAAGTATTTTAATACTTAAAACAATTATAAATACTAATTGGGCAGTGTTGTTATTTAATACATTGTGTGTCTATATGTTTTAATTCATCACTGACGCACTTACAAATGATTTAATGGATCTTTCAGTACATTTATTTGCTGCCCTAAACCCTATATATATATATATATATATATATATATATATATATGTTATATTGCAGATTTTCGCGGATATAGGTATGAATAAGAACGTTTTCTTGGGTTTTCCGCGTCTTGGATTCAAGTTCGGCCCCTGGCCACTGACTCCGACGTTTCGGCATGATCCCACATGCCATTATCAAGGAATGATAAGTTCGAGTCACAGGTTTAGGTCTTATATAATTAAACAAATAGAGTTTTCGCTGTGGTCCGTTTCCGAAGACGTACACCCATCCAAGGTTGTTCTTATGTAGTTAAACATTTTCAGTTTTCAGTGCGGTCCGTTTCCGAAGCCGTACACCCATACAAAGTTCAGTTCTTATGTGGTTAACCACCTTCAGTTTTCAGTGTGGTCCGTTTCGGAAGCCGTACACCCATCCAAGCGTCGACCACGCTCGATGTTGCCCAACCGTTGTTTTCTGCATATCTTCTTCGCTGTTCTAGAGATGACATGGTGAGCAGCGAGAGCAGTTTTCCATGTAGATGGTAATCTTTGGGCATGATCTCGGGTGTTCATAGTATGTGGCCTTTTTTCAATCTCTATTGCTTCTCTTCATGATCGGACCACAGCGAAAACTCTATTTGTTTAATTATATAAGACCTAAACCTGTGACTCGAACTTATCATTCCTTGATAATGGCATGTGGGATCATGCCGAAACGTCGGAGTCAGTGGCCGAACTTGAATCCAAGACGCGGAAAACCCAAGAAAACTTTCTTATTCATATATATATATATATACATAGTCCACCGTTGTTGTCTCGAGGTAGCGTGCTGCCTTGTCACGCAGCGGTCCTATGTTCGATTCCCGGTCGGAACAGGCCCCTGGGTGAGATTTTTATCGGGGTTTTTCCTCACCGATAAGACAAATGTCAGGAAGCGTAGGACCCAACAGGCCCCAAAAATCATTCGGCCATCATCATCATCCTTATCATTATCATCGTCATCCTTCACCGGTGTGGAAAGCAACGGGAAGCTACCACACCTATAATTTCCCTAGTAAAGCTGCAAAGCATAGCATGAAATGCTATGATTGCAGTGAAAGAACTGCCCTCGATTAGAATTACTATGGATACATGTATAAGAACTTTCACTTTCACCACTTATTCACCTAAACAAAAAATTGAGTGAATTAAAGAGCCAGACTTGATATCATTAAGATTCCCGTTGCATAAAGAAATGAATATATTTAGTAAAGGAGAGGGATTATGAAAAATGTGAGAGCTGTGTCTTTACGATCTGCAGCAGCGAGTCTTGCAATGAATGAAACATTTGCGTCGCATCACAAGCATCATAAATCAGGCAACTTATCGTACTTTCATGCTACGCTGGTTATCTAACCGCAAGGGGTTATATTCCTAATGGAAACTATCACTTGCCTCTTATCGCTCTGCCACCTTCACTTGTTCCTTGTGACGTCAAGCATCGTTATCAACTCATACCATAAGTAGACTATACTTACTCATCCAGTTTCTTAGTATCTCAGTTTTTTCGTAAACATATTCTATTTTATTTCGATGTACTAATTAAAATGTATTTATTGACAATCAGACATGATACTCCTCATTGGACGTTCATTTTTTTCCTTTTTGACGGTTATATTTGTAAATATTTATTTATTATTTATTTATTTATTTATTTATTTATTTATTTATTTATTTATTTATTTATTTATTTGGAGACAAAATTAGTGCAGATGGAAGTCACGATGCTGAAATTAACTAGAGGATAAATAGGGCAACTTAATATATTTAATCTCTGTGAAAGAATAAAATACTCTCAAAATGCTTACCTTCAGCACGTATTACGAATGAATGAACAGCACATACCAAGAAGAATGTATAATTATAAACCAAAAGGGAGTAGATTGTTGGGAAGACCATCGAAGAGATGGAAGGACCAATTCGACCTATAATGTGATCGGAACAGGCCATTGGGCTTAATCCTTGTTGTTGTAGATGATGATAAATAGGGCAAATCTGCAATATCAAATTAAAATAGTTTTTTATGGAATCAGAATATAAGTTCTCAAACAAAAACAATTTTAATAGAATAATAAGGAGTACAATGTCATACGGTGCAGAAACATGGGACTTACAATTTAGAATAACAAAAAATCTCCAAGCGCAATAGGCCTAGAAGGCTCTTGGCCTACCAGCGGACTGCTGGACTCACATCCACATGTGTTACTCACAGAGGTAGATGATCATAAGCCAGTTTAGGGGGTGACATGTGGTCAGTATGTCGGGTCCCCCAGCCGTGAGAGCTGTTCTTCCCAACCTGGAGTCGCTACTTATTGTAGCTACCCAAATGCCTCACGGTGCTGAGTGGGCACCGGTCCCATACTGGCCGAAATCCCATGAGAAAATATCTTCCTCCATGGGGGCTCGAACCAGCGCAAGTTCGCAGCTCTGCGCCAAAGCATCTTGCCTTAACCATTCGGCTACAGCGCAGGACATTTAGACCAATAAGTAAATTTAATTCTGCAGAAATGGGTTTTATGAGGAGTTCACCTGTAATTTCTATAAGAGAGAAAATAAAAAAAACAGTATAATTAAATAAAAGATGCATGTTCAAACTTCAGTTCTATATTTGATAAAAACAATTAAAATGACATGGTTATGTAAAAAAAAAGACAAGACAGATTCCTAAGAAGAATACTAGAATGGATGTCACTTAGTAGAGGAAGAAAAAGGCCAATAATAACGTGTATTGATCGTGTTTTGAGAAGCATGAGGGAAAAAAAAAGGATTGGACAATGGAGATTGAAATGACAGAGAGATACGAGGGAGAAAGACAGTAGATTAATTTCTTGCGTGCAGGAAGATGATGTGAAACCTGCTTATATATATAGCACGATAAGAAAATTAAATGTCTGAACGGGATTCGAACCCGGATCTCTGGGTTGGTACCCCAGCATGTTATCCATTACACCACCAGGCGATTCCAATCCAAACACATATTTCTTATATATACATTTTATTCTCCATTATTACTAGATGTCGCGAGAACTCGGTCTTCACTGCCATCTAGTAGCTGACTATAACAAGTAAGCAAATTAAAGAGAATATTTTTACTTTAAAGCAGTGACGCTTTATCGATGTTATAATATATATATATATATATATATATATATATATATATATATGAGTGTGTGTGTGTGTTTGTGTGTGTTTGTGTTTGTGTGTGTGTTTTAGAATTAATTTTTTGACATTGAGCAATGCAAGCTTAATATTTTTGCCCAATGTCAAAAATTTAATTATATTATTGAAATATAAAGGAATAATCACACTATGTCAACAAAATGTCAGTATCAAGCCGCTGTTTCAAATCCAAAATGGTGATGAGATGATCATCGATAAAGCGTCACTGCTATAAACTAAAAATATTCTCGTTAATTTGCTTACTTGTTATAGTAGCTACTAGAAGACAGTGAAGACCGAGTTCTCGCGACATAGATAAATGTTTGAATTGGATTTGTCTGGTGGTGTAAAGGATAGCTCGCTGGGGAACCAACCCAGAGTTCCGGGTTCAAATCCCGTTCAGGCATTTATTTTTCTTATCATGTCATATATAATCAACTTTTATAAGATTCATGATCTGTTCCGTTGAGGTTATTCAAAATTAATATAAAATTATAGAATATTCACCTGAAAGGTCCGTCTCCTCAACTTAATTAATCATTTAACTGTAGCGCTTTCGGGACTTGGCCCATCATCGGCAGGATTCAAAACTGGTGTTTCACTGAAGATCTGGTAGAGGGGGTTGCATGTATTGGCTTCGTTTTCGTTTATCAGGCTGTCGTTGTGAGCTGCTTTCATGATTTCCATCTCTTCGAGTACGTTTATCTTCGCTGGATTATTTTCTCTGTGCATTACTGTTAGGGCGTTTTCAATATTTAACATGCGATGTCCTTCATGGATAACGTGTTTTGCATAGCTTGATTTCCATTCTGCGTGAATGAAGTCTCGAAAATGTTCTTTGAATCTGATGTTAAAACTCCTGTTTGTCCTTCCTATATAAAATTTGTTGCAGTCCTTACATGTCAGTTTATAAACTCCTTTGCTGTTATAAACTGACATGTAAGGACTGCAACAAATTTTATATAGGAAGGACAAACAGGAGTTTTAACATCAGATTCGAAGAACATTTTCGAGACTTCATTCACGCAGAAGGGAAATCAAGCTATGCAAAACACGTTATCCATGAAGGACATCGCATGTTAAATATTGAAAACGCCCTAACAGTAATGCACAGAGAAAATAATCCAGCGAAGATAAACGTACTCGAAGAGATGGAAATCATGAAAGCAGCTCACAACGACAGCCTGATAAACGAAAACGAAGCCAATACATGCAACCCCCTCTACCAGATCTTCAGTGAAACACCAGTTTTGAATCCTGCCGATGATGGGACAAGTCCCGAAAGCGCTACAGTTAAATGATTAATTAAGTTGAGGAGACGGACCTTTCAGGTGAATATTTTATAATTTTATATTAATGTCATATATACCCTAGCATGGAACGGACGGTCTGCCACTATTAGATAACCATCGAAATAAATTAACATCAATATAAATGAAATACCTAATAAGACTCAACGAGATAGAATAAGAAACTTTACACTAAGTCAATAAGTTGACAATGGAATTTACTGCCCTTTTTTTTCAAAAGAAAGTACATATGCATTTGCATTGCGCACGAGCCTGCTTGGCTGTACTTTTCCATGAATTAAAAAAAATTAATAAAAATAATCGTAATATAAACAAATACCTACATGACTACATAACCTGTATTAAAACAATATATATATATATATATATATATATATATATATATATATATATACTTACTTACTCACTGGCACTATCGAACCCGTAGGTTCATGGCCATGCGGACATAAGCTCTCCATTAGGCATGGGTTACCTGAAGTAGTCCCCGCCCGGAGAACCGAATGGGGGACTATTTGACCTCTGAAAAATTTTACCCCAGTTGAATCCATGTCCGCATTTCTTGACGGTTATATTTTTACGGTGAAAGATCGTCACTCTTTCGACCAAGGTACTTTTTTGTCTGGCTTATCACCTTCGACCAGTCTGGCATGGGTAACCCTATCGGCATCAATGCTACCGCCGTCATAGCTCTCGGGATCATTTAAGCTCGCAAGCCACTCCACCACGACAAGGTAAAGATACCATGGAGGGATATATATATATATATATATATATATATAATCTATGTCTACACTACATACTACATACATAATACAAGAAGAAGCCGTACGGAAGATTACAGAGGTCATTGAAGATAGAGAACTGAGATGGTATGAGCCGTATGTCTGAGGAAAGAAAACTCACCATATTCTTCTTCTTCTTCTTTAAGGTATGGGCCTCTTGGCCCGATCCGCTCCCTACTGCCATATTTATGCTACAAGTCGTTCTTCCAATGTCGTTTTGGTCTTCCTACATTAATTCGGCCTTCAGGTTTATAATAAAGCATCTCTTTTGATAAACAATAACTTGGCATTCTTTATACATATTCAAATCATTTACATTTATTTCTGTATATTCTCTCGTTTATATTATATACTAGCGTACCCGAACGTTCATTCTCATGTCATGGGCGGACGATAAAAATATGTTACTTTTTTACTTACTTACTTACTTACTTACTTACTCACTGGCACTATCGAACCCGTAGGTTCATGGCCGCGCGGACATAAGCTCTCCATACATCCCTATCCTGAGCTAATGCTTTCCAATCATTTCCTGTATAATCTACTTCCCTCAAATCATAGTTAATGTTGTTCTCCCACCTCATTCTTGGTCTACCAACTGGGCGTTTTCCTTCTGGCTTTCCTACAAGAAGTTTCCATGCACGTCTTTCATTCCCCATACGCGCAACATGTCCTGCCCATCGCAGTCTACGGGACTTAACTGTTCTTATTATATCTGGCTTCCTATAAAGACCATGTAGTTCATTGTTATGTAGTCTTCTCCATTCACCTGTCTGTTCATCTCTCTTTGGTCCAAAAATTTTCCTAAGAACTTTATTCTCAAATACTCGTAATCTCCTTTCCTCCCTTAAAGTAAGAGTCCATGTTTCGCACCCATATAATATAACTGGTAGAATAATAGTTTTATATATTTTCAGCTTAACGTTTTTTGAAAGGAGTTGGGACATCAAAAGTCTCTGCAATGCATAATAGCATGCATTTCCAGAATTGAGCCTATGTTTAATTTCTTTGTGCATCTCATTCCTATTTGTGATTATTGTTCCTAGGTATTTGAATTCAGCCAATTCCTCAAAATTTCCCTCATTTGTCATTAGCTGTCCATTTCCATTATATAATGTATTTCTACGTGTGACCATATATTTAGTTTTACTGATATTTACTTCCAGTCCTAATTTCTTAGTGTTACTCAATAGTGTGTGCGTGTTGGCCTTTAGTATCTCCTCGCTATCGGCCAGTAGTACCACATCATCAGCATAAACAGCTTATTAATACCATTCAGTTGTAAACCTTCCTTATTCTCTAAAGATTTAATGGCATGCTCTAGTACAAAATTAAATAGTAGAGGAGATAGTGCATCTCCTTGCTTCAACCCATTCTGGATTTCAAAAGTGTCTGAAAACTGTTTGCCTACACGCACCCTACTCGTATAAGTCTAACTAACTTTTTGGGAATTCCGAACTCCAGATGTTACTTTTTTACCATAAAATTCAGAAATTAGGACATAATTAGATATTATTAAATAAGTTCGCAAGAAAGCCTCTTACAGCCTTCTGTTGTGGCTCATGAAGTGTGAATGATGACGTCACATAGTCATGAACATTAGAATTGTACCCTCCTTTGCAGATAAGTTAAGAACCGTCATATAACAATTATATTAGAGTGAAAAAAAAAGATATATTGATAAATTGATGAGAAAAATTTCTTCCCCCGTAGAGACTCGAACCAGCGTTAAGTCCTGTAGCTGTACGCCAAGACTTCTTTCCTTAACCCTCGGCTACGGCGCGAGACTCTTGGTATCAATGAAAGACAAAAATGGTTTTTGTGAGTTATCCGTAAGAGATAAACATATGCTGTCGCGGACTTTTTTGTAGAGCTTTTTGAGATATTCAATTCTGTGTACATTAATTTTGTGTATTTCTTATGGTTTAGGCAGCGTAAGCCATTTAAGCGTCCAAAGAGCTACTTCTTTCACATTTTCCACTACAAAGGGCGATTTTTAAGGGTGTAGGAGTTGATTATCACAACTCTCTTATAGCCTATGTTCATCCCGGGAATCTCCTGAACATTTTGCGAATAACCCCATCACAATCGGATCAACGGTATGGCCGCGCATAAAGTACGAACAAACAAATATACAAACAAACATTAATTTTTATATATAAGATTTGTAATTCATCTCTGATATCTTGACTTCTCTTTTGATCTCTTAATGATACACCTGCAACGGATCTCAGAAATCTCATTTCTATTGTCTCAATTTTATGTTTATCAGAGATCGTTAATAGCCAAATTTCAGACCCGTATGTTAACGTTGGAACGGCTACTGTTTTGTAAAATTTCAATTGAGTTTCTCAAAAAAAAAATTGAAATGAGAACAAAGGGAGGACTTGGAGGAGGGAGGCCTAAAGTTAAATGGGAAAATACATTGGACAGGATAAGACGAAAGCGAGGCACAATAATGGTAGAAATTAAAATAATGTGCAGGGAGGAAATGCGTGGTTGGACATGAACCATCTTCCACTATCATCCATGTATATATCTACCTATGTATCTCTCATTGAAGTCATTTCTGAAAGCTCTTGGTAAGTTACTTTGTACCATGATATCATTTAACTATTTGATTTTTTTTTTCAAACATTTGTTCTAGGATTTATATATACTGAACTATTTAAAACTATTATTGGCCTCGGTGGTCTAGAGGTTAAATTCATTGCCTCTGGTCCCGCAGGTGGCGGGTTCAATAAATAAAATGTAAATAAATGCCACTCTTTCTACATTCATCGTCGGGAATGGTACTGTTATCTTTTTTTCCCTTTGCTAATTTATTATTTACACAAATGTTAATTTCTCCCATGTAAATGTTTCAATGACTGCGGATTATTTTTCATAAAGAAAATGAGTATTCTGAATCTTTACAACATGGCGTGGGATGAATTTTCAAAATATGCTAAGTTATATTTATGAAATTAAGTTATGAGTGATATTCTAGATTTTTTATTCTGCTCTTCATGCATTATAAGAAGAAGTTATATAAAAATTAAAACCTTTTTTTTGTAACTACAGAAATGTCGAACATCTCATTATTCCCCATGCTTCCTTGTTTCAGCTAACCGACTCTGGAATTCCCTCCCCTCGTGTATCAAGTACCACCCGACTCAGAAACAGTTAAAAAAACTCACAAAATATGTCCTTATACAATATAATATATAACCGTTTTTTTTTCAGGTATACTTTTATTATTCTTTTATATTTTACACTTCCTTTACCAAGACTGACTCACTGGCACTATCGAACCCGTAGGTTCATGGCCGCGCGGACATAAGCTCTCCATACATCCCTATCCTGAGCTAATGCCTTTGGCATGGGTTTCCTGAAGTAGTCCCCGCCCGGAGATCCGAATGGGGGACTATTTGACCTCCGGAAAATTTTACCCCAGTTGAACCCATGTCCGCATTTCTTGACAGTTGTATTCCTTTCCCAAGCCAATTACTTAATTAAAGTATTATTATTATAGCTACTATTAATATTTTTTTATTATTTCACTGTCAATTCTGTATTATGTAGCCCATGCCTGATATTTCTTATTAATCACTAGCTAATACCCGGCGTGCGCTGCTACGCCTAAATAAATGAAGATTAATGTGCTTTTATGTTTAATTGAATAAGTAAAAGGAAAAATAATTATACATTTATATTTTTAGATACCCCATGCTGATTACCCGGCGTTGCCCGACAATCTACTTATCCCGATCTTGTTGACATAAATGAGCTAAAAAACGAAAATCAGTGTGTTTTATGTTTAGTTAAATAAGTGAATGGAAAAATGTATATTAAATCCGTCCGGCTGAACACTGTGAGAGAGATGAGTTTGGAAAATTTTTACATGGTCGGGTTACCAGCCCAGACGCACAACCACATTCCCTAGTGGATCGGAGATTTATTTCGGAGTTTCCTTCTCCTAGACGGGTTTCTAACCAAAGCTTTGGAGTCCCATCTACCCCTTGTCTTGCAGGATTCCTCTTCCGCCTTCTTCACCTTTGAGAACAATTTTCTTCATCCGCTTCTGAAGCCGTTGAGGCATCTCTCGTTGGATATTTTTTTATAAAACATTGGCAGTTCCTGCATTACTTTATGGGAGCGAAACTAGGGTAATGACCAAAAAATTGCAAAGTAGAATACAAAGCGCAGAAATGAACTTCCTTAGAAGACCAAAAGGCTGCACAAGATTGGATCGGTTAAGGAATGAAGATATAAGAACAGAGTTAAATATATATCCATTGGATGAGAAAATCAGAGAATATAGAGAGAAATGGTTTACACACGTGGAAAGAATGAATGTATCAATATTACCAAGAGCAGCATTCAACTACAAGCCAAGAGGTCAAGAAATGTAGGAAGGCCAGTGAAAAGATGGACAGAACAACTGTGAGGCGGAACAGGTAATTTGCCTAGCCCGTGAAGTGAAGAAGAAGAAGAAGAAGAAGAAAAAAATTATATCGTAATTATTTTTAGATACCCCGTGCCGTTTACCCGTCGTTGTCCGGGAATCTACTCATCCCGATCTTGTTGGCATAAATGAGCTGAAAGACAAACATTAATGTACTACTTATGATTAGTTAAATAAGTAAAATGAAAAATAATTATAAATGTATATCGTAATTATTTTTAGATTCCCGGTGCTGATTACCCGGTATTGTCCGGTATCTACTTATCTCGATCTTCTTGGCATAAATGAGCTAAAAGACAAAAATTCATTATTGTGAATTATCCGTAAAAGAATACCCGCCATGTGCTGCTGTGCTTGCACAGGAATCTACGTACTTGTCTCGATCTTCTTGGCATCAATGAAAGACAAAACTGGTTATTGTGAGTTATCCGTAAGAGATAAACATATGCTGTCGTGAACTTTTTTGTAGAGCTTTTTGAGGTATTCAAACCTGTGTACATTAATTTTGTGTATTTGTTATGGTTTAGGCAGCGTAAGCCATTTAAGCGTCCAAAGAGCTAATTTTTTCTCGATTTCCACTAAAAAGGGCGATTTTTAAAGGTGTAAGGAGTTGAGTATCACAATTATCTTATAACCTATGTTCATCCCGGGAATCCCCTGAACATTTTGCAAAAAAACCCATCAAAATCGGATAAACGGTATGGGGGCGCATAAAGTAGGAACAAACAAACAAACAAAGATTAATTTTTATATATTGGATATAGATAATTCATAATTGTTATTATATGTATAATTTAACCCTGGTGAAGTGGAAGAGAACACCTTACGGTCTTAACTCCATTAGGTAAAATAAATAAAGCAAATAAATAAAATTTAAAAAAAACTCTACAAGTTATAGAGGAAGGACGTCATTAAAAGTCTGGACGTGTGCATAGCTCACAGTTTCCAAAAGTAACTTGGCACCTTCTTGCAATTAACAAACTTTAGAGTAAATGAAACGGCAAAAATTTTAATATAACGCATGGAAAGTCTGCTCTCCAATATAATTTCCAATATAATTAATTTTCATTAAATAGAATTTTATGATTTATAACCTATGAGTGCCCTCTTCATTTGTGTGATATTCGGTGAATATTTTATCCAAAAATGCCGGACCAAAAATTGAAGATACAATATTTATAGCAGAACTGTGACATCCTATTCTGTTAATTATCGAGAATCAATTTTTAATATTTTTCTTCTTTTTTCTAGCAATCTCTCTATAATGCAGTAGTTTTCCTAAAACCCATTGTAAATTTTACTCCTCCATAAATTCCTATTCTCTGCATCACTCTCTGTTAATTCTCTCTCCTGTGCACTCCTTGAATCCACTGTTCTTTCGGTCTCCCCTTTCTTGTCTTGTCGTACGCTTGTCGTATATATATCCTGCCTGTATTATTCACATTGGGTTTTTTAGCATAGTTATGTTTTTTTTCCCATACGACAGGGAGCTGGCCCTTAATTATAACCCCAACCTGGAAGACTAGGTGATTTTTGTTCAAGGTTTTCTTCCTCTAGCCTTTGACGAACCAACGCCTCCCTACAAGGTAGCAATTGCGTATCCTGACAAGGAGCTCTCACAGGGCACTAATCATCTGGACCAGAACGAACCCTGTTTTTTAAGGTGGTGTTACTCCTCCATCACTCCCCATGTCTCCTGACTTATGACTGGCAGAGCCTAATTCTTAAAATGAGTGTGCGTTGGCTGGTTTATTTTTAATATTACATACAATAGAATCCCTCTGCACAAACATCGAACTTTGAATTGCGAATTATTTATAGACGAACTTTTGAACTCCTAAAACCAATGTAATAATAATAATAATAATAATAATAATAATAATAATAATAATATAATGTTTCTCTTTACCTTCGTTTAACCTCTCCCTTTTAGATAATTTTACGCACCCGGGTCTTAATATGTTACGACTTGTCAGGAGAGGATTTGAGACTTTGGATCACACACTTACTTTTCTGACCACACAAGGACATGAAGCTCTCCTCAGATGAGTTATCAACCCAATCCCAGGGCCACCTCCGAGACAACACAAACATTTTGGCAAGGACGCGAGTGATTTTGTCAAATGAAAAACTCAACTTCGCGTTGATTTTGGAGTGACTATTTAGCGAATAATACTACACCAGAAGTTAAAAATAATTACAGTGTTTAATATTCACCAAATGTGAGATTATGTATTTCGATCTTACTTCCGGGCGATTTCTAAGCCGGCTGTATAGTTACAAATTGCATATCTTTACTGTTAAATCTCTTTGGGCTTGGGAAAAATCAATAACAGATGATGGCATGAGAAATAACTATTAACAATAATGCAGATTCATTATACAACATTTAATAATTTTTTTAGAGCACTAAGAGAAGCGAGTTACTAAACCTAATTTTGTAACGTGTTGTGTACAGTATTTTATATATGTTGAGAGTGTTTAATGCATGTTATTATATTTACTAAATTGAATGACATGTATTTATTGCGGAAACGATATGTTTAGAGAAAGAGTAATTTGGGCTTTGGACACGACAAATCAACTGTTGTTATGTTCTGCAATTTTGGGTGCTAGTTTCATATGTGAATTTAAAGTAAAATTGAGCGAAGAAGGTGATTTTCACGGTTCATCAGGAAAAAAATAAAAGTAGTACAAGATGTAACAATTAATATACTTCCAGAAAAGTGAAGGAAAGTTTATTTATATGGTTATATGAAACCAGCATTAAAGTGTATTTTACGTTTTTTTAACCTGTATTTTATGTTTTGATAGCTTTTTTTGTGCTTTGTTAGAATATATGGTATAGGTTGTGTTGCCTAGTAACTACGAAGTAAAGCGACACTCATTGTTATAATAGTATATAATAGTATATTACGATGCGAGGTTGGGAAGTGGTTTTTACAGAATCGAGGGAAAATGTTTAAAAACCGAGCGAAAGCGAGGTTTTTAATTTCCGAGATTCTGTAAAACACTTCACAAACGTGCGTTGTACATTATTTTTTGCGCGATGGTGTTTTCAAAATAATAAATAATAGTAAAATAATATCTTTGTTGGAAATATTTGCGTTCATTATAAACAATTGTCTAACGTTAACAGTGTGGGCAATGTTTATTAGTTGAAACAACAGGAGGCCTTGAGAACAATTATTGATAACATGGCCGCAAGTACGTATTTATTGTTTAGTTCAGTTTATTTAAAATGCAGTGATTTATTTCGTATAATGTATATTAACACTATCTTTTGGATATAGTCTGTATATACATTGTATGTAGTATACGTAGAGTGCAGTGGTTTTACTTCCCGCACGTGAGTGTAAATGTAATATTACAGTAGAGTTATTTAGGTTGGCAACCCCGAAATGTAGAAATTTAAACTTTCAATAATGGTCGCCATTGCTGTAAGTACGACAAAACACACTATCGCGCAAAAAATAATATTACAGAACAACAATGCAACAGAACTACTATATTTTGGAGTAATGTGCAATTGCAATATATAAAGAAGTCCTTGAAATCCAGCATAGAGAATAGTTTTTCCCTATTCCATATGCTCTTTACATAAAATCACACTGAAAACTGCTAAAATCAGTTTAGTAAATTTATTGGTGTAGGTTCGTGTATATGAAACAGGATTTACCAGACTGCTAACTAGTAAATTTTGCACTTCTAATTAGTAACTAGTAAAACAAGAATTTTGATGAAACTGTCTCCAGATTACAAAAAAGTGCGTTTCTTGGCATCTCGTAAAATAGTGTACATTCTCGGTTTAAAAAAGTGCTACCTTAAATGTTGTGGTTATGTACTTATTCCCTCATAAATAGGATCTTTCCCTAAGGGTTTTCCAGGAAAATATTTGGAAACTATTGTAATGGTAATAGTTTCATATTGCCTGGTAGAATTAAGGTCTTAAGGCCTTGTCTACCACTCAGTCAGGATACAAAAAAACAAATATATTCTTACATCTAAATATTACAAAAAATACAATTACTGCATGGTATATTTACAGTATAGGTCTAATTGTTGTTTACAATATCTACATTTAAAGAATTAATTTTGTTTCCCGAATGCCCTAGGTTGTCATTTCGACATTCCTGGTATGGCGTAACCCGCTTTTGAGGTTGAGGCGCCTGGAAGGCGGGGTTACGCCGCCCCGATGATTTGAGAGTTGATGATGATGATAACGGTGCACCAGGAGAGATCTTAAAGTAAACTTAAACTAATTGAGCGAATGTGATATTGATGATAATGATGGCCAGATGATGTTCATCTTATAGGTGTCGGCCGCGGTGGACTAGTGGTTATGCTCCTTGCCTCTGGTCCCAAGGGTCGCGGGTTCAAACTCGGCCGGGGTCGATGGATTTTTTAGGACGGAAAAATCCAAGGAGCAAGTCCTCCGGGAGGGACTTTAAGCCGTGGATCCAGAGCATGAAGATTTTCAGGCTCGTAAAAAATCCTTAAGCCTGAATGAAAAGGCTTCTAAGCAAAATTTACCGAATTTTCCCATCCTAGTACTACCTTGGTTTCCTAGATGTCAGTATGAGGCGGAACGCTGACCACTTACCACTCAAAATGACATCTATACGAGAACAAGTGTAACTAAATTAGTATGGTTCAAATTCTTCCCTGTAGGGGGAGAGCGCCTAAATCTCTGTAAAGGGAAAACATAGGCTTACAATTATAAAAAAATCTTATAGGTGAGGGAAAAACCTCATCCAGGAAACTTGTCCCTACCGGGGATCGAACCCAGGCACGCTGTGTGACATGGCAGCACACTACCTCGAAAGTATACAAGATAGAAAAATGAGGGAAAATCTATCAATGGCATAGAATAAATTTAGTTTTCGAGAAAAAAAATATTTAAAAAAAACAAATAGGCCTAGTTGTATAAGCGTGGCTCAAAAGTGTCAATTGTGTGCCTATTCGAGCTACATGGCCTGTACATCTCATTCCCTGACTATAATATGGCAATAATATAAATTATGAAGTTCCTTATTCAATATCGAGGTCTTTATTTTATATCGCGTGCGTCCACCGCTGTGGTCTCGAGGTAGCGTGCTGCCTTGTCACACAGCGGGCCCGGGTTCGATCCCCGGTCGGGACAGTTTTTCTGAGTGAGATTTTTAACGGGGTTTTTCCTCACCTGTAAGACAAATGTCAGGAAAACGTTAAGGCCTAAACGGTCCCTGAAATCATATGGCCATCGCAATCATCATCATTCATATTCATCTGAGTTTAGGATTAGGGACTCTCCTGGCGCACCACTATCATCATCATCACCCATCATATCATCGGGGCAACGTAACCCCGCCTTCCAGGCTCCCCAATCTCAGAAGTGAGTTACAAGTACGCCATGCCAAGAGATAAATCAGGAATGTCGAAAGACAACCTGGGATATTTGCAAAAAAAAAAAAAAAAGAATTATATCGCGTCATAGACCCTATCAATAATAAGTAATTAAACCACGCATCCCTGTATTCGGTGATTTCTCGTCTACGACAGATAATGGTTCACTCAGATTTGTGAAAACCGCGACAGAGTTTGACCTTGCTGTATATTTCACACAGTCGCGTCCCCTCGTATAGGTGCTGAGCGCAAATAAGGAAGTGCAGTGATTATGGTCGCATTGCAAAAACACACCGCGGGGACCCAACCCTCCCTCACCAACAATTTCACCTTTTCGAGCACTTTTATCGTCCCTTTCTTTCATAACTGTTACTTGTGTGTTTATTCAACTACAGTCCCTTGATACGGAAATTTTTAACTTAACGACATACCTCAGACAATATCGTTCGATACTCGTATTCGGGTAGACACGGGTTAAAATATCGAAGCCGATTAAACTAATTATATTTTTTCCTAGTATTCAATATGCGTGTATTACGTATGTATGTATGCATTTTTGTCCCGCGCCGTAGCCGAGCGGTTAAGGTAGGAAGCCTTGGTGCAGAGCTACGGGACTTGCGCTGGTTCGAGTCTCCATGGGGGAAGAAATTTTCTCATGGTATTTCGGCCAGTATGGGACCGGTTCCCACCCAGCATCGTGAGGCAATTGGGTAGCTACAATAAGTAGCGGCTCCAGGTTGAGGAACCAGCTATAACGGCTCGGGGACTCGACATGCTAACCACATGTCACCCCTACACTGGCTGTTGATCATCTACCTCTGTGATTGACACATGTGGATGTGAAGGGCCAGCAGCCGGCTGGTAAAAGGGCAACGCTGAAAAGTGGAAAGACCCTCAATCGGAATGTATGCATTTTTTGTCTAATGCCACCAGATTGTCTTTTATGACATTTCTGGCTTACTTCCCTGGCATTGGCGGAATTGTAATTTATTTCTTAGTTTGGGGCACCTGGAAGGCGGAGTTACGATGATATGATGGGTGATAAATGATAATGAAGTGCCAAGAGAGTTCTTAATCTAAGCTTAACCTAAATTCCATACTATGGGCAACCACGGGAATAATTCCGTTTTAGAATAAAATCTTATGGTCTGAGCGGGAATCGAATTCGGTACCTAATGAACAGTACTCAGTAACGCTGACCTCTAGCCCATGAAGCAGGTCATGTAATCCTATATATATAGATGTCATAATTATATTTTTGACATTTGACAATGAAGGCATACCGTATATATATATATATATATATATATATATATATACATATGTCCACAGCTGTGGTCTCGAGGTAGCGTGCTGCCTTGTCACGCAGCGGGCCCGGGTTCGATCTCCGGTCGGGGCAGTTTTTCTGGGTGAGGTTTTTATCGGGGTTTTTTCTCACCTGTAAGACAAATGTCAGGAAAACTTTAAGGCCCAAACGGTCCCCGAAATCATATGGCCATCATCATAACCCTTACCATTATCATCATCCTCATCATCCTTCACTGGTGTGGAAAGCAACGGGAAGCAACCACACCTACAATTCCCTAGTAAAGCTGCAAGCATAGCATGATAATGCTATGATTGCAGTGAAAGACTTGCCCTCGGGCAGAATTACTATGGATGGATGGATATATATATATATTCTGTCCACCGCTGTGGTCTCGAGGTAGCGTGCTGCCTTGTCACGCAGCGGGCCCGGGTTCGATCTCCGATCGGGGCAGTTTTTCTCGGTGAGGTTTTTATCGGGTTTTTTTCTCACCTGTAAGACAAATGTCAGGAAAACTTTAAAACCCAAACGGTCCCCGAAATCATATGGCCATCATCATCATCACCCTTATTATCATCATCATCATCATTCTCCTTCACCGGTGTGGAAAGCAACGGGAAGCTACCACACCAACAATTCCCTAGTAAAGCTGCAAGCATAGCATGAAAATGCTATGATTGCAGTGAAAGACCTGCCCTCGGGCAGAATTACTATGGATGGATGGACATATATTCTGTAGTTTTTCCGTGACGTTTCTTGAACTTTGATACAACTTGTTATATTTTTCTTAAATGTCTATTTCATCAATGATAAATCACTGACCGTAATTTGGTAAAACAAGTTACATATGGTGGTAATAAATTTACGGAAATGAAGAACTTCGAACTCGAGGGAAATTTTGGTGAAATAACAGAGAACGAAGATTAAACATGACAGTTCTAATTAAAGCTAAGACGGGTGGCATATGACGTGACTTTGAATAAGGAAACTCAAACACAATGTTCTAGACTGGAATTAAATATTGTGTTATACCGGTACTAAACTGCTAATGATAAAACAGTCTTGCAGAAATGTTAACTAGAAATATAACAGTTTAAATATTTATTCTAGAGATCAATTTCTATGTACGATACTCTATACATAGTGGAATATGATCTACCGAAAGCTTTCACATATTGTTTAGATCACGACTATCCAAACTACGGCCCGAGGGCCAGATACGGCCCTCCATCGCTTTCTATCAGCCCTTGCAGGCCTGTATCATTCTAATAAATTAAAATATGCTAAAGTCAGGCCTATAATATTAGTCTATCAGTAATGGAAACATGAACTGTTGAATATGTTAATACGACATAATAAGAAAAGTGGAAAATCAACACACGCTTATAATAAAATAATAATAATAATAATAATAATAATAATATTACTTACTCACTTGCACTATCGAACCCGTAGGTTTATGGCCGCACGGACATAAGCTCTCCATACATCCCTATCCTGTGCTAATGTTTTCCAATCATTCCCTGTATAATCTACTTCCCTCAAATAATAGGTGATGTTATTCTCCCATCTTATTCTTGGTCTACCAACTGGGCGTTTTCCCTCTGACTTTCCTACAAGAAGCTTCCATGCAAGTCTTTCATTCCCCATACGTGCAACATGTCCTGCCCATAATAATAATAATAATAATAATAATAATAATAATAATAATAATAATAATAATAATAATACTTACTCACTTGCACTATCGAACCCGTAGGTTTATGGCCGCACGGACATAAGCTCTCCATACATCCCTATCCTGTGCTAATGTTTTCCAATCATTCCCTGTATAATCTACTTCCCTCAAATAATAGGTGATGTTATTCTCCCATCTTATTCTTGGTCTACCAACTGGGCGTTTTCCCTCTGACTTTCCTACAAGAAGCTTCCATGCAAGTCTTTCATTCCCCATACGTGCAACATGTCCTGCCCATAATAATAATAATAATAATAATAATAATAATAATAATAATAATACTTACTCACTTGCACTATCGAACCCGTAGGTTTATGGCCGCACGGACATAAGCTCTCCATACATCCCTATCCTGTGCTAATGTTTTCCAATCATTCCCTGTATAATCTACTTCCCTCAAATAATAGGTGATGTTATTCTCCCATCTTATTCTTGGTCTACCAACTGGGCGTTTTCCCTCTGACTTTCCTACAAGAAGCTTCCATGCAAGTCTTTCATTCCCCATACGTGCAACATGTCCTGCCCATAATAATAATAATAATAATAATAATAATAATAATAATAATAATAATACTTACTCACTTGCACTATCGAACCCGTAGGTTTATGGCCGCACGGACATAAGCTCTCCATACATCCCTATCCTGTGCTAATGTTTTCCAATCATTCCCTGTATAATCTACTTCCCTCAAATAATAGGTGATGTTATTCTCCCATCTTATTCTTGGTCTACCAACTGGGCGTTTTCCCTCTGACTTTCCTACAAGAAGCTTCCATGCAAGTCTTTCATTCCCCATACGTGCAACATGTCCTGCCCATAATAATAATAATAATAATAATAATAATAATAATAATAATAATAATAATAATAACAATAATTTTGTATGGTCATGTAAAAAATAATAATACAAGACATATCCCCAAGAAAAGTACAATAATGGGTACCACTTGGTAGAAGAAAATGAGGACGGCCAAAAAAACGTGGATTGGTGGTATTTTGAGCGTCATGGGAGAAAAAGGATTGGACGATGGAGATTGGAATGGTAGAGATATGGGGAGGACAGTAGATTAGTTGGGTGCAGGAAGATGTTGATAAACATTGTGAAACTTACTAAATAAATAAATAAATAACAACAATCCACATCAGCTATAATAGGGACGATGGCCCGCGAAACCTTGATTTTTCTTACATTTGGCCCGCGATACAAATAAGTTTGGGCGCCTCTGGTTTAGATATATTGTTTGAGTGTTTTGATATAAGGAACACATAGTATCTGGCTACTTATAAGAGAGCAATGTTTCGTTGTTGTGACTAACACGTAGTATGTCCTTCAAAGGATTGGATGGTGGAGGTTGGAATGACAGAGAGATGAGGGGGAGAATGATAGTATGTTAATTGGACTTAGAAGGATGATATGAAATAAAAATAAAATATAAAAAATAGTAATATAATCAAATGTATTTATATAAAATATAATTACATATCGTACTAACATAAAATTCTTCTTCTGCTTCATGAAATTATGCCTTTTGACCTGTTTTCACATCAAATGGGATTTAATGAATCCTCCCATCTAGTAAATGGGCGTCCAACATTTCTATGTCCTATTGGTTTGTACTTTAGTAACAGCTGAGGGATTCTATCTGTAGGCATTCTCTTGACACGTTCATACCAGTTGTTTCTCATGTTGTCAATTCTATTTGTTAAATTGAAAATATTTAAGTCCTTCCTAATATCCTCAGTTCTTTTCTTGTCCAAAATTGTCACACCCGCTACTGAACGTAGGAACTTCATTTCTACAGTTTCTATTTTCCTTCTGTCTGAACGGTTAAGAGTCCAATTTTCACTTGCATATGTTAAGACAGGCACTGCCATAATTTTGTAAAATTTTAGTTGTGTAATCCTCAAAGTTTTATTTTTCAGTGTCCGTCTTATAGTGCCACACATTCTATAAAATCCATTTAATTTAATATTAATAACTCAATGGTATTAATAAGCTGTCAGTTTATGCTGATGATGTAGTATTATTGGCCGATAGTGAGGAGATACTAAAGGACAACACGCACACACTATTGAGTAACACTAATAAATTAGGACTGGAAGTAAATAGCAATAAAACTAAATATATGGTCACATGTAGGAATTCATTATATAATGGAAATGGACAGCTAATGACAAATGAGGGAAATTTTGAGGAAGTGGCTGAATTCAAATACCTAGGAACAATAATCACAAATAGGAATGAGATGCACAAAGAAATTAAACATAGGCTCAATTCTGGAAATGCGTGCTATTATGCATTGCAGAGACTCTTGATATCCCAACTCCTTTCAAAAAACGTTAAACTGAAAATATATAAAACTATTATTCTACCAGTTATATTATATGGGTGCGAAACATGGACTCTTACTTTAAGGGAGGAAAGGAGATTACAAGTATTTGAGAATAAAGTACTTATGAAAATTTTTGGACCAAAGAGAGATGAATAGACAGGAGAATGGAGAAGACTACATAACAATGAACTACATGGTCTTTATAGGAAGCCAGATATAATAAGAACAGTTAAGTCTCGTAGACTGCGATGGGCAGGACATGTTGCACTTATGGGGAATGAAAGACTTGCATGGAAGGTTCTTGTAGGAAAGCCAGAGGGAAAACGCCCAGTTGGTAGACCAAGAATGAGGTGGGAGAATAACATTAACTATGATTTGAGGGAAGTAGATTATACAGGGAATGATTGGAAAGTATTAGCTCAGGATAGGGATATATGGAGAGCGTATGTCCGCGCGGCCATGAACCTACGGGTTCGATAGTGCCAGTGTGTAAGTAAGTAAGTAACATAAAATTCTACTAACAAAAATAAAAAATTGGCATTAAAAATTTCCACGATTCTGCCAGGATTCGAACCTGGAATTCCCTGTTGCAAAGTCAGACGGGTTATCCTTTGCGTCACAGGGCCACAGTGTTTTAAGGGTATAAATTGCCTATAAATTTATAGTAATCTATATAATAAAAAAAATATATATATATATATATATATATATATATATGCTATTAATAATTGGAATGGAAACCTGAGGGAAGGCGAGACAGAGGAAGACCTAAAACCTCCTGGATCAGGGAATATGTTTATACATGAAGGAGAAACTTCTACAACCAGAGATTGGATGGACCGACAAAATTGGCTATTAGGAATCGGACGATGTCAAAGACATTAATCAACCAATGATCTATCTATTATTAATAAATACAAAAAAAAATTAATTTATATACAATATAAATAAACATTGCACTAAAATAAAATTACGCCAACAAAAATGCAATTAAAAATTTGTATCAAAAAATTGTTCGACCCTGCCAGGATTCGAACCTGGAATCTCCTGATCCGTAGTCAGGCGCGTTATCCGTTGCGCCCCAGGGCCACATTCCTAAAGCGATAAATTATCTCTAACTATAGCATTTATGAAGGGGACAAGGAACAAGCCGGTTTATAGAGCCTTTGTATGGATCTACATATGGGTAAGCGTGTGTACTGTATGTGATTTTTTTTAACTTACAGCATGTTCCATTATTATAGATGTAATACTACATGTCCTGCAATAAGAATATTTACATAATTTATATTTAAGTCATGGGGTCTCACAGTAAATTTACAAAAAAAAAAAAAGAATATCTGGCAATAAATAGCAATGAACGAGAAAATTTAATAATGGAAGAAAGGAATCCAAATAAAGCAAGTGAAACAAACTAAATATTTGGGAATAATTATGGATAACATTGAAGGTATAGGCAAAGAGAACATAAAACATAGAATTGAATTGAGGAGCAAAATAATATCATCGTTAAATTCCATATGGTGGGATAAGCATATTTGGAAAGACACAAAAAAATATATTGGTAAAACATTGGTGGAATCTGTTGCAATGTATGGAAGTGAGGTATGGACAATCAATAAGTACTACAAGAATAGACTAATAGCTCTAGAAATGGATTATTTACGCAGAAGTGCCAGAAAGTCTAAATTAGAACATGTCACAAATAAGGAAATTAGAAACATAATGGAAGCAGAAGAAAGCATAATTGAAAGAATTGAGGAGAAGGAATTAAAGTGGTTAGGACATGTCTTAAGAATGGAAGATGAGCGATGGCCGAAGCAACTATATGAATGGCATCCGAACAGAAAGAAGAAAAGAGGGAGACCAAGGTTAACATGGAAGGAAAACATGAAGACAGTAATGCAAGCTAGAGGGCTAAGCATCGAATATGCCCAAGACCGTAGGCTTTGGAGGTTTGGCACGGGAACACGGCAGCAGCTGTAAAAACCCGAAGATAGATAGATAGAGAGATATTTACAGTAGCCTTACTGGTCTAGAGTTTCATGTTATGGTTTATTTTATGTTATATCTTATAATAACAGTTAAGTCTCGTAGACTGCGATGGGCAGGACATGTTGCACGTATGGGGAACGAAAGACTTGCATGGAAGCTTCTTGTTGGAAAACCAGAGGGAAAACGCCCAGTTTGTAGACCAAGAATGAGGTGGGAGAATAACATTAACTATGATTTGAACGAAGTAGATTATATTTAATTTAATTTAAGATTATATTTAATAGCGCCACACATAGATTACATTTATTTATTTTGTTATTAATATCTTTAGTTTTAACATGTGATAAATTGAAACCTAGATATTTAAAACTGTTCACTTGGTCTAAAATTTTATTATCAATTACTATTTTTGCCCTTAAGGTATCATGTCCTTTAAATGCTAAAATTTTTAGTTTTATTCTTTGAAATTTTTAAATTGTAATTGGCACTTTCTTTTTCCAAATTAAAAATAGCACTTTGTAGATCATCTTCTGAACTGGAAGTAACTACTTGATCATTCCAACAGTTTATTATTTATTTTAAAATGTTTATTTAAATTAATCTGCCACTTTAGCATAACCTCGTCTATATATAAATTAAAAAAGAGAAGGTGATAAAGGACACCCTTGTCAATGTATCGAATAAATTATGATAAGCATATACTCATAATGTTCAAATTATTGAAAGAAATCATGAAAAGAAATAAAAGAAATGGAAGCAAATATGACTAGATTCCTTTTGAAAAGAGAATGAGTCAGTAATGGTTATGTAGTTGGAGTTATATTGTTTTAAATTACTCCACTTGGTTGAACTGCAATCTCAAACTTTTATATCTTGTGGTTGGCAGTGGCCATAGAAATTGTTGGAGCGAAAATTACTGTAATGTTTTAAGGCCTCTTTGTAATATGTTGGCATTTTTTACGGCGTCTTATTTGATTGTTTCTAGTTTGTTACCAACAAATGCAGCACACATTTCTCTCATTTTATAAGCGTTACGAAATTGTTTTTTAAAAAGTTTCCACTGGTTTTTTTTACAACATGAAACACAAAGCGCTGTAATGTAACTTGTTTCTCAGTTGTTATGATAATGTTTATATCGTCCAACCCTTCCTCTCCTATTTCTTACCCAATACTTTATTTTTATTTTCCTTCCGGCAATGCAAACTTTAAACTGACTAACTAACAAACTCACTGGTACCTCGAACACGTAAGTTCATGTCCGCGTAGAAAAAAAACTCTTTTTATACACCGTGTTCCAAAATGATGGACGAAGATTCAAAGTTGTTTAATTTCCCTTACATTATATATGTATAAGAAAAAAAACTTACATGGGATTAAAGAAAAACTCTTCGAGTTGTCATAACATATTTTACAAGTGTTCGATGTGAGCACCTTTCGTTACACGGCACACATCTAGCCGATAGTCTAATTCCTCCCAAACCTTGGTGAGCATATTTGGAGTAATGGATTCAACAGCAGCAACAATCCTTCTTCTCAAGTCTGGAAGGTCGACGGAAATGGTGGTTTACGTACACCTGGTCCTTCACATACGCCCACAGGAAGAAATCACAAGATGTGAGATCGGGAGACCGCGGAGACCATAGAGAATAAACCATGTTATCCGGACCTGCGCGTCGTATCCATCTCGATTCTTTCATTTGGTATTCGTGGTCCTGGACTTTTCCTTTTACAGAAACATCCAGTTGTTTCTAACTGTCTATATCATCGATGGATACTCCTATCTGTCGGAGGATCAATTCCAAATTGTCTTCGGAAAGCTCGTTGCACTGCAACAATGGAACCAGACTTCGCAAATTGCAACACACAGATTGACTTCTGTACAGGAGTCGCCATTTTCACTAATTTAACGCTGTGACGTGATAATGGTAAGAAACAAATTACTGCATATAGGATATGAAACTTTCACAATTTTCTTTCATTAAAGCAAATAATCACACATCGAATTTCCTTGAAAATCTATACCAACTTCTTAAAACCCCGTCCATCATTTCGGGACAGTCTGTATATCCCTAATCTGAGGTAACGTTTTCGAATCATTTCTGTACAATTCACTTCTCTCAAATAAATGGTTATATTGTGTATTTTTTTAACTTCAGTACATAAACTATTTTAAGTAAATAGAGACAAATTGAGATAGGCATCTTACAGTGTTATCTGTCATCTTGGTGAATGCAAGGCTAGCGCGCGTGACTGCACCGATTGCGATCTCATGTTCGAATCCTGGCGGTTCCATAAGAGTATTGGCAGTGGGTCACACGGGGATTTTCGGTTTTTTCTTGGGGTTTTCCCATTTCCTGAATTTTATCCCACCAACACCTAACACCCTCCAATTCCTCTTCCCTCCACTATCACATCACCAATTTCATATCATCTTACACCTCATCCCAATAGTCTGGTTTAGCAAATCACAGATGTTTAAAATATGTGGTTGTGGTGATCTAATGGGGCACACTCATGTACTTCCTCATGACTCCGAGCCTGTGTGTCAACTTAGGGCAGATTAGGGTCAAACAAATGGTTTTGGCCCTATCTCGAAGACTTTTTTTTCCCTGTCCAAATAAATGGCGTGTTTGAATACTTGATGTATGTCGAAACCAGGAACAACTCACCTTAGAGTGGATTTCGTCTCATTCATTCCATGAAGTTTAGATGGATAATGCAATGAACCAATAATAAGGTTCCGTGTTAAGGTGTTAAAAGCCCGAACCCATATTTACTAATCTAATGTATATTAACATAAATTTATATGAAATATGGTCACCCATAATGAAAACTTCATATTTTATTGTTTACTACACTCTAATTCAACCCAGGAAGTTACTACAGACCTTATGACCTATGCCAGTGCTCCCCTACCTACAGAGGGTAGATGTTGCCAAACTCATAATAACGTTTTTTTTGTTAAGGAGTGGTGGAGGGGCAAGGTTAGCAGTACCCTTTTCCAAATCTATGAACTGTACATTTAAAAAACATAGTTTTACTTTTACGGTATGCAAATTAGTTTTATAGTAAATATGAGAGTAGACACTTGCACACAGGATAGTACGCGTTCGCACGAGCTCAGTGACAAGTGGTAACTGTTTTTGTCTTTAAGACGGGGTGGCTTGGACGGCTGCAACTTACAACTCTGTACCTGCTGTGTTGCAATCTTCAGTTTTATATAAGGATTTCTCTCAAGAAAATACTGTTAAAATGGCAACCCAGTTCTCTATTCTAAACATACAGTAAATTCCTGGGTTGAATCTGAATGTAGCTAATACCCAGCGCAGCGTACACTGCTACTCAAAAATAAAGTGAATGTGTTTTTATGTTTAATTGAATAAGTACAAAGAAAAATAATTATAAATTTATATCGTAACTACTTTTAAATATTCCGTGCAGATTACCTGACGTTGCCCGGGTATCTCCTTACCTTGATCATCTTGGCATCAATGAGTTGAATGACAAAAATGGTTATCCGTAAAATATAGACATATGCTGTCGCGGATGTTTTTGAAGAATTTTTTTTAGATATTCAATCCTATGTACATTTATTTGGTGTATCTGTTATGATTTAGGTAGCATAAGCCATTTCAGCATAAAAAAACTATTTTTTAGTGCACCGATGCACTTTTATTACTTTTTTTAGATCATATAGTAAAGGTAAAGTGATCCCACAACAGGCCTCAGGAGGCCCTTGGGGCAGTAGGAGGTTAAGGCTCCCACTTTTCTAGACAATCGGCGCTTTATGTCAGCCGGGTTGTTAGCCCTGCGTGACGGCCGCCTTTTCCCCAGAACAAGCGTCTGGTACTCATTTCAGTTAGAGGCTGAGTCGACCCCAGGGCCATAGTGCCGCCAGAGGGTTTGGGTCAGTTTAAAAATCCTGACCCCAACGGGACTTGAACCCTCGACCCTCCGGCTTGTAGCTCAGTGCCTTAACCACTACGCTACGGCGTGCCCCTACGTACGGTAATATTTAAAAATCCTGGCGCGACAGGCCTAGAAGGTCCTTAGCCAACCAGCCGGCTGCTGGCCTCACATCCACATGTGTCAATCACAGAGGTAGATGATCATCAGCCAGTGTAGGAGTGACATGTGGTCATCATGTCGAGGTAGCATGTTATTTATATACGGTAATTGTCCCAGAAGAATTCTCTAATTCATGGTGAAAATACAATTCAAATCGGTCAATATTTTTTTTTGAGTCAATATATGTCAGACAGACTTACAGACTCACATTCATTTGTGTATATAAAGATATAAATCAGATATAAGACTTGAAAGCATAATAGTAGTCCCTTCGATTGGTTGCTGGCCAAAGGAAGGCAAGACCAGTAATGGGGCTGCCACCTTATGGTCTCTGGTCAGACTTTTCTGGAGAAGAAATGAAAATAAAGAAAATAAAGGAAAGAAGAAATGGAAGAAAGGAAAGACTTCCTAGATGCCCTAATAGCGTCGGGGTCGAAAAAACAAGAGTTAACCAAGAGAGGTTAGATTGGGAATTATTAACCAAGTTATGAAACTATTGTTTGTACAAAAAAACACCAAATTACGTTTATATAACACTTTGACTTGACCAGTGTTGACCTATGGTAGTGAAGCATGGACACTAAAAAGACAACATCAAATCAGAATAACTGCTTGTGAAATAAAATTCATGCGCAGAACGGATTACACCAGATGGGATCGGAAAAGGAACACCGATATCTTAAAATAATTAAAGACTACGCCAATTCTGGAATATATTAAACAGTACAAACTAAATTTTTAACACCATCTTGAAGGAGTGAGTTCAAATCGGATCCCCAAAGCTGTTTATAATTATATACCAAGAGGACGAAGATCTCTGGGCCGTCCTATGAAATGCTAGAGGGAAATTTTTCTATAGGATCGTAACAGACCTTGGCCTAATGCTTGGAAGGAAGACGAAGAACACATTAAATATAAAATTGGTACCTGATGAGTCAGTCGTCCTCAACTACAGTATTAAACTTGAAGTATTTCCAATATGAAGGCGTTTCAAAAACAATGTTTCATCTTCTGCATTTTAACGGGTATATTTTTGTTTTTGAAAGGCCTCCATATTGGAAACTACTTGATGAAGTTTAATAATTTAGTTGAGGACGACTGACTTACCAAGTACCAATTTTATATTTAATATCTTATTACCTCAACGGTGCTTTAATATGAATTTTAAAAGTGTTGAAAGATATAAATGTTATGATACGTACGTATATGCCTTCAACAAGAAAATTACTTGTAATATAAAACAACATTTTATGCAGAGATGTTATGAAAAATAAGTAAGGCCTAAATGATGAAGTGCAGTATTATCTTACACATCCAATCTGTCGGGAGTGGACTTGCTACCTGACGATCCAGGGATATAATTAATTTACTGCGTTAACTAGTAGAAACAAATTGCTCCCTAACTTCATTAAATTCCCTTACTAATTGGATTTTTTAAATAACCGCCCGTGGTCTCCACTGTATTGCATTACACGGCTAGATTGAACAAACCAGCATAAAATTAAAAATAAATATGCATCATTATATATCGGCTAAAATACAACGATTAAATTATCTATGTGGCACAATTAAACGCACTTTATTGAATAAGACTAGAAAAGAAACTATTTTGAAGTTTTACAAAGTATTGGCAGTTCCATCTCTTATCTATGGATGTGAAACCTGGACATTAACAAAGGCAGATAGTAAACAAATAGAGGCTGCTGAAATGAAGATGTTGAGAACAATAGCAGGATACCAAAGACCCGATAAAAAAGAAAAACGAAGATATAAGAACAGAACATAATATATTTAATCTCTGTGAAAGAATAAAATATTATCAAAATGCTTACCTTCAGCACATATTATGAATGAATGAACAGCGCATACCAAGAAGAATGTATCATTATAAACCAAAAGGGAGAAGAATGTTGGGAAGCCCATTGAAGAGATAGAGGGACCAATTCGACCTATAATGAGATCGGAACAGGCCATTCGGCTTAATCCTTGTTGTTGATGATGATATATATCTGCTAGTACGTACATTAGTTATAACTGATAAGCCAGACGATAAAAAGTACCTTGTTCGAAAGAGTGACAATCTTTCACCGTAAAAATACAACCATCAAGAAATGCGCCCCCATGCCAAAGAACAGTTAAGTCTCGTAGACTGCGATGGGCAGAACATATGGCACAAATGGGGAATGAAAGATGTGCATGGAAGCTTCTTCTAGGAAAACCAGAGGGAAAACGCCCAGTTGGTAGACAAATAATGAGGTGGGAGAAGTTTATACAGGGAAGTAGATTATACGGAAATGATTGGAAAACATTAGCTCAGGATGGGGATATATGGAGAGCTTATGTCTGTGCGGCCATGAACCTACGGATTCTATAGTGCCAGTGAGTTAGTTAATCTTGGGTCCAAGTATTTAACTAGTGTTTGCCAATTTATATCCTCCTCGTTAACATTTATTTTGGGACTGCTTGTCTTGAGTAGTACCTTCTTTAGGAGTTTTGACAGTTTTATTAGCGTTAATTTCGATCCGCCACTTTTACAGCCACGCATCAATGCGAGCGATGCATCGCTGTATTTTGCAGGCGGCAAATTCTGAGTTATGTGACTGTTCTATGATGAGGGTGTCATCTGCAAGGATGTGTAATTCTGTGTTGTTAAGTTTCTGAAGATAAGGAATCTCATTAATATAGACGTTAAAAAGAGTAGGACCAATTACACTGAGCAACAAAAAAGAAACTTTTTTTTTCACAAAAAGAAAAATACGTGATTGTGATAGTATTTTTTCTCCAGACTTCAAATATGATATCGGGTTTTCCCCCATCACGCAAGATTTCCGAGAGACAGGCATTTATAATTTCAAACACTTTAATATTTTGTACATTCGTAACTACACAATATTCGAACATTCGAACTCACCTAGAAAGTAAGAAATGACGATTTTCTGCTATATTTCGCCTGTGGAACATCCCTCTTGATGGTCCAACAATAATCGGCCAGCATATTAGGATTCCATTTGCCTTGATATTTCTTTTCCATAGCTGAAACCACTTGAGTTAGCTCATTTGGTTTTATTTTACAATGGACAAATGGACGAAAGAACGTTTATTAAAAAAATAATTATTTAAATCCATTAATTGAGATTGAAAAAAAAAACTGTGGTTGATGGAGAAGTTCTGAATGCATATTTAAAAAACTGCATTAAGTACAACTATTGGTACTCATGAGACAAAAATCATGTTGACCTGTGTTATTAATGCAGTACATTCCATTGGTAAGTATCCTGCACAGAGATCCTATACGCAAATGACCAAAAATATCATCATCATGATGAACAAATTCGTTTTAGGCCATGTGGCCTGTACGGTAAACCTAGCGAAGATGGTCTTGATCTTTCCACCGATGTTTTGGTGTTCCTTGGTCCCTATGTCCAGTTGGGGTATATTGGAATGCCAATTTTGGAAGTATAACCAAAAATATTAACTATTTAAATATCTCAGAATACAGCTAAAGTAAAAAAAAATATAAAAAATGGGTCATTAGTTTATTATTCACGGGTTTGTTTAATATGAAATATTACGTCATTAAAAGTGTCTTGTGCACGATTAAATAAAAATGCCGGTTTCTTCGACATAATTGAAGGGCTGTTAGTAGTGCGTGCGAGAAACAATTTGTGTAAATTAAAACGATACCATCGCACCGGAAGTGAGACATCCCAATTTATGTAAAAGCTCTTTACATTGTTTCATCCAACATATTTTACAAACGAATTTTATTACTGAAATGTAACATATTTAACATAAAAGTAAACTGATCCCCCACAACAGGCCTCAGGAGACCCTTGGGGTAGTAGGAGGTTAAGGCTCCCACTTTTTCTAGACAATCGGCACTTGATGTCAGCCGGGTTGTCAGCCCTGCTTGACGGCCGCCTTTACCCCCAGAACAAGCGTCTGGTACTCATTTCCGTTAGAGACTGAGTCGACCCCAGGGCCATAGTGCCGCCAGAGTGTTTGGGTCAGTTTAAAAATCCTGACCCCAACGGGACTTGAACCCTCGACCCTCCGGCTTGTAGCTCAGTGCCTTAACCACTCCGCTACGGCGTGCTATATTTAATTAAATAAGAATAAAACTTAAAGTTTTATATACAGCCTATATCCCATCCATAGTAATTCTGCCCGAGGGCAGGTCTTTCACTGCAATTATAGAATTTTCATGCTATGCTTTGCAGTTTTAATAGGAGATAATAGGTGTTGTAGCTTCCCGTTGCTTTTCCACACCGATGAAGGATGATGATAATGATTAGGATGATGATGATGATGGTCGGATGATTTTCGGGGACCGTTGGGCCCTAAGCTTCCTGACATTTGTCTTACAGGTGAGGAAAAACCCCACACAGGAGCCTGTCCCCGACCGGGAATCGAACCCGGGCTCGTTGCGTGACAAGACAGCACGCTTACCTCGAGACCACAGCGGTGGAACAAAACCTATATATATTTCTACGGAATGGAGGAGAAGCTGTAGACCACAGGTGGGCTATCGCTCAATTCGAGTCTCAATATCCATCGAGATACGCTTATTTTCCTGCAACTGGGATGGAACGGTTAAATTTTGCTCATATACACTAATTTGCCCTTCAGGTTATTTTACGTGCTGAACATTTTCAGACCCACAGCTTAAAGTCCTTCCCGAAGTAATTGACTCATGGATTTTTCCATTCTAAAAGTCCATAGTCCCCCACCGAGTTTAACGCGACCATCGGGACTAGAGGCAAGGGAAATGAATCTAGAACACAGAGGCCAACAATCGAATATCGTGGAGTAAGAAAATTTCCAAGCACAAAATTACACATCGGAAGAGCATGAGTTGAATGTAATATGTTATGACAATAACATAAAAAATATAAGCTTTTGGAAGTTGAAATGTATTATCTGAGAAGAAGCGAGCGCCTTTTTCCTTTCTAGTTTTAAAGATTGCGGAATGAAGAACATAGGACACGATCCGAAGCAGAGAAGAATGTAATATAGAGAATTTAAAATGTTTCGGAAACCTAATGAGGATCCAACATTAACGATGGCCTAAAAAGTAGTTCAATAGACACCAGCCGAAATACGCATTCGGGAAAGACGGAGAAGATTCTCCTGGCACCGAGATTGAACGTTTTACAATTCAATTATTAATTAATTTTAAAATTATAGTTTTCAACCCCACCGGATATGGAATCCGGGCCCGAGTTACGGAGCTGGCATGCTACAACCCTGAGCCAGCACGGCCGTTAGCACCGAAATCTAATATATAAACAATACATGTTTGTTTGTATTTTATGTGCTACCATACCGTTCATCCGATTGTGATGGGTTTTTTGAAAAATGTTCAGCAAATTCTCCGGATGAACATAGGCTATAAGAGAGTTGTGATACTCGACTCCTACACCCTTAAAAACGCAAAAAAGTCCCTTTTTTGACGCTTAAATGGCTTACGCTGGCTAAACCATAATAAATACACAAAATTAATGTACACAAAATTGAATATCTCAAAACATTCTACAAAAAAGTCCGCGACAGCAAATGTTTATCTTTAACAGATAATTCACAATAGCCATTTTTTTTTTTGTCTTTCATTGATGCCAAGAAGATGGTGATAAGTAGATTCCCGGGCAAACGTGCGCTGCCATACCGTTTATCTGATTGTGATGGGGATTTTTGCAAAATGTTCAGTATTTTCCCGGGAACGTTATAGGCTATAAGACAATTTTAATGCTCAAGCCCTTCGCCCTTAAAAATCACCCTTTGTAGTGCAAAATGTAAAAAAAATAATGTCATTTTGTACGCTTAAATGGCTTACTCTGCCTAAACCATAATAAATATACAAAATCAATATATACAGGTCCACCGCTGTGGTCTCGAGGTAGCGTGCTGCCTTGTCACGCAGCGGGCCAGGGTTCGATCCCCGGTCGGGGCAGTTTTTCTGGGTGAGGTTTTTATCGGGGTTTTTCCTCACCTGTAAGACAAATGTCAGGAAAACTTTAAGGCCCAAACGGTCCCCGAAATCATATGGCCATCATCATCACCCTTATCATCATCATCATCATCACCATCATCCTTCACCGGTGTGGAAAGCAACGGGAAGCTACCACACCTACAATTCTCTAGTGAAGCTGCAAGCATAGCATGAAAATGCTATAATTGCAGTGAAGGACCTGCCTTCGGGCAGAATTACTATGGATGGATGGAATGTATACATGATTGAATATCTCAAAAAAAAAAACTCTACAAAAAAGTCCGCAACAGCGTATGTTTATCTTTTAGTTAACTCACAATAACCATTTTCGTCTTTCATTGATGACAAGAAGATCGGGATATGTAGATTCCCGAGAAAGCATAGCAGCACATGGCGGGTATTCTTTTACGGATAGCTCAAAATAACAAATTTAGTTTTTCAGCTTATTTATGCCAAGTACATCCGGCCAACGCCGGGTAAACAGCACGGGGCATCTAAAAATAATTATGATGTAAATGTATATATTTTTCCCTTTTACTTATTGAACCAAAAGTAAAAACACATTATGATTTTAGGCGTAGCAGCATACGTTGGGTATTAGCTTGTAGTAATTAAACTATTTATTCGAAGATATGTTAAGAATATGCCTTCGATTGTCAAGAATTGAGATTTTGAACGGAATAGCAGCTTCAGCTACCATATGCCATAAAGAATGTATATATGTCTTACTTGTATTGGATACAGAACTTATATTAGGCATCTCTGTCTTTCTGAAGAGCAATAATCGTAAGTAATGCCGCGAGTGATTTCCAAATTATCTATAAATTGACGAGTACGAAGTGACGAATTTATCTAGAGGATTTTGGAATCAAGAGTGGCATTTGTTAGGTCTATCAACGAATAAAATTAAGTTGTTTACTCACAAATCATTATTTAAATATAACTATTTTAAATTTGTTATATATTTATTGTAAACGGCGATGTTTGAAAACAAACGAGACATTTTTGGTTGTTTCATTTGTTCATCCACTGCAACTACATAATTATATATTGCCAAATAGGATCCAGTATTGTAAGAATGCACCCTAGTGGGGGGACACACCAAACTGTAGGCCTATATTATAACCAACACATTATAGGTTATTAAGTGATATCTATATGTCTTTGATTTGAGTGATGGCATAGCCCATTGTTGAGCCATAGCCTCTCCTTTATCAGGAGTTCATTTGTAGCTACCTTATTTGTCCAAAGATGGCATGAGTTGCATGCGGTCAAAACAACGACTCAATGAGACATCTAGCAGGCAACTAAGGTATTACTAGGATGTTTGAGATCGGTCGGTAAATTTATTTTGCTTAGATGTCTCTTTGTTCAGGCTTAAGAATAGCCTGAAAATCTTCAGACTCGGGACCCACGGCTTAAAGTCCCTCCCGGAGTACTTGCTTCTTGGATTTTTCCATCCTAAAAAATCCATCGACCGCGGCCGGGTTTGAACCAGCGTACCTCGGAACCAGAGGCAAGGAGCATAACCACAAGTATTAGTCCATCGCGACGACAAGTAATGTCTTACAGTATTATATTTATTTATTTATTTATTTATTTCAGAATAAGTTCGCTTAGATCAGGTGATCAGTGGAGAAGAAGCACGACACGATTTCAATATCTTGTAGCGAAATGGGAATTTATCTTGGACAACATGGTGGACATTTTATGCATCTACAAAGGTATGTATTGTATTCCACTGTTTTAACGAAAAAAATATCAAACCTAGTTTTTAAATGATTGATTTTAATTATAATTGATGTTAATCACAAATAGGAATGAGATGCACAATGAAATTAAACATTGATTCAATTCTGGAAATGCGTGCTATTATGCATTGCAGGGACTCTTGATATTCCAACTCCTTTCAAACAAGTTACACAGAAAATATATAAAACAGTCATTCTACCAGTTATATTATATGGATGCGAAACATGGACTCTTGCTTTAAGGGAGGAAAGGAGATTACGAGTAGGCCTATTTGAGAATGAAGTTTGGGCCAAAGAGAGATGAACAGACAGGTGAATGGAGAAGACTGCTAACAGTGAACTACATGGTCTTTATAAGAAGCCAGATATAATAAGGACTGTTAAGTCTCGTAGACTGCGATGATTAGGACTTGTTCCAAGGATGGGGAATGAAATACCAGCATGGAAGCTTCTTGTAGGAAAATCAGAGGGAAAACGCCCAGTTGATAGACCAAGAATGAGGTGGAAGAATGACATTAACCATGATTTGATGGAAGTAGATTATGCAGGGAACGATTGGAAAATATTAGCTCAGGATAGGGATGTATGGAGAGCTTATGTCCGTGCGGTCATGAACCTACGGGTTCGGTGTTGCCAGTGAGTTAGTTATCGTACAGATGAGTCTGTTCGCCAACATCATTCGCACTCTGTAGACGTTCTCTCATTATTTATGCATAGGACTATTTCCATCTTTAGGTGGTTTCCTTTATTTGCATTCATTTCTCTCCTGTTACTTTTAATATCCCTTGTATACTTCTTGCTACTCTTTCCCTATCTTTCTTATTCCTTTGTGGACTATTTTCACCGTTTATGTTGCATAAGTTTTCGTAGACGTATCTGTATTCATTGAAATTTTAAAGCCGACAGATCCTTGAATGTGGAAAGAGACTGTAGCGAGTGTTTTTTTATAGCAACCACACATTTGTGACTGTTTCTTAATCTACTTATAAGACTGTTATACGTACTTTGAAGCACGTATGTGAGCTGGAAGTTGTGTATATTTTTATGGAGATGCAATTTTCAGTTGCAGCTCTATCACGTCTCCCCCTGAAGAGCTACAAAGTGTCGCGTTAGATAATTCGCTCCGGAACAGGGGAGTAACCCCACATCTTCATCCCTCTCCCTGCTTGAATTTTTAAATCTTGTGACACGCGCATTCTTGCACCGCTCTAGTTCAATGGAACTTGCACACGCTGTTTACACTGTGTAGAAAACTAATTTATACAGGAAACCCTTTTGTCACTGTAAGTACTTATCTTTTAAAAATCTTTTTTGTGACTATTTAAATCATGCCCCAAATTGGAGTGAATGACCAATCACGTTTCAATGACAGTTGTGTTTCACCTCGATATTTATTGCATCCTGTTTACCAAAATAAAGAAAGCTGCTCTTTTTTAACATCCTGAACAGATCAGTGCATTATTTTGCAGTGACTGACTCTCCAAAAAATACGTTGAATATAGCAAATAATGAACAGATTCCTTCTAACTAAACATTTTATAATTGTGCGTTCAATAATGGTGTTTTTAAATAATGATTTTACTGAGTTGTTTCCTAAAAAAATAATAACCTATAATGTTAGTTATCATGTACAGTTTGATAGTTCAACAGAATTAAATTAATGTATAATGTAATTATATTGATATCTAATTGTAATATTATTGTGTTTTCTTTCTTTTTTGTTTTTTTTTGTTTTAAGTATATTATTACCAAACATCAACTTATTGTAACGGACTGTCAACAGAACGTACGGCTTACTGCCCGTGCGATCCATATTTGTAAATAACATTGCATGTATTTTACTTTTAGTTTAATAAAGCCCTTATGTATGTATACAGTTTGATGTGTTTAATTTTTTCTCTACTAGGGTGCATTACAATATTGCGATCCTATTTGGCAATAGATAATATGATCTGGTTGCAGTGGATGAACAAATTAAACATAACCAAACATTTGTTATTTGTTTTAAAACGTCGCCGTTGACATTAAATATGTAAATATTTTAAAATAACTATATTTAAATAATGATTTGTGAGTAAACAGCTTAATTTTATTTGTTAAATAGCCCTCAGAAATGTCACTCTTTATTTCTAAATTCTCTAGATAAATTGGAAATCACTCGTGGCTTTACTTATGAAAATTCTTAAATTTGAACATATATTAGAAGTGTGAGGTACGTCTCGCAGGAACCGAGTAACCTAATCAAATTCCTTTGCAAGTCGATGGTGCAATGTTTTTAGTTTACTGAATATATTTTTCGTTTATTATTTTAATAGCGTGTATTGCACGCCGTACCTTAGTGGTTAAGGCAATACTCTGCAAGCCGGAGTTCAATGATACGAATCCCGAAGGGGTTAAGATTTTTAAACTGACCTAACAGCTTCTGGAGGCACTATAGCCCAGGGGTCGACTCAGTCTCTTACAGAAAAGAGTACCAGACGGGGGGGGGGTAAACATGGCCGTCACTAAGAGCTGACAACACGGTTGACGTTAAGTGCCGATTGTCTAGAAAAATAGCGAGCCTTAACTTTCTGCTACCCCAAGGGTCTCCTAAGGGCTGTGGTGGGATGACATTACCTATCTAATTTCTACAAATTACATTGCGCCCTGCTCCTTTGGATGCCGAGTTCGCGTCTCGTTCACTCCATGTGGGGTTCGTGATGGATGAATCAAATACAGGACTGGTTTTCTCAGGGATTCCCCCGTTTTCCCGTGCCAGAAGCTTCATTCAATACTTCTCCTATCATTCATTTAATTTATTCTGCTCTTGTGATGGTACGACATGCTTGGTCACCCGATATTCCGTATATACAGTGAATTTATTTTAAGAGAAAACCTCGCACCATTCTATATGTTGGCCTATTTTTATTATAATCTAAATTAGTTGAGTTATTTGTATTTTATAGCTTCTAACTTTCTTCATTTGCCGGTAGTAACGGAACACGCCGGTGCAAGCACAATAGCGGGCAAAGTGAGAGCCGCTGCAACGCTGTAAAAAGGTTTCCGCTTAAAATGGATTCTTTATATCAGATATCTTTAATACTACTACTACTACTACTACTACTACTACTACTACTACTACTACTACTACTACTACTACAATGACGTAACAGTCCAATGTTGGGCCTTAGCCTCTCCGTTATTAAGAATCACTAGACCAAGTTAATTTAGTAACGCTTATTTACCTAAATATGTCAGTGAATTTTGCTTAGATGCCTCTTTATTCAGACTATAAAGATACTTTACAAGCCTGAAAATCTTCATACTCGGGACCCACTGCTTAAAATCCTTCCCGGAGGACTTGCTCCTTGAATTTTTCCATACTAAAAAATATCAATGGAAACCGGCCTGGTTTGAACCCGCGACCCTCGGGACCAGAGATAACTACTAATCCACTATGACCGACTGACCTTTAATAATACGCGCTTCATTTTATCTCTTCCCTGAGCGTTGACATTTCGTGGGATATAAGCAGAGGGTTTCTTGTAGGAAAACCAGAAGGAAAACGCCCAGTTGGTAAACCAAGAATGGTGTGGCAGAATAACATTAACCATGATTTGAGGGAAATAGATTATGCAGGGAACGATTGGAAAACATTAGCTCAGGATATTTTATTATTTTATTATTTATTTATTTGGCCTGTTGGAGTTAAGGCCATGTGCCCTTCTCTTCCACTCGCCAGGACATCAGAATATAGCAATCACAATAACTTTAATATTAAATACTAAATGGCGATTTGATCAATAAGATAATATCTATTATATTATGATCTATAGTACAACCATTAATTATAGTTAAGATTAAGACTAAAACTTCTTCTTCTTCTTCTTCTTCTTCTTCCTTTCCAGGATTAGGTCAATGCGACCTGTTCCGGTCTCAGGTCCATTCGTATTTGTACTTGAGTCTTTTGAGTGATATATATATATATATATATATATATATATATTTACTTGAGTGGGTTATCAGCCCTACCACAAAACCCCCAACCTGGAGGACCAGAGTTTAATTTAGGAGTTGTCTTTCTACTAGACAGACTGCCTTACAAGGCTACAGAGCTCTGTCTGCCCCGAGCATCTGGTTTTATGGCGCCAGAAACTCGCCATTCACCCTCCATCTTCAGTAAAAACAGTCCCACCACGTGAAGGTAGATGGAAGAGTTTGGTAGAGAGAGAGAGAGACTATATTTTGCGCTAATTATTTGGAGCCTTTTATAGAGTCTGAGAGGTCATCCTCAGATTCGCCCCAGTCATTCTCTACCCTTTAGGGACTAGTGAAACTAATAATAAAAAGTATTCAAACAGATAAATTGAATTGTTGGTAGCCTGTCCGTGTCTTCTTCTTCTTCTTCTTCGGCTTTCCCCCACTTATAGGTTTGCCGTCTTCAGTTTCCATTTATCTCTATCATTCCAGTCTCCCTCTTCCAAATTCCTATCATCCATTATAGTTCTGACGTAGGTTTTCCATTTCAATTTTGGTCTGCCACGTTTATTTCTTCCAGGGGGTGACCACTGGTATATATTTTTTGGCCAGCTTTCATTTTCCTTTCTTTGTACATGGCCATACCATTTAAGCGTTTGATTTTCAATCCTCTAACAACCGATGTGGTGACATTAATTTGTCTCCAAAGGAATTCATTTCTTATTTTATCCTGTCTTGTTTTTTGGAGACTTCAACTGTTCTAATTGTATTCTTTTGTAATTCCGTCAAAGACCAAGTTTCACTTCCATATGACAAAATATTCTGTATTATGCTCTTAAAAGTTTTAATTTTAGTTTCCTTTGTAATATTTTTGTTCTAAATTATTCCATATAATGTCTTAGTTGCATTTTTTGCCATTGCAATTTTAGTCTGTACATATCTCTCACAGGTACCTCAAATTGTAATTATTGACCCAAGATATTAAAAAAAATTCACATTTTTTTTTATTTTCCCTGTTTCGAATACGAGGTCATCCACATCCTTTCCCGAATTACATATATTCTGTTTTCTGTAAATTTATATTCAGTCCCCATTTTTTATATTCTTCCATTGATTTATTTATCATATATTTCATATCATCTTCATCCCCTGCAAAAATTATTTGATCACCTGCAAACAACTGTCCGTGTCTAATGTATATAAAAAACAAAGAAAAAATAATGAGATATAGAATAGGGATGTGTGGAGAACTTGCGTCCGAGCGGCCATAAACCTGCGGGTTCGATAGAGCCAGTGAATTAATTAGTTATGAGATGAGAAGAGGGTTTACTTTAGAAATTCCATTGTATGTTAGACAGTCCACATTATCTGCCATTGGTACTTTTATAATGTTGGATGTAATCTGTGATAGCGGAAGGGTCTGGCATTGATATAACATTGATATCACTTAGATGGCAGGCTTATCCAGTTTCCTGATGATACGCACACTTTATCAGCCATCTCTATCCACTTTATTACGCGACTTGCCTCATTAATATTGGATTAATTTTACAATACAAGAACGGATAGACTGGCATGATCACTTTATTCTTGTGTGTTGGTATTTCTTCCTCATTTATGTTGGATTAATATTTGTTGCAATAAGGAAGTGTTTCCACGAGCTCGATTTTTATTGCTGATTAGATCATATACCTTAATCTGCACTAGATTCTAAATAGATATAGATTTTCAAGCCTCGTTTCATTTCCGTCACGTACCAACTGAGTAAACTAAACTAATAGTTCATAAAGCAGAATTTCTCGTCCGATTTCGTGCTTTACCGGACATATATCTATTTTATTAATTGATTCGTATGTATCTAGTTGTATAAAATCTGTAATATTGAAAGTCTCGAAATAGCAATATTTTGTAAACTATTATTCTAAAAGCTCGATAAGAATACTAATATATCCTACAGAACTGACAACAAACTAAACAATTTAATAAACAACAACATCGAAGAAATAGATGAATTCAACAATAAATGCATCTACAAATTAACATGTACAGACTGCAATAAATTCTACATTGGGAAAACTAACAGAAGCTTCAACATTAGATTCAAGGAACATTTCAGAGATTTCGTTTACAATGGAGGAAAATCAAGTTACGCAAAACATGTAATTCAAGCTGGACACCATATGCATAACATCGATAAAACCCTCACAATAGTACGTAGAGAAAACATTCCAACGAGAATAAATATACTGGAGGAAATCGCAATCCTAAGAGAAATCAACAGCAACCTGATTCTCAATGAATACACACCTAATCCACACAATCCTCTGTAGAAAATTCTCACAACCAAGTCAGTGCTTCAACAAGGGTCAACAAGAACGGACCTAATGCATTCTGCTGATGATGGGACTAGTCCCGAAAGGAGTTTTAAAAGAACTTAAGTTGAGGAGACGGACCTACAAGGTAACTATATTATAGTTTTTAACCGTACATTATATTACTATATTATATAGGTGCGAAACACGGGCTCTTACTTTAAGGGAGAAAAGGAGATTACAAGTATTTGAGAGTAAAGTTCTTAGGAAAATTTTTGGACCAAAGAGAGATGAACAGACAGGTGAATGGAGAAGACTTACATAACAATGAACTACATGGTCTTTATAGGAAGCCAGATATAATAAGAACAATTAAGTCTCGTAGACTGCGATGGGCAGGACATGTTGCACGTATGGGAAATGAAAGACTTGCATGGAAGCTTCTTGTAGGAAAGCCAGAGGGAAAACGCCTAGTTGATAGACCAAGAATGAGGTGGGAGAACAACATTAACTATGATTTGAGGGAAGTAGATTATACAGGGAATGATTGGAAAGCATTAGCTCAGGATAGGGATGTATGGAGAGCTTATGTCCGTGTGGCCATGAACCTACTTGTTCGATAGTGCCAGTGAGTAAGTAAGTATACCTTGACCGTTTCTCACATTTAGTAAATATCACCGCCCTGAAAAGATGTTCAGTAGAATTTATTTAGAAGGTAGAATTGGGAATTACTAGAACATCCACAAAATTCACCAGACATGAGCCCTTCTGATTATAACTTACTCTCAAAGATCAAAGAACCTCTACAAGGCATTCGATTACAATCAAGAGTTTATATCCAGAAACCTCTCGATCGTTCAGATGAGGGAGATATTTACAAATGGTGCTGCAAGTGAGTGCGTCATCTTCCAAGGATTTGGAAACGTATAATTCACCTTACAGTCGGCCGCGGTGGACTAGTGGTTATGCTCCTTGCCTCTGGTCCCGAGGGTCGCGGGTTCAAACCCGGCCGGGGTCGATGGATTTTTTAGGACGGAAAAATCCAAGGAGCAAGTCCTCCGGGAGGGACTTCAAGCCGTGGGTCCTGAGTCTGAAGATTTTCAGGCTCGTAAAAAATCCTTAAGCCTGAATGAAAAGGTCTCTAAGCAAAATATACCGAATTTTCCCGTCCTAGTACTACCTTGGTTTTCTAGATGTCAGTATGAGGCGGAACGCTGACCACGGACCACTTAAAATGACATCTATACGAAAACAAGTGTAACTAAATTAGTATGGTTCAAAGTCTTCCCTGTAGGGGGAGAGCGCCTAAATCTCTGTAAAGGGAAAACATGGGCTTACAATACAATACGATGATAATTCACCTTACAAGAGACTATAAATGAAGTTCGCATATAAAAAATAACCTCTTTTTGTGTGACGTTATAACAATGTTGCACATGCACACTCTATTGATTAACACTAAGAAATAGGGACTGGAAGTAAACATCGATAAAACATAGAAATGCGTTATATAATGAAAGAAGACAATGAAGAAATGGCTGATTTCAAGGATCTATCTAACTAACTCACTGGCACTATCGAACCCGTAGGTTCATGGCCGCGCGGACATAATCTCTCCATATATCCCTATCCTGAGCCAATGTTTTTCAATCATCCCCTGTATAATCTCCGATTGAGGGTCTTTCCACTTTTCAGCGGTTGCCCTTTTACCAGCCGGCTGCTGGCCCTTCACATCCACATGTGTCAATCATAGAGGTAGATAATCAACAGCCAGTGTAGGGGTGACATGTGGTTAGCATGTCGAGTCCCCCAGCCGTTATAGATGGTTCCTCAACCTGGAGCCGCTACTTATTGTAGCTACCCAATTGCCTCACGATGCTGGGTGGGCAACGGTCCCATACTGGCCGAAATACCATGAGAAAATTTCTTCCCCCATGGAGACTCGAACCAGCGCAAGTCCCGTAGCTCTGCGCCAAGGCTTCCTACCTTAACCGCTCGGCTACGGCGCGGGACCTGTATAATCTACTTCCCTCAAATCATAGTTAATGTTATTCTCCCACCTCATTCTTGGTCTACCAACTGGGCGTTTTCCCTCTGGTTTTCCTACAAGAAGCTTCCATGCAAGTCTTTCATTCCCCATTCGTGTCCTAACATTCCATGTTCCTAGGAACATGTCCCTATGTTTGAGCCTTTGGCATGGGTTCCCTGAAGTAGTCCCTGCCCGGAGAACCGAATGGGGGACTATTTGATCTCCGGAAATTTTTAACCCAGTTGAACCCATGTCCGCATTTCTTGACGGTTGTATTTTTACGGTGAAAGACCGTCACTCTTTCGACTAAGGTACTTTTACTTCGTCTGGCTTATCACCTTCGACCAGTCCGGCATGGGTAACCCTATCGGCAGCAATGCTACCGCCGGCATAGCTCTCGGGATCATTTACGCACGCAAGCCACTCCACCACGACAAGGTAAAGATACCATGGAGGGGATTTCAAGTAACTAGGTACAATAATTACAAACAGGACTGAGATGCTCAAAGAAATTATTACATAGGATAAATTCTGGAAATGCGTCCTATTATACATTACAGAGACTGTTGTAGTCCCAACTTCTTTCAAAATACTACGTTAAACTGAAAATATATAAACTGCTATTCTCCCAGTTATATTATAAAAAAAGAAGAAACAACAACAGAGCATAGAACAAAAGTACAAGTTAAAATTATTTTATGATGACAGCATTAAATTGTTATATTCGAGAAGAATTCAGCAATATATGGCTACAACTCCAGAAAGTAATGATGTCGAAGAAGAATGGGAAAAACATTAAAATGATAATTCAAAATGCAGCTAATGAAACTTTAGGAAAAGTAAATATACAACAAAGAAGAAATAGAACTCTAAAAATCTGGGATGATCAAATAAAACAATTGATTGAAGAAAAAAATGCAGCTTATAAAAAATATTTGAACACAAAGACAGTAGAAAATGAAATAGAATTCAAACGCTGTAGAGCTATTGTTAAGAGGGAAATAAGAAAGAGACATAGGAAAACATGGTTAAATTTTGTTACACATTTAGAATCAGATTTGCATAAGCTCCAACCTAATGCCTTCAAAATATTAAAACATTTGAATAAAGATATTAAAGAATCTGCCAAAATTAATTGCGGAGTAACAAAAAGAAGATTTTTTCAATTATTATAAAAGTCTTTGGACTGACAATAGCTATGAAGATACAATTTTCCGAAATAATAATGAGACAGATTCCATAATATTATTGGAAGTATTGAACAATAGTTTAAAGAAATTAAAAAATGGGAAGGCAACTGGCACAGATGGCTTGAATTCTGAATTGTACAAATATGCAGGCAAACAGTTCCATGAAAGACTGTTGTCCTTCTTTAATAATGTATTCAAAAATGCAGATATACCACAAGAATGGAAGACAAGCATTGTTATACCCCTGTTCAAGAAAGGAGACAAGAGAAAAATGGACAACTATAGGGGAATCAGTTTGTTAAACACATGCTACAAAATTTATGCAGACATTTTAAATGGAAAATTGAAAAGTTTCAGTGCAAATTCCTTATGGAATGTCAAAATGGATTTAGGAAAGGACGATCTTGTATTGATTCAGCATTTTCTGTTAAACTATTGCTTGAAAAAAGAAGAGAATTCAACTTAGAAACACATTTTGCTTTCATAGATTTTGAAAAAGCATTCAACACAGTCAAGAGATCAAAACTCTTAAATATATTGGAAGACAGAAATATACCACATTTACTTCGGCAGAACACACAAAATATTTACAAAGACAACACCATACAGATTAAATTAAATAACAGATTTTCTGAAGACGGAATTATAAATCGTGGTGTGAGACAAGACTGCCACCTATCCCCAACACTTTTTGCAATTTATATCAATGAAGTAATATGTTGCTGGAACAAAACATATAAATTTGGAATAAGAATATCAGAAAATGGAAAATTAAACACCCTATTGTTTGCAGATGACCAAATAATAATAGCAAATTCCGAAGATAATCTACAGAAAGGTCTGTATGAACTTAACAAAATTACAGAAGAATATGGATTAAAGATATCTACAGAAAAGACAAAAATTATGGCATTTCAAGGTGTAGATCCTGTCAGAAGTAAAATTGTACTGGACAATAAAATTTTGGAGCAGGTGAATAATTTTACATATCTAGGATGCAATATCTCATATGAAGAAGAAAAGGATGTAAATGCAAAAATATCTAAATTTTTAAGAATTTTAGGCTTAATAAATTCTATCTCCAAGCCACAGTTAGTCCAAAAGCATTCAAGACTGAAAGTGTATAAAACACTGGCTCTTCCAACTCTTTTGTATGGTAGCGAAGTATGGACGTTCAAACAGAAGGATATACAGAGACTTAGATCTGCTGAAATGAGATATCTTCGGAGGACTGCAGGATACACACTACTAGATCACAAAAAAAATGAAGGCATCTTAGAAGAATTACACATGGAATCTTTAGAAAACAAAATTTCTGATTATAAGTCAAGATGGATGCAACATGTTCATCGAATGGAAGATCACAGAATACCCAAACAAATGTTAAGATATCAACCTGCAGGAAGAAGAAGACCAGGACGTCCACTCAAAAGACTTCTGGATGGTGTTTCTCTTGAGGCCGAAACAGGTCAACAAATGGCCTAAATTTGTGAATGTACTATGATGATGATATTATATGGATGCGAAACATGACCTCTTACTTTAAGGGAGGAAAGAAGATTACGAGTATTTGAGAATAAAGCTCTTAGGAAATTTTTGGGCCAAAAAGAGATAAATAGACAGGTGAATGGAGAAAACTACATAATACTGAGCTACATTATATATATATATATATATATATATATATATATATATATAGGAAGCCAGATATAACAACAGTTAAGTCTCGTAGACTGCGATTGGGAGGACATTTGGCACGTATGGGGGATAAAAGAGGTGCATGGAGGCTTCTAGTAGGAAAACCTGAGGGAAAACGCCCAGTTGGTAGATCGAGAATGAGGTGGGAGAATAACATTATTCGTGATTTGAGGAAAGTAGATTATACAGGGAAAGATTGGAAAAATTAGCTCTGGATAGAATGTATGGAGAACTTAGTCTTCGCGGCCATGAACCTATGGTTCGATAGAGCCCGTGAGTTAGTTATGGCAGTGTTGCCACTACTTATCGAATGCCCTGTTATATGGATAAATGACGCTATAAAATCGTTTTCTTGAAAAATGAACTTAGGATGTTTTTAACTGTCGCAGTCGCCCTAACTCCCTTTCTCCGTGTGTAACTTTGCATTGGTGTGTACTGTATTCTACTTTATTTTCGGATAATTTGTATTTTCTTTAATCCGGTCAACGTTCGATATTAAATAGTCCGGATAATCGAGGTTCTACTGTAATTCGTATTTAAAATCTGCTGGCTTATGCTATTTCAGCGTTGTACAACTCGCTTTTTTTATTAATATAATAATAATGGAATATTCGCCTGAAAGGCCCGTCTCCTCAACTTAATTAATTATTTAACTGTAGCGCTTTCGGGACATGTCCCATCATCGGCAGGATTCAAAACTGGCGTTTCACTGAAGATCTGGTAGAGGGGGTTACATGTATTGGGTTCGTTATCGTTTATCAGGTTGTCGTTGTTGTGAGCTGCTTTCATGATTTCCATCTCTTCGAGTACGTTTACCTTCGCTGGATTATTTTCTCTGTGCATTACTGTTAGGGTGTTTCAATATTTAATTTTGTTTTATTGTTGTTGTTATTAGTTTGTTTAACTGATTGATACAGTTTTCTTCAAGTTTACTGTCTGTTAGTTTTTATTTTATTATGTTTGCTGTTTCGTTTATGTTATTTTTATGTTATTTGAATTCCTGGAACTTGTGTTAGGAGACCATGAATTGAAGACATGTGGCGACTTAACCGAGCAGCAGAATGGCCCTTCCCTAAGTTTATTTAAAAAATTCTCGAGCAGTTCGTTCCCTTTCACCCTCCTCTCTGAATAAAACAAAATAGTTCGTGTTACATGTTTGCATTGAGACTGTAATTCAT